>CM018035.1:36333323-36443323 GCA_008638375.1 Nyssa sinensis
CAAAGAGAGAGAGAAGGCAGGAAGCTTCATAGGAAAGCACCTTTAGTCAGTGAAGTAGGATTAAGGAAATTCTGGAAGCACGTGAGATGTATGTGTATCTATTTAGTCTTTTGTGGAAAATGGTAGAGAAAACCTAGAAGCTTCTAGTGTGAATTGAAAAGGGGAAACTGAGAGAAATGAGGGAAGGATTGAGAAGCCGGAGAAGAATAAGAATGGAGAGAAAGAGAGCAACCACAAGCGGAAGACGAATCAACTATGTTTTGCGTTACGGAAGCCCAGCTCGTGTGGATGTTGCGGCTTCGTGGAGTTCCCCTGTTTCTGCCGTTCCAATTGAGAACAGAGGTTGTTACAGGAGTTGCGGTGCAGGTGTTGGTGCAACAGTGCAGCGGTGCAGAGGAATTGCAGAGAGAGTGCGGTAGCGGTGTGTGTATATGTGAGTGTGTATATGTATAGCGGTGCAGAGAGGGGTCTGATTCGCATAAGGGGTCGCTGGTATTGCAAGCTGTTTGGTTTACAGTTGGGAGATACAGAAGAAACCCAACCCTCGGCGCAGCCGCGGATAATGTCCACTGAGTTGGATAAATTGCGTGTGATGTTGCGGCAGTAGTCGATGGATTCTAAGGGAGGCACGGTTTATCAGAGAAAATGGAAGAGCAACAAGTGAGGGTATATATGTGTAGGTATGGGTGCCGCAGAACTGCTGGATTGGGTGATTTGTAGGTAGCAGTTTTATGGGATAAAAGAGAGAAAGGATGTTCGGGTTTGGGATTCCTTAATTTCCTGTAGCACTACCGTATATCAGGCCATGCTTGTGGACTGAATTAGAAATCTTGAAGGGCCAACATCAGTGCATTTGTGCAACAACTCTTGAGGAGTATAGGAAATATGTGGAGAAGAAAAGAGCAGCAGAGCTGCTGTTCAGTGATAGAGGTTGGGGAAACCTGTAACTATTGGATGTTGTGATTTCTGTGATGAATTAGAGGAAGGGAAAGTTCTTCAATATCTGATGGATGGGATGATAAAAGGGCAGAATCTATCAGAATCATCATCTGCTTGGGGGATAAGGACTAGAGAAGAGAGAGATCAGTAACTGGAATTCTGATTCCAGGGCTGCCAAATAAATCCAATGGTACCGATATCAGGTAATTACTTTCTCTTCATCTCTGCCCTTATGCTAATCCAATATTTGCCAATAAGATGCTAAATTGCAACTTGCCATGATACTTGACAAATATGAACATCTTTTATGGTTTTGTGGTTGCTAATTATCAAGTCAATAATAATAAATTTAGTTTTGTGCCTACCAAATTATAACGCTTTGCATAAGGATTAAATAAGTGCTTGATAAATAACGATAGAGTCTAAATGACTATATTATAACCCTGATAGCCTTAGATGAAACCTAATAAGAGGGTATTAGGCTACTAGGCTATCTTAGGTAATCCGATAGGCGCCTAAGATGATGAATAAGTTTTGAATGGTTAAATTCTAACCCGTCTGTAATTAATGATAATTAATCAGGATGATGATTATTGAGGATATGCGTGGAAGTGCCTTACACATCTGGAAGATATCGGTGAATAGAGATAAGCATAGTAAACTGTGAGTAACTCGGACTCCTGACTTGGTGTATATTTTTTGTACTATCTAAACTTGTATATTGAACTGCTTTATATGCTGAACTATTTATACACTGAACTGTTTTAAATGCATATGCTTTCATGCATACCTATTGATCTGCATTACTTGTGGCATGAGTTTGTTCTATCTTGCCTTCTGATATATCCTGTTGATTCTGTTGAAGTTTGTTGTTCTGTTACCTATCCTTTGGAGTCTGTTTTGATTTTTTTTGTCATGTTGAGTCTTATCTGGGGCCCACTACGGGATTGAGTATATTAGTAGATAGATAGCTAACTCTGTGGGACGCCCAGAACTCAACATCCGCTCAATCCTATCTGATCTGTTCCGCTCTGATACCGACCTCAACTGGAGGTGTGTGATATGAGGCCCTCCATGTGAGGGGGTGGATGGGAAGTAATGCCATCCCACATCGCCTAGGGAAGGTTCAGGCACTTTGAGCTATATCCGTTCTATTTGAGCTGTATCTGTTCCACTCTGATACCGACCTCAGCCGGAGGTGTGCGATATGAGGCCCTCCATGTGAGGGGGTGGATGGGAAGTAATGCCATCCCACATCACCTGGGGAAGGTTCAGGCACATTGTTGATATACCGTTATTTAATTGGTATTCAATATTGATCTATTCTATTTGGTTCCATGTTGATTCGATTCGTTCTCTTGAATTACATCTGTTCTACTGGAGCATGCATATATATATATATATATATATATATATATATGAACTGGTTTTGAAACCCATGGCAGGAAGCTATGTTACTCACTGAGCTTGTTTAAGCTCATTCCATTTATTTAACATTTTTCAGGTTGTATCTCCATTGGATTAGAAGGCACAAGGAGATGATACTAGTAGGCTGAGAGGCATTCCCAAGTGAGAATCTGATGGCAATAATATGTGGAGACTTGGGTTCTAATGGATTGATGTTGGCTATTCAGGTGAGCGTGATGATATAGTTGACTTTATTCATATGTAATAGATTTGTAGGGACATGGCTCATGGTAATGGTACTCTGGAGGAATTTGATATGCTTTGTGTTATATATCTGTTATGGATGTGCTCTGTGGCTTAGAGTTATTAGTTGTTTGGTTTTAGACTTGCTCTGTGGTACATACTTGTGGTATATAGTTGAGTTGCATTCCCGAGATAAAAAGGTTTTAATTTTCGCTGTTCTGACCCTACATTGGAATGCAATTCATTTTAAGTTTCAGAAGTTTACCTTTGGTTGGTCGCATTGTCGGTTGGGAAAACGACAAGGCGGCTAACTGGCATCACATCTTCGGCATTCGCGTAGGGTGGGGTGCGGAATGTGACATCAATAAAGTGCAACCCACAATTTGGTCATATTGTCACCTAGATCCACAAGATCCATTGAATTTTTTCCAATGATCATTCATCACGTGCCAATCTCTTTTTAGAACCATCATATTTCATAATGTTCACTTGATAGTCTTGTTCAATTAGTATTTGCCTCCCAATGATCCATTTGTCTTTACCCTATATGACTCACTTAAGAATCCTCATCTTTCTGGTATGTCATCAATCCATCTGAAGTCTCAAACTCCTCACATTACTATTCATTAAGTCTTCCTCAGACCATCTCTCATATATATTTGTTGTTAAATCCATCGACTTTCCAAGATTTCACGATCTCAACTCTATGCCACCTTGTATCTTCCAAAAGAGCATTAACCGTTGCCCTTGTTTAAATGACAGTTCCCCTATTTCATTGATCAATTCATAGTTTAATGACTTAAAAGCCATCAACCTCGACACCGGTACGATTCTTTCCAAGAAGCCTTAATCTTTGCCCTTAAGCATACTACTTTCTCCTAAAGTCACTATTCATTTTGATAATCTCAATTGTCCAAGAAATATCAAAGTCAATCATAGCATAGTCTTTCCCAAAGACTATTAACCTTAGTATTTAAACAAGCTATCGTCTTCTAAAAGTCACCGATCATTCAATTATTTAAATCATCAGATTCTTAGTTTCTTTAAGGGTATCTAATTGATTAATCATCGTGTACTTATGATCTGTTCCTCATATGTTCTATGTATATCATCATGAATAATGGTTTCCTCGTAATACCTCAAAATCATATGTTATCCCCATTTCATGGTTTCTCTAAATGATTCACTACCAATTCAGTCTTTATGATCATTTAAATCACATTGATCTCTAACAGTTATTCAGAATCATTTATCATTTACCTTCATCTAACTTGATAGAGTATTGACTAAAATCGGGCCACACATCATCTTAGATCACAAGATTCATTGAATTTCTTCCTAGTATTTATTCATCATGTGTCAGCCTCTTTTCAAAATCATCACATTTCATAAGGTCAATTCTATCAATCTCGCTCATTTAGTAATCGTCTCCAAGACTTTATTCATTTTTACCCTATCAAGGTCTACTTATGACTTACTTAAGAATTTTCGTATTTATGGTACATCATGAATTTATTTAGAGTATCAACTCCTCATGTAATTATCCATTAAATTTCCTTCAAACTATTTCTCATTCAAGCCTCATTTATTTATCTATAACATTTATCAAAATCTCCTCTAGTATTTTTAGTGTCATTCCTCGAGAATCCTCATCGTTTATCTTTAAACATACTACTATTCCTTAAAGGTCACTATTTACTTAATCATCTCAATTGTTCAAGAATCACCGATTTCCATCATAACATATAGTCTTTTTTCCCGATATATAGTATTTATCAATAATGATGTCACATCCCGAACCCCACCCTACGGGGATGTTGAGGACGTGATGCCAGTTACCTGCCTTGCCGGTTTGCCGATCGACAATACGACCAACCAAAGGCAAACTTCTGAACTTAACGATGAATTGCATTCTAAATGTAGGGTCAGAGCAGTGAAATTTAAAACCTTTTTATCTAAAAAATGTAACTTATTTATAAATACCATAAAGGTATGTACCACAGAGCAAGTATAAAACCAGTTAGCTAATAACTCTAACCACATAGCACATCTATAATCAGACATATAACACAATACACATCTAATATCTCTAGAGTACCATTACCGTGAGCCATGTCTCAATATCTAGTGCATATCAATCACATCAATCAAATCATGTCACTCACTTGAATAACCAGATTCAATCCACAAGAGTCCAAGTCTCCACAAATCAGCGCCATCAGATCCTTTACTTGGAATGCCACTCGGCCTATCCATGTCACATCATAGTGCCTTCTAATCCAATGAAGATAAATCCTGAAAAATGTTAGGATAATGGGGTGAGCTTAAATAAGCCCAGTGAGTAACACAAGTTCCCTGTCAAGGGTTTCAAACCCGTTCTTGTTTACAAATCACATGGATAGTTTAGTGATTTCAAAAATAGCAGTTTTATAAATTCACTTAATGCAGTTAAGTAGAATAAAATAGAACCAATCTAAATGGAACAATCGATCAGAACAGACAAAACAACACAGGATGCTAGCACATCAATCAGGAGTATAGGCCAATAAATCAAAGAAGACCAACATTATTCCATGTGTAAGGTAATACGAAAGGGTATGCATTTAAGTATTTGCATTTAAATAGTATAGCATACAAAATGGTACAGTATATCAAAATACAGTATCTAGATAGTAAAACTTATGCACCAAGTCAGAAGTTCCAAGTTACTCACAAACTGTTCGTTTATCTCCTTGTAGAAATAATATGATAATCTCCAAATATGTCAGGTACCTCCTTGCATATCCTGAACAATCATCATTAGTCACAGACAAAGCAGAATTTATCCATTCATGTCTTATTCATCATCTTAGGCATCTATCGAATTACCTAAGATAGCCTAGTAGCCTGTTGCCTTTTCATTGGGTTTCATCCGAGGCTATTTCATTCTTTAATTAGGCTTAGTAGTTATCGGGATTATAATCTAAGTCATTTAGACTTCAATCGTTATCAGTTAAGTACTTATTTAACCTTAGGGGTAAATTGGTAATTTCACCATTCTTGTCCCGGACCCTGTCGTGGCCCTCAGAATAGTTCACATCTCTTAAATATGAAGTTCTAAGTCTTTTGCACTCAAATCATTATCAGTTAAGTACTTATTTAACCTTAGGGGCAAAAATGGTAATTTTATCATTCTTGCCCCGAACCCTATCGTGGTCCTCAGAATGTTCTATATATCTCATATATAAATTCTTAAGTCTTTTAGACTTCATTTGGTATCTACTTTCAATCATCGGGACACATCGATCATTTCTCATTTTATACGTTGACTGTTCCGGAGTCTTATTTAGCCCTTCGATTTTCATCATTGCGCTTATGACAATTCATTAGATCAGATTGGCCTTTATCCGGCCTCTACTTGCACTTACCATGCTCAAGGGCATTTTGGTCATTTTACGTTTTGTGAGATTCTGACCCCGATTCATCATTTAATCATGTGTATAGTTTCACGAGTATCTGGGCTTCTATCGGTATCAATTTCGTCCCATTTGGACTTCATTTGGACGTCGTATAGCATTAGGGGTATTTCGGTAACTTCACATTTTGTGAGATTCTGACCCTGATTCGTCATTTTAATCATGTGTACAGTTTCACGAGTATTCGGGCTTCTATCGATATTAATTTCATCCCAATCGGACTTCATTTTGGCTTCGTATGGCATTAGGGGCATTTTGGTAATTTCACACGTTGTGTAGCTAATTTTTTGGGACCCCAGTTCATAAAATGGACCTCACCACTAGGTCCAGAGTGTCCGACATAGTTAGATTGGACTATCTTTTGTGTTTAATTGGCCCAGGGTATCATTAGGGGCAATTCAATCATTTACCATTTGCGTGTTTATATTTTTCAGAACTTGGTTTTACAAATCGGACTCCACCGTTGAGTCTAGAATGCCCAACATAATCAAAATGGACTATCTTTTATTTT
Organism: Nyssa sinensis; assembly: GCA_008638375.1. Taxonomy (NCBI): domain Eukaryota; kingdom Viridiplantae; phylum Streptophyta; class Magnoliopsida; order Cornales; family Nyssaceae; genus Nyssa; species Nyssa sinensis. Next base: position 36,339,879 of record CM018035.1, read on the forward strand.
TATTTGATCCTAGGTATCATCAGGGACAGTACAGTCATTTACTATTTATGTGTTTTTATTTTTTGGGACTTAATTTCTCAAATCGGACTCCACCATTGAGTCCGGAATGCCCGAAATAGTAAAAATGCACTATTTACTTATTTTATTTGGATTCTGTTTGACCTATTTAGTGTCCAAGGGTAAAATGGTCATTTTACCTATTTAATAAAATAATTACATAAATTATTTTATTATTTTCTAGGGGTGTATTTGCATAAAAATTTCAAGAATTGGGCCAGAATATAATTCTGTCAAACTGTTGGGGTCAAACTGTAAATAATTAAAGTCCTGGTTTATTTCTTTTAATTTTAAACAGTGAACCCATGGGTTTTTGATTCAAAACCCTAGACCGGTCCATTAATCCACTGAACCAGCCGTTCCAATCCATTTTAGAAAACCGGAATACAATATCCCCATTGTTTCCCTTATCCACGGTTTGGGTTAACCTTAGCCCCAATTTCAATTTTCTGTGGCTGTAACCAAACAACCCTAAACCCATTTTAAATTTAAAAGCTTAACACTCCATACGGCGTCATCCCACTAATGTAGTGGCACGTCCGTGAGTGGACACGTGTTCGAGTCGACATGGCATGTTTGAGTGAGTTGGGCGAGTCGACTCAGTCGACTCGTCGTCTTCTCCATCGCGCAGTTATTGTAACCCTAATTCCTGATTTCACATTCTTCCAATTTCGTGACTTTTTGGGATGATTTGATCTCTGCTTTTAGGTGGTATGGGCTATTGAATGTTTAAGAAACATTTTGGCATTCATTTTAAGCCTCAAATCAAGCTCAAACGTTCGGTCCAAAGTTGGATAACCGAACCTGCAACTGGCTTGTAAATCCTTGTTTTTGCCCCAAATCTTGTGAGGTTTCTTTAGTTGTGATCTATACATCATGGGATTCAATTCTCCATTCCCAAAATCAAGTTTACAGCAAGATTTGTGAGGTTAGGTTTCAAAACCCGAACCTGCAACTCAGGTTTTAAGGTTCATTTTTGAAGCCATTTGGTTTAGTTCTTGTTGCAGTGAAATCCCTGCATCATCTAGGTCAGGTCTAAGCCATCCAAAATTAGTTTGGCTTGGGTCAAATCAGACCTGCTGCATGGAAGGTCTGTCAATGACGGATTCTACGGTTTAGTGTTCTTCAAGCCCTGTTGGCCCTTCCAATCAATTCCTGATATTCACTAGTGTCCAAATAATTCCATGCATGCAGTTAATAGGGCTCAAAAGAACTAAAACAGAACCAAGAATTTCAAAATCAAAAATCAGTTTTAAGGTTTTATACCTTCAACTGTGTCTCTTTCTCCTTTCTTAAGCTCAATGTGAGGTCTTTAGTTGCCTCAGTTCAGTCGTGTACCCCTCAGTTCCTTCCTCTTCTGTGCACCTCCAACGGAAACACCATGGACACACACACACACATTTTCTCTCTCTAGTGTCTCTCTCTACTCGAGCACACATAGCCATATGCAGAACACACACTGCCATACACACTCTTTGATTTCACACACAGTCATGGTCTGTACCCACAACACACAATTAAGGTGTTTTAAAAGTCAAGCTTACACATGTGAATGTACATCTGTACATATACACATACATGATTATAAATGTAGGGTTGATGTAGGAGCTGGGGTGGGGTGATGTGGCTGAGGTGGGCTGATGTGGGGTGACTCAGGTGATGATGAGGGGTTTGCATGTATGGCCATTGGCCAGCTTAGGAGGTGGCCTTGGCTAAATTGGGTTTATATACAATTATGTTGTATATTTAGACACAAAGTTGTAGGCAGCCCACTTGGTTTATTTTTGGGTGCCAAAAATCTTGCCTCACTTGGTCAAGGGTTCAAATCCCCTTGGCCTCACCTTTGCCCATTTTTCCACATTTTGGGCTTAGGCCTCGTTTGGCTGGCACATAATTATATTTCAGCTATTTGCTTTCTAATTTCTTTTCTGTTGCTCCTTTTTCAAAACCGTTTCTTCTGAGGGTTTCGTATTTCAGTTAGCTTCGACGCCAAAGGCCCCGTGTCAGTTATTATTTATTTGTGGCCATCATAGTTTGCTAATTTGGGTTTCCACAATGTTAAAACGACATCATTTTACCTAATTAATTAGTAATTAGGTCCGGATATTACACTCTCATTTCTGACACGTTTAATTATTTTGTTAGTCTATTGTGACTGCCGAGATATTCCCGATTAACTTTTTAATTACTCTTTATGTCGGTTCTAATTAATAATTTACAACTAATTATTAATTAAGCAAGGTCGGGGTGTTACAAATGATCTTTCGATGGTATTGAAACAGTTAACATGTAACCTAGGGGTTCTAATTCTAAGTTCAACTTAGCAGTAAATGTGGGAACTATAAATCAAATATTTAAACAATATGTGGGCAGATTGTAAACAGTTGGAAAATACCGACGACTACTGGTACAGTAGTTCGATTATCGCCCGATGGACTTTTAGGCAGTTGGGGCATTTACTTATGCCTCTATCATCATAATTTACCCTTTTTGGCAAATTCCTTCCTGGCCTGTTTTATGGTCTGTGTGGGTGCCACTACTTCATTGTAAGCGGTCAATCGCTGGGGCTTGATTTTGGGTAGAGCCTTGGTGACTCTTTTTATAAGGCATTTTATTCTATTCAATTGATCTATCCGATCCATCTCAGTCAACTGATTTCTAGCTATTGCCGTATTCCTGGTGTTAACCGTTTCTATAAAAGATACTCAATCAATGTATACATAAAATAACAGTCAGTGCTCATACAAAAATCTAACTTAATAGTGTCATAGTTATCTAACGACTGACTCTTAAAACTTTAACAGTTCTAGTACTCTAATTATGTTTCCTATGACTCACTAGAACCTAAGACTCTACTCTAATACCAAGTTGTGACAGCCCAAAACCCACCTTATACGGATCTCGTGTCGCAGGGCCGACCCAATGGCCGTCCCAAATCTTTTCATTCTTTGTATCCATGATAAAAATATATAATACAAACTTAAATAGTAAAATAATAGAAGTCTTAATACAAAATAGTGTTTAACAACTGAAAATGTAAACCGACATAAAACCTAAACATAATGCCACTCTTAGATGGTGAGTACATGGGAGAAACTACATCATTCTATCATACTCCTCAATTGTCTCCTTATGCTCCTGAACTCCTACTATGGTCCTGTAGCATTGTCACCTGAAAAATAAGTAAGTGGGGTGAGCTAACAAAACTCAATAAGTAAAAGCCCATCTCCGACACGGGTTAGGGTTAACATAGAAAAATATGAACTCATAGGGTGAACATGATAGCCAATCATGAAATTCAGTTGCAGTTAACGGTAAAATGCCATAATGGCCAATGAACAGTAAGTCACAATAATCAAGCATGAGTAAGGTATAACATGAACATAAAAAGCTCAATAAACATTAGTTAACATGAAAGTACTACCATAGTAAATCAGTCACAATCAAGTACAATCAATGAGTGAACTGTCAGCATAGAATTATTCATAGGGAATGGCAACATCCTTTGAATCCAATAAACGTAACATATCAGTTAATCATAAGTGATGCATTTACTCTGTTCAGGGTTTGGCAGACCCTCGTTCTTTTGGGGCTCGGCATACCCCCTTAACCTCAATGCATATAAAATTTTCTCATAACTCAATGCATAAAAATGCCATCATTGTCACATGTCCATTCACGAACTCAACCCGTAGGTCCTGTCAACTCGGATAGAATTGGATGGATATTGTGACTGAGCATAATTTCGGCATTCATAATGAATCATGATTCTTTTTTATTCTGTAAGGAATGCATTAAAATGGAATATCATGCAAAGGACATATAATAGTAGGCCTTTTAAGGCATAGTACAACATAACAATCATGATATAGCAGTCAATAAACATCCACAAGATAGGACAATATCAATTGTGAAACAATAACAGTTGGTACGTACGAGAGTACAAAATTGGCAGTAATAGAATGAATGTGGCTTGGAAGACCACATGTAAGAGATAGAGGTTTACTTACCTTTACACCGTATGATCTACTTTAATACTCCGTAATTTTCTCTTTTCCTTTTGACTTGCCTATACATCAATAAACATGTCTTAGTTCTACTATCATTTATCAGATTGTATACTTTATTACTCTAAGTATCTCTTTTACTAATTTAGATTCTACCATTGAGTCCGGAATGTTGAAGAAAGTCAATTTAGGCTTTCATGGTTTCCACTTTGGTCTTTTATACAGGAAAGGGTAAAACGGTCATTTTAAATGTCTCTATTTTTTTGTACCTATTTTCACAAATCAGAATTCATCATTGAGTCTAGAAGGTTTCTAATAATAAAAATTCACTATTTACTTAGTTTAATCGGAGTTGGTTTGACTCATATTTGACTTAGGGGCATTTTGGTCATTTGGCATGTCTACGAGTATTTTATTTTTTGGGACTCCATCTCATGAAATAGACCTCACCATTGGGTCCAGAAGGTCCAAAATAATAAATTTACACTATTCTCATGACTCAATCGGACATTGGGAACTAATTAAATTAATTAATTTAAGCAATAAGTTATAATATATATATATATATATATATATATATATCCTTCGCATATTTGACCACACGTGCCCTTGTGGCACGGTGGCGGGCTACCTTGCCATAAGTGCTTCATGTCTATAAGCATCAGAGTTCGATTCCCCTTGGCTGCATCACTGCCCCCTTTTTAAAACAAACTTATTTGAATTTCAAACGGCCCAAATGACGTAGCATTGGATGCCCATGGGTGTGCCTAGGCAGGTCCCGACCCAACCCGAGGCTCGACCTGACCCGCGTAGCCCAACAATGCCTTCTTCTCCCTCGACAATCCAGCGACTGGATTGTGCAGTTCTGGTCACCTTCTCTGGTGCCGATGACCGGACTGCAATGTTCCTATATTTTGTTTTTCATTTTTTTCTTCATTTCAAAGCCAAATTTCATTTCTAATAACCCTAAAATACAATTTGGGACCATTTTATAGCATTTTAAGCCTTTAAAACACCTTTAAATTCTAATTTTTCTAAAAATCCACTTTTCGATAAATCTATTTTTGTGCCTCATTTCTTCACCATTTTACTCGCAATTTCTTCCTACGTGTTCCATTTTTCTCATAGAATCTAACTATACAAATATTTCTAAGCTTGATGAAAGTTTATAAAAAAACCTAGAATAAATGACAAAGAATCATTTTTGAGGCTTACCTTCTGCGACTGTTCTTTTCCTCTCTTTTTCTTCTTAAATTCCTATTTTTCTCCCTAGAAAAACATTTTACTATCAAAAACAAGTTTTGAGCAATTCTAAATAAAAGCTAGAAAAAAATACAGAGAAAAAAACTGTGAGGCTTACCTTGTGCTCCCCTCTCTGCTGCTTCCTCTTCCTCTTCTCTTTCTGTTTCTCCTCTTCAGTTTCCCTCACGCATCTAACACATGCTTGGGCTATATAACAGCCCTTTCCCACGTTTTCCTCCTCCTCCTCCTCTCTCTCTCTCTCTCTCTCTCTCTCTTCCATTGACTTTTCCCTTTCTATTCTCGTAACCCCTCACTCCCCTCCCTTAATGTGGAAGTTACAAATATGTATATATATATATATATATATATATATATATTTGTGTGTGTGGAGGTTACAAATATATATATATATATACACATATACATTCTACCACATATATATGTTATAAATAGTACATATATATATATGTATAGTTATAGATACATATATAAACAAATTTTTATTTTATTTTATTTTATTTTTTTGTATTTAATTTTAATTTTTATCTTATTTTATTTTATTTTATTTTTATTTTTATTTCGATATTCGTTCATGGCTTGCTCAGCCATCGCCCGGACATCATCTGTACATTCGAAACTATTTAGATTCCAAACCCGTCCATTTCATTTGATATCATAACATAAAGCCCTAATGGCTTGGTTTTACATGAGTCGCTCAGTTTCAATTCGGGTCGGGGTATTACATAAAATGTGTCTTTAGAAGATTTACCTGAAAGGAATGCTATCCTAATAAGATAATGAATTTGCGCCTTCAAGTGACTTTCCTAAAAGGAATGCTATCCTAATACGCTGATAAAATGTGTCCTCAAACAACTTACCCAAAAAGAATGCTATCCTAATAAGATAATAATGTGATAGATGGCTTACTGGAAATGAATACTATCATAACAAGATGGTGATGCTATAGGTGGCTTGCCCGAAAGGAATGCTATCCGAATAAAATTTTCATAAGATTATGTCCTTAAAAGGCAAATTTTTGAGAAGGATTACGTCCTCAGATGTTTTGTCCAGATGGATCACATTTTCAAACGTTTTACCAAAATGGATTACATTTTTAGACGTTTGTCGAGATGGATAACGTCCTCAGACATTTTTACCGAGATGGATTACGTTCTCAGACGTTTTCTTACTTAGATGGATTACGTCATCAGATGATTTTTTTCCTAGATGGATTATGTTCTTAGATGATTTTTTTTTCTAGACGTTTTTTTTTTTCGTAGGTGGATTACGCGTCCTCAGACGTTTTACCTATAAGGGAATTTCATCCTAATAGGTTGATAAAATGCGTTCTTAGATAAGTTACCTAAAAGGGAACTCCATCCTAATAGGTTGATAAAATGCATCCTCAGACAACTTACCTGAAAGGAATGCTATCCTAACAGGATTTTTAATGAGATGAGTCTTTAATGGAGAATGAAAATTCCAAGGGAAGAATGACTTTTTTAGATTTGTGACTTGCTGGGAAGATGACTTGGGTTAACTCCACTAGAATAATGGAATTCAGTGTAACTCAATGGGGAAGAGTTTAATCGAGTTTCAGACCATAAGGTCATGTTGCTCAACTCTTTTTAAGATAGGAGAACTAAAACTGTACTCAGCTTTGAAAGGAGTTACACTCAAAGTGATACACTCAACTAATGATAAGAGTTGATGACAATGCTTGCCTTAGATAGGGAAGAGACAAGATATGTAAGAAGAAACCTTGACCTAGACAGAGCGAGATAGAACTCAACCAAGATAGGAGTATGGAAAGATATGAAAAAAAAAATATTGATAAAGAACTCTTGCCTCAGTTAGAGGAATATGAAATTTACTCAACTTAGAGAGGAGTAAGGAGAATGTACTCAACTCAAATAGGAGTGAAGGGGATGTACTCAACTCAGATAGGAGTAAAGAAATGTTCTTATTGAATGAGAAAAAAAGTTGTGAAACATGTTTTTTTTTTTCATTTTTGAAAAGGATTTTTCATTTAGAGAAAATTCTTACTTTTGTTTTGGACTTTGCTAGCCCCTAGATCATTGGCAATCAAGTTGGTTATTCAGTTCAAAAGAACCATCGCTTGGTTTTGAATGGTGAGGTTTCCCATATTTGAAGAAGGTTTGAGAAAATATGCTCGAGCTGTGAATTGAGGATATGAAGGCATAGGAGACTTGATCAACTAAAGACTTATCTTTAAGTTTATTGATAAAATCTTTTTGCCCTTCCAAATGATTTGGGAGATTCCTTTGAAAATTTCAAAGTATTTGTTTTGAGCATGATTTAGTTTGACATTTGAAAAAATTAGAATCATTTATTTTCACAACAAATTGTGTATTTAACTGAGCATATTGGATAAAATCATTGAATGAAAGAAATCTTGGGTAAACCAATGTGATGTAAACTTTACCCATGATGTGGGAAAAGTTGTTAAGGCATGACAAAAATGTGAAATGGAACCTTTTAAATGGAAAAAGGATTCTTATATTGGCATAAAGGAGCCCACTGATTAGGAAAAAGTGTATGATTAAGAGTATGCGTTACTCTTAGAATGAATAAGGCATAAAGGAGCCCCTTGTGAAACAATGACTTGTTACTTCATAAAATGAGAAAGTAATTTGGTGCAAATAGGTAGGTAAGAAGTCCTTTGATGAGTTCCTTCAAAAAGTGGGTAAAGAATGAAGAAGCAATGTGGTGTAAATAGGTAAGGAGGTAGCCCCTTGTCTGAAATCGTTTGTTACATGACCCATTTATTTGTAAGACCCTTTGAAAGTGTTTTTATTTGAAATATGACAATTTTCTTAAGCAAGCAATACCTCAAGGTGATCTTAGTATTAGGGATGAAACATAGTATAAGGTAAGGTTTACCAAATGAAAGGTATATAAGGCCCAAAAACTCGTGTTCATGGTACCATGCCCCTTATGTGCATCTCCTTGATGTGCGTAGCTTTGACGTGCATTGTCACAACCCGAAATCCACCTCGCGCCAACCCCGAGTTGCGACCGCCGCCCCAAGGCCCGAAGGCCTCGGGACAAGTGTAATATCCCGAAAATCCGACATGAACCAAGACTGTACCTCTATTTAATAAAAACAAATAAATTACGTGATGATAACAATTCAAAATAGCCCAAAGTACAGTGAGCCATGACTGAATTAATTATTAGAAATATAAAAATTCAGTCAGACCACAAAATAATAATATAAGCTCAGGAAATAGACGACTCGGTTAACCGAGTGCCAGGATAAATCAATGGGATTGATACGGATAAATTAATTACGCAGATAATACGAATATAAAATAAATTATTAATGGAGACCAAAAATTTGTAAAATAAATAATAGTGAACCGAGTCCCGGCTTTATGGCAATTTTATCGACTCATGATAATTTAATATTTTGGAAATAAAAATATATCAAGACTTAATATATATATATATATATATAGATATATATACGCATTAGATTGTATATATATATATATATATAATTATATATATATATTATAGAAAATTATAAACTAAAGGTTTCCAATGGAAGCTACTAGAATATATATAAGCCAAATAAAATAAAAAGAGGGAGAAGCTTTTAACTTCAGCCAAAGCAATGGACAAAAAGGGGCAGCTTCTGGATATTGGTAGAAAAATAGGTAACAGTATAGAAGCTGCTAGAACCAAAATAAGCTAGGAAAATAAGGAGAGAAAAACAACAGAAAACACTAGAAGCAAAGAAGAGTAAGTCGGTGCCGAGAGAATACCAAATGCGTTGAAGATGGTTGAGAAGTCTTGAAGGTTCTAGGCGGTGCTCGAGTTGGGTAGCAGTCGCTGCGAGGGTGGATCACGTTGGGTCCTCTTGTGTTGGCAATTGCTCGACTACAACAAGAACAAACAGGATCCTCTACGGAATTTAAGGATCAGGTTCCTCTTTGCAATCAAGGATTAGTTCTTGGGCGAATCAACCTGGATAAAAAGGAAACAGATTTTTGAGGGATATATATATATATATATATATCTATGCGAGTGTGTGTGTATGTTTGTTGGAGCAGAGGGGATTTTGATACGGATTGGAGTTGTGTGTGGTAGCAGGTTGCGATTTGAATTAATTGGAATTGGAGATACAGAGGTCGAGTCAGGAGAAGCTCTGTAACAAGTATATATATGTTTATGTGTGTATCTGGGTTGGCAGAAAAAATTAAGAATTAAATTGGGGACATGTCGGATTGGGGCGCAAGAACCAGCTCTTGGCTACTAGTGTAGGAGCAGTGGCTGCTAGCGTTGGAGTAGGGTAGAGGTTGAGAGATTTCAGCTCAAGGAATCTTGAATTTCTTCTTCTCCAATAATCAGTCCAATTTGAACTCAGGTATGAACTCTATTTCTCTAAATTTACAATCCGTAATGGAATTGTGTTGGCTGTTGGAAAATTTGGAAATGGGTGATTTTGTTCGGCTGCTAGGAAGACTGGAATATAGTTCCAGCTATTGAATGGAATTTTTCTTGGAGAAGTGGTTCTGCACTGTGGTATAAATTAACCCATTAAAACAGTTTTCATTCTATTTGATGCTTCTCTGGTTAGTCAGTAATTTTCCCACGGATATTGTCTACATGGTGATCTTTATGTCTAGTGCAAAATGTGATTGTCCAATTGCTTCTTCCAATCTAGACTTAATCAGTACAGGCATCATCTGTTTCCTTTATTTAGGAAGCAATGAGCCTGTTGTGGAGAAACTGTTAGATGACATGGCTGGATAAATTCCCTTTCTGAAATTGCCCAAAGCTTGATCTGCTCATTCATGACCAATATAAAGGAAATTCTGATATAACCTTTATTTGTTCTCTCTACAAATTATACTCGCACTAGTTACAAACCATCACTGTTAATAGGAAACTATGTGGGGGAAGGTAGTGCGGTCCAGTGGCTTTAATCAAACCACGTCCAAATGGTAAATTAACATGTATTGGTCTTAAAGGACCTGATTTGTAGAAGAATATAAAATATATTATATTATGTAGATTGCGTAAAGGAACTGATATTTGCAAATTGATGAACTGATAATTAATTTTAAATGGGTGTTGAGCTGATATTGATTTCAAGCAGGTGCATGCTTATGGAATTTAATGAAAATAGGTGGTTGAAAAATATAATGCATGGAAGTGATATTAAAATCCAACATTAATAAAGCAGTTGGCAAATATTTTAATGAGATTGAGGAACGTGGAACTCATATTAAATTCGAGGTCTAAACACAATAATTTAATGCTAGTAATAAATAGGCTACCAAGCTAAACTAAAAACCAAACTAAGGTCTGTAAGCAAACTACATGAATATTAATTAATATTTGTGATGGTTGTTCTAGGACTCCCGGATCTAGGATCAACTGGAAGGCCATTGAAGGTGTGGTCTCAGCATAGATAAAGAATGACATTAAAGGAATTAGCTAAGAACTTGGTCTCACATATGAAGGTAGACATGACGCAATCAGACTGTTTGAAGCTGCTGAGTTGGAATGGGAAGAAAAGTTGCAGTAGCAATATTAGTGGTAGCTTCAGCCTTGCGGTGGTGTAATTGTTGGAGGCTATGGGTTTTAACCTTGCTTATAGCAATCGGAGCTACTGATTTGGAACACTCTGCACAGTAATTTGATGAGAGGAAGGGAAAGTTCTTCAATATCTGATGGATGGGATGATAAAGGGACAAAATCTGTCAGGATCATCATCTGCTTGGGGGAAAAAGGCTGAAGAAGCTGATGAAACTGGATTTAAAATGGCTGGCCGACTCGATCAACCTGCCGGTGTGTTTTCTTCAATTGCTGAATCGTGGACTGAAGATTAACCCCAAACTCTAGGTGCACAACAATTTGGTTCATGTTTGACAGCAAATTCTCCAAAGGTTGACGGTTGGAGTGAAAGTGTACAGTCTCAATGGGATCACCATAAACGTTTTTACTGAAAAGAGAGATTCCATTGGAAGTCACATGGTTGGGGTTCGGAATGGAGAAACAAGAGGGACTACCCTGCCAAGTCAGCTGGAGGGTTTAATGAGGATTGTAGTGCCAGTGGAATGCTGACTGCAACCAGACAAAGGTTGGATATGTTTACATCTGAAAAACATGATCTTCTGGATGTTGAATCAATTATGATGGCCATCAGAAGGATAATGCCCAGGATATGCATGGACGTGGCCAACGACGTATCTGGAGGATATCTGTGAATAGAGATAAGCATATATTCAGGTGAGTAACTCAGACTCCTGACTTGGTGTATATTTTTGTATACTGTACTACTTTATATGTTGGATTGTTTTATACACCGTATTGTTTTAATGCATATGCTTTCACGCATACTCTTTGTACTGCATTGCGCATGGCATGATTCCATTCTGTCTTGCCTTTTGATGTATCATGTTCTGATTCTATTCGGGTTTGTCCTGTTCTGTTACACGCCATTTGGAATCTATTCTGTTTTGGCTCAAATTTGATCTGATCTGATCTGTTCTGTTAGGGGGTGAGTATAAGTCCTACCCCAGAGGGATCAGGCGGCTGCTCCTGACGAGGAGTGAGTATAAGTCCTACCCTAGAGGGACCAGGCGGCTGCTCCTGATCTGTTCTGTTAGGGGGTGAGTATAAGTCCTACCCCAGAGGGACCAGGCTACTGCTCCTGACGAGGAGTGAGTATAAGTCCTACCTCAGAGGGACTAGGCGGCTGCTGCTGATCTGTTCAGTTTTGATCTGTTGTGTTCTGACCTATTCTGTCCTGGTCTGTTCTGTTGATCTATCTGATCTGTTCTGTTTGATCTGTCTGATCCGATCAGTTCTGATATGTTCTGTCCTGTTATGTTCTGATTTATTCTGTCTTGGCTCTGTTCTGATTTGTCCGATCAGTCTGTTCTGATATGATCTGTTTAAGCTGCATTTATTCTACATGAGCTGCATTATTCTATTTGAGCTGCATTTGAGCATACATGTATATATGAACAAGGTTTGAAACCCATGGCAGGAACCTATGTTACTCACTGAGCTTGTTTAAGCTCATTCCATTTATTTAACATTTTTTAGGATATCTTTCCATTGGATTAGAAAGCACAAGAACATGTCACTAGTGGATTGAGACGCATTCCCAAGTGAGGATCTGATGGCAATAATATGTGGAGACTTGGGTTCTAATGGATTGATCCTGGCTATTCAGGTGAGCGTGATGATATAGTTGACTTTATTCATATATAATAAATGAGTAGGGACATGGCTCATGGTAATGGTACTCTAGAGGAATTTGATATGCTCTGTGTTATATATCTGTTATAGATGTGTTCTGTGGTTAGAGTTATTAGCTGTCTGATTATAGATTTACCTTGTGGTATATACTTATGAGGTATATAGTTGAGTTGCATTCCCGAGATAAAAAGGTTTTAATTTCCGCTGTTCTGACCCTACATTTGGAACGCAATTCATCGTAAGGTTCAGGAGATTGCCTTTGGTTGGTCGCATTGTCGGTCAGAGACTGGCAAGGCGACTAACTGGCATCACATCTTCAGCATCCACGTAGGGTGGGGTGCGGGATATGACAACAAGGCTCACATCTGTAGCGGTATCGAATAGATGGGCTTCATGTGGTCGCGGAAGCGTGAAAATTTTTTTTTTTCTTTTCTTTTCTCATTTTAAAATTTGCACATCCGTTCGGTACTGCTGCTCTTCACATTGTGGTACACATGATCATACATTCAGAGCATAACTAAAAACTTAAAGGCTTCATAATTAATACATGTTTAACTGTTCCACGGGACTTAATACACAATAGCGAAATACTCCCAAATATAAAATATCCCCAAGAGAATTGCTAGTCCTGTGATTAGTTGCCTAACTCTTCTTCCGAAATAGATAGGCTTATCATCATCGCCATCAAGATCAAGCTGCCATCATTTACCTAAAAGGGGGCGGATATAAATCCGGGTAAGCTAATCTAAACTTGTGAGTAATTCCTGCATTCGTCATGGGGTTTTCAACTGGTAGTGGTTTAGCACATGAGAGTTTATAAAATACTCACTACCAATTGCTCGTACATTTTAGAACACAGAGTATATGCATTCTTAAAACATATAGCTTTGAAACATTTAAAGTATTCAAGCTAAATACACATTTCTTCAAATAGAGCATATGCAATTTAAAAGCATATAAACATGTATAATAAAATGGGGGTAAAAACCTGCTTCCATTTTCGAAATCGTTACTTCAAAACATATAAACATGTATAGGAAAATGGGGGTAAAACCTGCTTCCATTTCCAAAAACATTTGTCATCTTTTCTCTTTAATTAGGTGGAATCTGTTTCGAACCAGACTCCTATTTTACTACAATGCTGCAATAGAGATATCCCGTACCAGGGGGATCAAATCCTGCTACCTGGCATTTACTGTTGAATCCTGAAGGATTTCAACCATCATAGGGGTGCTTTAAACACCATTTATCTTGTAAAACATTTATCACATAGTTTCTTTAATAGATATTTTTTATGAATATTTAAAACATGAAATATATATAACTTATCACATGGATTTTTCAATAGATATTTTTCATGAATATTTAAAACATGAAATATATAACTTCTGCAAGAGAACTTCAATATTTGGAATAATCAAATTCAGAACATTTATGAAAATTTAGCATTTTAAAACCTGAGATGCTGAAACATAATTAAAAAGGAAAACCGTGATTCAAACCAATCACCCAGCATGTCATGATACTGAATTTGATATTCGAGGCTTCAAATAAATTGAACTTAAAACTTCTTCAAATTCATGGAGTTAAATCTCCACTTCAAAGGCAGGGTTACTCACCTCGATCCTTTAGGGTTAGTGCTAAAAATGCGCTTTCCCACTTCCTTTGTAGTTCCTAAGAACAATTCATAAACAATCTCATCAACTTCACATTCACTGCAATATTACCTATTGATGCTTCGTAACTTATGCTTATGTCGTATCTAATCCTAGCCGATTTACGAACATCCCATAATTTCGTATTTACTTAATTCAACTCTTACTTTTAACCTATGACACAATTTAATGTTAGGAATTTAATTTATTTTAACTTTTAAAGCTATACTCTTTTGGTAGCTCCATTAACTTTAATTTAAATTTAATTACTTCACATGTTAACGTGTCGTGTCTTCTCGCACCTCATTTCCTCGTACTTGCCTTAGTTTAGTACTTCGGCGATATTTCAGTTCATAGTCATCTGACAGATGCTATTTATCAAATTTTATGTCTTTTTATTTTAGACATCTCTTTTAGTTGAATAGACTCTACCATTGAGTCCGGAACGTTGAATAAAGTCAATTTAGGCTTTCTTAGAATTTAATTCGGCTTAGGACATGTTAGGGGCAATTTGGTAATTTATACCTTAGCGTGTCTAAATTTTTCGGAGTCCCGTCTCATGAAATGGTCCCTACCATTAGATTCAAAATGTTTAAAATAGTCAAAATCCACTATTTATTTATATAATTTGGACCTCGTTTGACTCATTTATGGGGTAGGGGCATTTTGGTCATTTGACATTTTACGGGTCTTAAATTTTTCGGGACCTCATCTCATGTTGTGGACCTCACCAATGGACTTGGAGGTCTGAGATAGTAGAAATACATATATAACCATCTCATTTGGACACTAGACCATTTTGGAGCATTTAATTTAATTAAATTTATAAAGTATGATATATATACATTTAGTGTGCAATAAGTTACCGGTCGAATAGGGTGGCACACTGGCTAGCATGTCACCTCCCTCCCAAAAGATACTGCCATCGAATCCCACCAGGTGCAAACGCACCTTTTATTTTTCTGATTTTATTACATATATTTTATATATAAATGTTGCCCTAAATGTGTACACGCGCGTGTGCGTGGCTGAGTGGAAAGATGAATGGTTTAGGTGCGTGCGGCGAGGGTTCGAGTCTCAGGGCTTACACCCCTTCTCATTTTTCCTGATTTTCGCAATCCAAACAACGAACAGAGACCTCATCCGTGGATAGGCCATCTTAACCGCATGTGGGATATGATTTAAAACCCATAATCGTGTAACCAAACAGGGGAGGTCGGGGTTTTTAAAATCCTTAAGCCAAAACAACGTAGCTTCATTTATTCGGTGGCGGTCTTAGATTCTGCCATTTGTCTGAGTCGACACATTAATTTTAAAACGAGTTGTGAGTCAACTCGGTCGTCTTCCCCATCGATCCACCACTGTTGCCCTAATTTCTGAAGCTAAAAGCTTCCATTTTCGTGCATTTTGGTTCACTCAACCTCCACTGTTTTAACCTAAAATGTTTCTGACATCTTAGGGATCATTTTAGCATTCATTTGATGGTTCGAAATGGGCTCATCAGTTCGGGCAAAAGGTGGATAATCTTACCTGCAACTCTCTGGTAAACCCTCGTTGCTTCACCATTTTTAGCATGGTTTGGTTCTGTGTGACCCTCAAGGTATGGGGATTCAAACCCCATTCTCAAAAATAGGCTTGGTGGTCGATTTTTAAGATGGGTCTTCAAGACCCGAACCTGCAACTCATGCTTTCATAGTCTTTTCTTTGGCTTTTTGGTTGCGTGTTGGGTTATTAGAACCCTTATGGTCTCTACTTGAAGCCCCTATACACCAAAAATGGTTTGGTTTCCATCGGATCAGACCTGCTTCAAGCAAGGTCCTCCCATGGCTGCCTTCTTGGTTTTACATTTTTAAAATGTTTTTGGGCTCTCATTTAATGCTTGATCATCTCTAAATATAGTATAAACATCATACATACAAAATCAAAAGCTAAAACAGTTCATACGTAGGTAACTTTTTAGAGAGAGAAAAATGATAGTTTTGTGTATTCTCACCTTTTTGGTTTGAGATTGTTGACCCTTTTCACTTCTGCTTCTTTCTCCTTCTTCTCAGAAACTCTCTCTCCCTCTTAGTCTTTAGATTTTCGTGTGGCATGTGTGTTTACAGAAGGTATATTTGTATATGGGTGTATGGATGATTTTTTTGCAAAAAATTGATTTGCCCCAACAACTTGGTTAACTTGTGGCAGTATCCATGCTCAGGTTTTTACTGTTTTGGGGTAGGCCAATAAAGTGGCCAGGTGTGTGTGTTTTGTTTTGGCTTTGTATATATATATATATATATATATATATAAATATAAATATATATATAATATATCTCTCACATCCGACACCCACCCACAATCTCACTATGCTGCACACACTTTAAATATCTACACATACATACATACATACATACATACATACATATATATATATGTTAATACACATACATGCATGTTTACAACAGACACATATGTATACATACTTGATCACATGTATACACACACAATACATTTCTAGTGTGTGTATTTTCCATTTATTCTAGTCAATAATTAATTTCATATATAAATAATTAATTAATTACTTTAAATTAATTAATTATTTCCTTAAGGGTAGATATTTCTATACTAATTCCCTGTAACCTCGTAAAATGTGCCATGGTCTCGTACTAAGGGTCGGCGCACAATTTCTACGGAATCGACAGGTTGGTGATTGAAACGAAAGTAATGTACAGTGGTCCTGACTTTTCAGGACTGTTACTTAAAAGTCCGTGCGTCGGGGTTGAAACCGACCTCGTTACTTAAGACGTCGATTACTAATTCGTTTCCCACGACTCGATGATCCCATATTCAGGTCGGGGTGTTACATGCATAACCTTGATGTGCATGTCCTTTCTTGTATATGACTGATTCTCAGCATGACCTTCATGACCGAGTCTAAAGTAGCTTTTTAGGCTACCTACGTATCTCTTTTTTTGATAATTATGTTTAACGTAGTGCATTACTCGCTAGAAGCTCTTTGAGACATACAAGACTTGATTGACTGATTTCTTGCATCCTTGTTTGGAAAATGTTCTTTTGATCAGGCAAGGGTATTTTTTTTTTTTTTTTTGTTTTTGACCCTTTCTTTATAGTTGCTTTGTCACTTCCTTGCTTGGAATTGTTTTTCTTTAGTGAGGCAAAGGTTTTCTTTCCTTTCTTTTGATTCTTCTCAGATGATTGTTTCTTACTTCCTTGCTTGGAAATGTTTTCTTTTACACTGCACAAAGATATTTCTTCTCTTTGCTTTTTGATTCTTCTATAAAGGCATTGAGAGAGTGCACACATAGTAGGCTTCCCCCCCTCCAAGGTTTGGTAGATAGATTTAAGAGAGAAAGACCAATTAAGTAGGCTTAAAGGATTTGCAAGTGGATATCTTTGATATGGGTGATAGGAAAAATTTGGTTTGCTCAGTGATGGCCTTCTATCCTTGGAATTGCTTGTTTTTAGGAAACAGTCACATTGTTGAGACTTATAATGTTGATGTTTGTTTAGGGTCATGATTATCTACTTTGAATGGTGATTGAATCAGACAAGATTCCTTTGAGGCAAATTGATGAATTGGTGAACATTGAGAAAATCAAGATGATTGATGAAGTTTGATGATGCTCAGATTCAATGCATTCAATCTTATTGTGAATTTGATGACATTCAATTTCTTAAAGAATCAAGATGAATCACGCAAACATTTTTTTGAAAGTTTCCTAAGAGAATCTTTATTGAAACATGAGGATAGACACATAAAAATTTTCCATGAAGAATAAAATAATTGTCACATCCCGAACCCCACCTTACGCGGATGTCGAGGACGTGATGCCAGTCAGTCGCCACGCGACCAACCGAAGGCAATTTCTGAACTTTTCAGTGAATTGCACTCCGACTGTAGGGTCAGATGCAGCGGAATTTAAAAACTTTTTGTCAAGGGAATGCAACTCATGTATCCACCGTAGGATATGTATCACACGGAGCAAGTCTAAAATCCAACAGCTAACAATTCTAACCTCAGAGCATATCTATAATCCGACATATAACAACAGAGCAGAACTATAATCTCTAGAGTACCGTTTAAATCCATGAGCCACATCTATATTCAGTACATATCAGTCAAGTCAGTCGTAGTACATCACTCACCTGATTAAATAAATTCATTCCTCAGTAATCCAGTCTCCACAGATCAGTGCCATTAGATCCAACATATATCATTCCTGAAAAATGTTAGGGAATGGGGTGAGCTTCGAAAAGCCCAATGAGTAACACAGGTTCCCTGTCAAGGGTTTCAAAACCATTTCTTGTTTACAAAGCACAAGGGTGGTTCAGTTATTTCTGAAATAGCAGTTTTATAAATCTACTTTAAATGCAGTTTCAGTAGAATAAAGCAGGACTGAACTAAACGGAACAACAAATCAGGACAGATGAAACAGTGCATGATGCCAATATCAATGAGAGTATAGGCAATTAATTCAAATATTAGAACAGATCAGTACTGAGCGGAACATAACAGGGCATATCAATAATATATCAGTTAGGCGCGTAATCAAGCCTACTTATGCCAAACCGCTCATAAACAGAATGGTACCCAGAGTCAGACACATCATAGCAGAACAAAATCAGATAGACCATAAAACGGAACAAGACAGACCGAACAAAATAATAGTAGGACGGGACAAAATCATGCCGCGTACAATACAGTATAAGGTTTGCATTTAAAAACATGCATTCAGACAGTTTAACTTTTAAAACCGTACAGTGCATCAAAATACAGTATCTATGCAGTAACTTATAAACCAAGTCAAGAATTCGGACAGATCATAACGGAACTGGACCATATATCAATCAAGACAGACAGATGATTAACGGACGGTACATGACGGGATCAGACGGAACACAATGAAACAATATCAATCAGGACAAGTCATATCGGAACTGAACATGACGGAACAAAACGAAACAATATCAATCAGGACAAGTCATATCGGAACTGAACATGACGGAAACAATATCAATCAGGACAAGTCATATCGAAACTGAATGTGACGGAAACAAACGAAACAATATCATTCAGGACAAGTCATATCGGAACTGAACATGACGGAACAAAACGAAACAATATCAATCAGGACAAGTCATATCGGAACTGAACATGACGGAACAAAACGAAACAATATCAATCAGGACAAGTCATATCGGAACTGAACATGACGGAACAAAACGAAACAATATCAATCAGGACAAGTTATATCGGAACTGAACATGACGGAAACAAACGAAACAATATCAATCAGGACAAGTCATATCGGAACTGAACATGACGGAACAAAACGAAACAATATCAATCAGGACAAGTCATATCGGAACTGAACATGACGGAACAAAACGAAACAATATCAATCAGGACAAGTTATATCGGAACTGAACATGACGGAAACAAACGAAACAATATCAATCAGGACAAGTCATATCGGAACTGAACATGACGGAACAAAACGAAACAATATCAATCAGGACAAGTCATATCGGAACTGAACATGACGGAACAAAACGAAACAATATCAATCAGGACAAGTCATATCGAAACTGAATGTGACGGAAACAAACGAAACAATATCATTCAGGACAAGTCATATCGAAACTGAACATGTCGGAACAAAACGGAACAATACATCTATCAGAACAAGACATATCGGAATTGAACAGGACGGAACAAAACGAAACAATACATCAATCAGATCAAGACATATCGAAACTGAACATGTCGGAACAAAACCGAACAATACATCTATCAGAACAAGACATATCAGAATTGAACAAGTCGGAACAAAACGGAACAATACATCTATCAGAGCAAGACATATCGGAATTGAACAGGACGGAACAAACTGGTACAATATCAATCAGGACAAGGCATATGCTACTTTAAATATATGTTTTTCTTTTAAACAGTATAACGTTCAAAACAGTACAGTGCTTCAAAGTACAGTATCTAGACAGAACTTATACACCAATTCAGGAGTCAGGTTTACTCACAAGACGCAACAGTACAGAATAAAACCATGACAGACCATACAACAGAACAAGACAGACCCGAACTGAACAGGAGAACAGGACAGTACAAAATCAGGTTACGTGTAATGCAGTATGAAAAGTATGCATTCAGACAGTACAGTATACAAAACAGTACAGTAAATCAAAATACAGTAACTAGACGGTGTACTTATACACCAAGCCAGAAGTTCCAGGTTACTCACAAACTGTTACGGTTATCTCCGTGCGCAAACAATCCGATAACCTCCAGATACGTCAGGCATCTCCATGTATATCCTGAACAATAATCATCAATCATATACAGATCAGAACTCATCCATTCAGGTCTCATTTGTCATCTTAGGTATCTATCGGTTTACCTAAGGTAGCCTAGTAGCCTATCGCCCTCTCATCGGGTTTCATCCGGGGCTATTTTATTCTTAAATTAGGCTCAGCAGTCATCAGGATTAGAACCCAAGTCATTTAGACTTCAATCGTTATCAGTCAGTTACTTCTTCAGCCTTAGGGGCAAAACGGTCATTTTATCACTCTTGCCCCGGGCCCTGTCAAGGCCCTCCGAATAGTCTTTATATCTTAAATATAAAGTTCTACGTCTTTTAGACTCCAATCGGTATCAGTTAGGTTCTTGTTTTAACCATAGGGGCAAAATGGTAATTTTGTCATTCTTGCCCCGGACCCTGTCGTGGTCCTCAGAATGTCCCATATATCTCATATGTAAATTCTTAAGTCCTTTGGTCTTCGTTTGGTATCTGCTTTTGATCATCGGGACACATCGGTCATTTCTCGTTTTACGCATTACTGTCCCGGAGTCTTATTTAGCCCTTCAGTGTTCATAATTATCCCTATGATAATTTATCAGATCAGTTTGACCTTTATTTGACCTCTACTTGCACTTACTATGCTCAGGGGTATTTTGGTCATTTTACGTTTTGTAAGATTCTGACTCCGAATCATTATTTAATCATGTTTACAGTCTCACCAGTATCTGGGCTCTATCGCTATCAATTTCGTCCCAATCGGACTTCATTTGGGCTTCGTACAGTATCAGGGGTAATTTGGTAATTTCACGTGTCATATTTTTCGGCACGTCAGTTCATAAAACGGACCTCACCATTGGGTCCAGAGTGTCCGACATAATTAAGTTGGACTATCTGTTATGTTTAATTGACCCTAGGAATTATTAGGGGCAGTACGGTCATTTACACTTTATGTGTCTGTATTTTTCGGGACTTCGGTTCGTTAGACGGACCTCACTGTTGAGTTCAGAACGCCCGACATAGTCAAAATAGACTGTCTTTTATTTTTATTTGGGTTCGGGTACTATCAGGGGCAGTACAGTAATTTACACCTACGTGTCTGTATTTTTCGGTACATAATTTCCCAATTTGGACTGTACCATTGAGTCCAGAATACTTGAAATAGTGAAAATACACTATTTATTTACTTAATTTGGACTCCGTTTGACATATTAAATGTCTAGGGGTAAAATTGTAATTTTACCTATTTAATAAAATAATTAAATAATTATTTTATTATTTAATTAATTTATTCAGGGCTTAAATGAAAGAGTTTTCCAAAATCTGGGCGACTGTGTAATTCCCCAAAACTGTTGGGGTCAAAAACCAATTTACAAAAGTTCTGGTTCAATTTTTTAATTTCAAACAGTGGACCATTGGGTTTTCAATTCAAAACCCTAAACCGGTCCCTTTATCAACTAAATCAGCCGGTTCAGGTCCCCCAGAGAACCGGGATAACATATCCCTCATATCCCAAATTGGTCCTTATCCGTATACAGGTTTAGCCCCAAATCAATTTCAATTTTTAAAACTCGTAACCAAACAGGCCAATTCTAGATTCTAAATTTAAAACATCAAAACGGTGCAGTTTTATTAAAACAGTGGCACGGTCTTGAGGCGACACGTGTCCGAGTCAGCTCGGATTGGCTCGGTCAACTCGGCCGAGTCAACTCCATCTTCCCCACTGTTTTACCCTCGGTTGCCCTAATTTACAAAGAATTTCTCTTTCAATTTCGTGGCAATTTAGACACGATTTCTTGCTGATTTCAATCCCGATGGGTTTCTGCACTTCATATCCATCCTTTAACATCCATTTTGAGCTTCGAATTCACGGATTAAGCTCTGTTTAACGGATTATCATGGGGGGTTTCAGCTCAGTCGCGTGGACTCATTTCTCCACCAAACCTCACGTGGTTTGGCTCGTTGTGACCGTGTGTTCATGGGGATCAATATCCCATTTATAAATTTTAGTTTTAGGGCCTATTCCAGATTTTGGATTCCATGGCCGAGACCTATAGGTTCGGTTTTGAGGGTCTAAACTCAGGCAATGGGGTCGCGGGTCAGTGGTTTTTGAACCCCCTCAGTGTCTAGATCACTTATAAACCATCAAAAATTGGTTTTATGGAGGTCGAATCAGACCTGCAATTCTTGGTCCATCCATGGTGGACTTAGGTACGGTCAGTGGGTTTTCAAGCCCTGTTGACCTACTAAATTGACCCTGATGTTTCTAGTGTCAAGAGGGTTTCGTGCATGCATTTTAAAGGATTCAAAACCATCAAAAATAGCAACAAGTTTTAAACAGAAAATTTAGCAAATTTGAGGTGTTACCTCTTGGTTCGGGCCACTGCTCCTACACGGCTCAGTCCAGATTTTTGGCACCTCAGGTGTGCCTCAGTCAGTCTTGCCTCAGTTCCCCTCCTCTTGATGCATCTCCCATGGACATGCATATACACCATGTTTCACACACACGGCTTCTCACAAATGGCTTGGAATCTCTCTCTCTATAACCCAATCTCTCTCTATAAAATCAGCATTACAGTCTCTCTACAGTTCTGATTTTTTTCCCTCCATGCATATATGGAGATTGTGTAAATGCAAATCTGATTTTTCTTGTTCAATACATCTCCCAACCTCATGATTAATTTGCATGTATTTTGGTTGGAGGAGAGGTCATCATGTGGTGTATAGGCATGATGATCTAGGGTGCATAGGCATGATGGCCTAGGGGCATAGGGTGATGCATGGATGAGGTGTTGCATGCTTGTTCATTGGCCACTTTGGGGAGAGGCCAAATCAGATTTACACTTATATACATATCTTTGTACATATATACACAAAAGTGTTCCTAGCCTAGGTGGTAATTTTTTGGTAAACTAAATTTTGCCTAGTTTGGTCAAGGGATCAAATCCCCTTGGCCACATTTTTGGTCTTTTTCCCTATTTCGGGCTTAGGCCCTGTTTGGCTGCGCATTAATTCGATTTCAATGTTTCTTCCATAACTTTCATTCCGTAACTCCTTTTTCGATGCGGTTTCTTCCGAGGGTTCCGTATTTCAGTATTCTTCAGTGTCAGAGGTTCCGTGTCATTTATTAATCATTCGGAATTTCCCGGGTTAGCTAATTCGGGTTTCGTTAGTATTAAAACGGCGTTATTTCACCGAATTAATCAGTAATTTGAGTTCAGGTAAAGTACCCTTCCCTCCAGACATTTTCTTTATTTAATCGGTCTATGGCGACCGTCGGGATTATGATTAATTCCCTAAATCATTCTGTAAGTCGGTATTAATTAATAGTTATTAATTAATTATTAATTTCACGGAATCGGGGTGTTACAATAATGATCTTTGGCTTGGAAAGCTCCTCATTCTTGATTGAGAGCTAATCTTGGTTGATCCTTGAAGGAGGAGGCCTAATGGCTTGTTCATCAATAAAATCTTAGATAGCATGCCTCAACATGGTGCAATGATCAGTGTAATGGCCTGCAAATTGGTGGTGGGCACAATGCACTACAAAAAAACTTACTTTTCGCGACGCACATTACAATGTGCTTGGCTAATAATAAGAAAAAAAAGTAATAAAAAAATTAGCTTCCCACGTGAAAATAGGCGCAAAACTATTAGCGACGCACAGGTGGCCATTAGCAACGCACTTGTGCGTCGCTAATAGTTGGTTCGTTTAGCGATGCACGCCTGAGCGTCGCAAATACTTGGGTTGGACAATTAGCGATGCGCATTTGGGTTATTAGCGACGTACAGTGTGCGTCGCTAATAACTCCTTATATTTAAAATGATTTGATCGCTCTCTCTCTCTCTCTCAGACAGTCTCTCTCTCTCTCTCTCTCAGGTGCCGTTTCCATCGCTCTATAGGGTTAAAAACTTAAAAGGGAAGGGGGGAACACATCGTGGAGGAGCCCAGGTAGGCCACTGCCCTTTCTCTTCTCTCTCTCTTAAACTCACATCTATTTCATTGTGCTTCGATTGCTGCTCTAGCCTGCTCGGATTCTGCTCCAGTCTAGCTAGGATGCTTTTGTTTGAATCCCATATTTCATTTCCATTAGAAAAAAATGCAAACCTAATAGTTGAAAAACCCTTAAGGTCCAACGTTATCTATCTAGAAGATAGAGTTTTTTTTTTTTAATCTGTTCAAGGATCTAGTGATTTTTTCTGGTTAGATCACAATTTAGAGTGTCTCTTTCTCTACTATACATTTTTTTATATATACATATATTATGTGTGCATATATTATGCTATTTCTGTTTCAGTTCTTAGAGTGCGTACACAATGTTTGAGATTGAATTATTGTGTACACTTTCTATCATAAATTTATATTTGAGAATTTTATAGTCAAAAGGGAAAAAAGCTTTAAATTTATTTGAGAACTAAATGTCATTTTATTTAAATTTTCATATAAGTTCTTCTTTTAGCTCTGTTTGTTTGCTCTGAAGTGATGGGAAAAAGGATATAGAAATTTAATAATAGATTGTTCACTTTCGGGGATAAGGCAGAAGGAAAGCTTCCACGTTACTTAGCCTTTTACAACTAAAACATCATATAAATTAAAATTCAACCTATTATCTATGGGGTGCTGGGAGGAATGAAGTAGAAATTAACCCTTAACATTATCATATATAAAGTGATTCTTCTTAAATTTTAACTCATACAAACACTAACAATTCATAATTTTATCGTTGCACCAAATAATAAAAATTAAATATGCAAAGATAGATGTGCCCAAAAAAAAAAAGGAAAAGGGAAAGCAAGAGAAAATTTTCCACTAAAAAAATCATTTGATGAGAAATTTTTTCTCTTTCTTGATTATATCAACTTTTAAGCAAGAATGACATATGGTGAGTTTTAAACAATTTTCACAAAGATATAGGACTTAGATGATTATACGACCGTAAGTGACATTATAACATTAAACTACAACGAAGCCTAAAACTCAATGTCAAGCCTAAATCTGATTTGTTTTGAATATTATGAACATATAGAATAATTTTTGCTTATTTTTCTTTTGGGTTGCAGTAAATTGCTTGACATTACTTAATGGCTCCTAGTTCACTTTAGCATTTGCATCCTGATTCTGCACCGGTATCCCTTAATATGAATGCACACGCCTCAAATATGTTCAATTAATCAAGTATTGATTTAATCTATAGATTCTATACACACAGCTGGATTCTAGTTTATATTTCCAACAGTTCCATGTGTTTTTAGAATCTTTTGACATTTTCATTGTGTTTCCACAACATTTCCATTTCTGACCAGATTGAAAAGAAACCATCGTGATATGTGAGTTTGAGAGAGAAGACGTGGAATGGTTAGTTGCTAGGGCTTGAAAGTGGAAATAAAAAAAGGGTAAAATTATCAATAAAAAATTCAACTCATGGATGTTGGAGAGAGAAGAGTTGTTCAAAGGTTTGTAATTGAGACATGGTGGGACCATCCGAATTTATTTTATTTTCCAATGATCAATCCTCAAAATCAACTCATGTCTTTGCTTAATCTTTATTTGATAGGTACATTTCCAAGAGATTTAGGCAGCTTTTGAAGGACATCCGAACTGCAGAGATCAATTCCTACTTTGATTCTTTGTGTTTGGGGCTCTATTTCTTTAGGATAAGTTTCAAGCTTTCAGGTAATGCTTTGAATGTGCCTGTTCTGATTTTGTAACAATACAAATGAAACAAAGCTTGGTTTTTTAGCTTTTGACAGTATACAATTTCTATAATGACCTTGTTGAAATGCTCTCTCTCTGGAATTTCTTGTTTCTGACCCTTTTAGATTACAAATTCTATATCAAAAATATCTAATTGGTTTTCTCTTTCTATTTTTTTTTTCAAAAACCATTTCCAGTGGTCATCCTATTAGTTTAAGCTTTACTAAAATTGGGAGTGTCAATACATAAACTAGGTATCTTGAAAAAGAGGACAGATAATCATGAGTTTTTTTTTTTTTTTTAAATGTGGAGTACACTGCCATGCAGCTGTACTGAGTTACTCTATTCATTGGCATGCACTTGTGTTGAGTTCCTCTATTCATTTTAAGGTGTTCTTATAATTACTTTTTAGTGCTGAACTTGACAAGTGAATAAGCAAGATGATGATTTTTCTAGTATTCTATCTTAATTAAATTTTGATGGGAAGAAATATTTTGGCCTAACTACACCGAAACCACATCACACACCTCACAAATGATAAAATAAACTTGCACGAACTTATGGCACTCGATTCGGATGCCCGGTTTCAAACTTATGCAAGTTTCAGCTCCAAAAAAGCCCATTTTGGGATTTTGACAGACCAAAATCCTGGATATCGGCCTAATTACACTAAAACCACATCACACACCTCAAAAATCATAAAATAAACTTACACGAACTTACGACTCTTGGTTCGGATGCCTAGTTTGAAACTTATGTAAGTTTCAGCTCCAAAAAGGCCTATTTTGGGGTTTTGACAGACCAAAATTCTAGATATTGGCCTAACTACACTGAAAACACATCACACACTTCACAAATGACAAAATAAACTTTCACGAACTTACGGCACTCGGTTCGGATGCCCGGTTTGAAACTTATGCAAGTTTTAGCTCCAAAAGGCCCATTTTAGGGTTTTGACAGACCAAAATGCTGGATATTGGCCTAACTATACCAAAACCACATCACACACCTCACAAATGATAAAATAAACTTGCACGATCTTACGACACTCGGTTTGGATGGCCGGTTTGAAACTTATGTAAGTTTCAGCTCCAAAAAGGCCCATTTTGGAGTTTTGACAGACCAAAATGCCAGATATCAGCCTAACTACACTGAAACCACATCACACACCTTACAAATGATAAAATAGAATTTCCAAATTTACGGCACTCGGTTCGGATGCTCGGTTTGAAACTTATGCAAGTTTCAGCTCTAAAAAGGCCCATTTTGGGGGTTTGACAGACCAAAATGCCAGATATCCACCTAACTACACCAAAACCATATCACACACCTCAAAAATGATAAAATATACTTGCACAAACTTAGGGCACTCGGTTTGGATGCCCGGTTTGAAACTTATGCAAGTTTCAGCTCTGAAAAGGCCCATTTTGGGGTTTTGACAGACCAAAATGTCGGATATTGGCCTAAATACACCGAAACCCCATCACACACCTCAAAAATGATAAAATAGACTTCCATGAACTTACGGCCCTCGGTTTGGATGCCCGGTTTGAAACTTATGCAAGTTTCAGCTCCAAAAAGGCCCATTTTTAAGTTTTGACAAACCAAAATGCCGGATATCGACCTAACTACACCGAAACCCCATCACACACCTCACAAATGATAAAATAGACTTATGATACTTTATTGCGTTTTTACTATTTATGCAAAAAAAAAAAAAAACCTATTCAGATTTTATGTTCATATATATTTAATAATTGTTCTAATATATATCATTTGATCTTTATTTCAGATTGATCGGGATTATTTCCGCCCAGTCTTTTTGTTTTCCATCAAAACTTGTTATTTTTATTTTATTTTTTTTCTTTTCATGGACATCTGTAGTTACATTCTTTGGAGACAATTTTTAATTTTTCTATTTTTTGTTAAATTGTACTTTTTCAAATGTACATAATTAGTTATCTATATATATATATATATATATATGAATGTATTTTTTTTTAATATTTTCATTTCAGAATACTTGGATTTTATTGTACATCGGGATGGATGATTGATACATGTTTAAATAGGAATAAAACAAAGCAAATATGGTTAAAAAAAAAAAAAAATTTAGCAATGCACACCAATGCGTCACTAAAAGTAAGAATTTGACTGGCAATACACTTTTAGCGACGCACATCGAGCGTCGCTGAAAACCACTATTAGCGACGCACACTGAGCGTCGCTAAAAACCACCATTAGCGACGCACAAAGCGTGCATCCCTAATGGTGGTTTTTAGCGACGGTCAGTGTGCATCGCTAATAGTGGTTTTCAGTGACCCACATTGTGTCCTTGTGTAGTATTTGCAATGCGCGTACCTAATTATTAACGACGCACCATGAGCGTCGCTAATAGTCACCTTCAGCGACGCCAACGGGTCTGTTCGTCGCCAATACAATTAGTGACGCGAGTATTTGTGATGCCTTTAGCGACGCACGCTTGTGTATCGCAAAAGACCTTTAGCGACACACAAGGCCTCTATTAGCAATGCACACATGCGTTGCTAATAGTGCCTTTTCTTGTAGTGATGCTTGCTCAAATCATAGCTCTTGGGTATTAAGTTTGGAGTGGGCCGAGGATCCAAAGGTTAGAGATGCCCATTTTCGCAAAGCTTTTGAAAAACTTCGCTCAATGATGTAAAAAGTTTTGTGAATGGCCTTGATAGGCACCTTCAAGATGAATTTAACGGCGGTGAGGTAGCTGAACTAACAGACCAAGAGAAGGATTGTTGTGGAGTTAAAGCATTGACTGTAATCTTTGAGTTATCGGGCTTGATGTTTTATGTGGGCTTTCTCAATGTTCCATAATTGATTGCCTCCTCAACTTGGATTCCAAGCCCTATAAGAGCTTTGAAAGTCTCAAAGTAGCGGGCAAACAATGATTCATGGTAGATGGGAAGTAATTTCTTTTTCACCATTTGCACTTGTTCGGCTTCACTCGGCCTATTGGCCATTTGGCCCGTTTTGGCGCTCCATCGGGTGATGAAAGTTGAAAAAGTCTCCTTGGGTTCTCACTCGGTGGCCTCAAGGTCCTTGAGTGTGATTTCCAACTTATTGTTATACTTATACTACTTGGCAAAGGCATTACATAGTTGTTCCCAATCTTTGGAAGATGAGCTCGTCCAAGTCTAAGAGCCAATAGAGAGCTGCCCCAGTGAGGGTTTGGTGGAACATTTGAGCCATCATTTCAGTTGTAGCCCCTAGTGGTTGCATGGTCCAAACACAGAGTTTGAGATGGGTCTTTGGGCATATGGTCCTATTGAATTTGTCTTAGTCTAGCATTTTGAATTTGTAGGGCAAACGAATATCTGAATATAGGGAGAGTTTGTGGATATCAATCATCTCATCTCTATGGTTGGATTTGCATATAAGGGCTTCTATCTTTTCCAGCCTTTTGAGAAGGGCTCTTCATTAGTCTTGGGCTTATCTCGAGGTTTGACTTCATTTTGGGGCCCATTTTGTTCGGTTCGATTAAACTGATCATGTGTGGCTGCATCTTAGGCCTGCTGATTCTATGGGAGATGATCTTAAGGAGGTATATGTGGTTGGTTATTGGGAGCATTGTTAGGCCCTACTGGGAGTGGTGTAGGTGGTGGTAACCCTTGTTGTAACAGTTCTTGGATTGTTTAGGAGAGCCTTTGTATTTCATCCCTATAATCGGCCATGTCTTTTTTGATTTTGGCCAAAATCTGAAGTAATTGATCATAATCCACAATGATTGGCTTGATTTTGATGCCATGGGTTTCGGGCTCAACTGAGGGAATAAGAGCTACAATAGGGTAGGAAACCTCAACGAATTTTTTGATCATCAAATAAGTGCAAAAGAGTTTGAATTCAAGCTAATAGTCCAAAAAGTTTTTTGATTTCAAAACTTTAAGTAGGAAAAGATCCAATCTAAATGGAAAAGAAGATCATTTCTTAGAAAATGAAGCATGCATTTTTTAAAATTTTGAAGTTTGAATTTTGAATTTTTTGATATTTTTTTCAAAAAAAGTAGGGGCATAATGCCTAGGCAGTCCCTAAGTCCTAAGAGGATGGAACAATTTTCTTGAATGAGGAAAGGAATCCTAAAGGTTAGGCAGATGAAATCCCAATAGAATTGATTAGACCTTACCAGATGGGTCAAGATGAACCTTGATTGACGAGAAAATGATCCAAAAAATAGGTGACTTTTGAAAAGGAATTGAAAACCTATCTTGAGTGGTTGGCATGATACGAAGAATTGAGTGGGGGGCCACAAATTGGAGCTTGAATTGATTCCTAAGACAACTAAAGAATCCAGATTATGAAATCTCGGAAGTCACACCTAGCCTCTAAATTTTGGCATAATGGGGGACTTGAATGAAATTCATTTCTAGGTTTTGAGGGAAAGATTCCCAAATATTCGAATCCTAACAAACATAACCCAAACCTTTACTAGAATCAAACCATAAAGTGTGATACTTGATTAGAAATCAAGTTGATTCTAATGGTGTGATGAGAACAAACCCCAAAAGTTCCGTTTGAAATTTATTTTGTCAGCCTTGCCTAGCTCATTTCCAAGCTAGTTGTGGGTACCTATCTTTGGAAAACACCTGTGTTATTAACTTGTTTGGTGTCAAGAAAAACCTAAGAAAGTCTCATTTGTAGCCCCGTTACAGCATGCAAAATTGGTTTTTCAAGAAAAAAATTAAAGTTTTTCAAAAAAATTTCAGAAAACATGAAAAATTTTACAAAGCAGAAGGGCAGCTTTCAGTATGCCGATCAACACACAGAGGCTTTTAACCTCTATGCTGATCAGCCAATAGAGAGGGATATTTTTTTCGACTTTCTGGATTTTTCTGACTTCGCAAAATTGTGCGAAAAAGTTCGTGCGTGTCTTACCAAAACTTGATTTAAAGTCTTGAATCATGAATTTAGGGTAGATTATATGCATGACGCTTTGATCGGGTAAAGGTTCAAGGTTTCCCGTCTGATAGGACGTGTTATATACCTCCTACAACCATTATATTGTAATGACTACGATCAAATGGTACCGCATTGCCCTTTTGCATACCATCCTAAGACCACTAAAGTGTAGTGTCCCCAGTCAAGCAGTATTTGATTAAGGAGTGGAGGGTTTTCACTGGTGACACCTGTCGTGCTGGGTGAGCATACGAGGCTAGGGTTACTAATTGTCCAAGGTTTAGAGGGTATGTAGTGCAAATGCAAATGTTATGGAGTGATGTGTGTGCAAGATATTAAGGTTTTAGTCCTTTTTGATTCATCCATCCATACATTCAAGTATGTATCCATACATCCATTCATCCATCATACATCCATTCATCCATCATACAACATAAAATAAATGAATGTAAAACAAGTAAACAAAATAGCCTTAAAGTGAATACTTTACTAAGTTTAGCCCTCTTTACTCCTGAGTGGATTCACCACTGTGGGCCCCCACCGACAAAAATAGAAAACATGCGTGATCCTTTGTATAGATTTAAAGGGATCCCGGTTGTCTCCTTTCCCTCTTTACACCAGAGTGGAGTCGCCACTGTGGGTGCTAGCATTGAAAAAAAAAGAAAACGTGAGTGATCCTTTTTATGGATTTAGAGGGATCCCAACTGTCTCCTTTCCCTAAAGGTGGGAAGGAACGTCTCTTATGGAAGATAGAGAGATTGAGTAGTTGCCAGCTTGTTTTTGGGCGAGAAAAAAGTAAACCCATTACAGATTGAACAAAGGATCTGTGACATGGATCAAAATAAAGATAAAGCACTGAAGTAAAATAAACAACACTAGAGAAACATGCATGGGGGCTAAGGTACGAAGAGGGAAGGTGTTAAGCACCCACCCCACCTGATCCGAATGGATCGGCCTCGAATATTTACTGGTAAGACTATTTTATCATGAGAAAATTGAAAAAAGAAATGTGAGTACTGAAGAGATAAACAGTAAAGAACCTGACATGAAAAAACAAAATAAAATAGAAAAGACAAGAAGAAGATCTGACTCAGGCCCGAAGGCTTCTTACCTATCCGTTCAGAAAATAGAATTAGAGTCACGTAGTTTTTCGGTTTACCCTTTTTTTTTTTTTTTTTATCAAGAGTGATAAAAGAGGCGAGATTAACCGCATCTAAAGAAAATTGTTAAGGGTTTGAGAGCATACCTTATTCAATCATGGTAGTCGGGTAACACTTGCTAGGAAAATCTGGATCAGAGGCTTCAATTGGGTAGATCTCTAGCTTGTTCTTCAGTTTGGAAAGCATTGCTTCGGCTTGCTTCGTGAAGGGAGATTGTCACTTCGATAGGGCTTCGGCCTCAGGACAGGTAGAGTTCTTGTAGAGAGAACTCTAGAATTTTGCTAGTAGCATAAGACTATGGAAATCATGTACTTCGTCCTTCCGTGTGTCCCTCAAATTGCTGGCCTAGGAGCTCTATTTATAGACAAATATAGAGATTTGATCCAAGAGTCTAAAATGAAACCCTAAAATGGAAGACTAGGATCATGTCTTGAGTGATAATGATCTAATTAAATAAATAAAAAATTAAATAAGAATGATTATCCTAACAAAATAAATTAATAAATAATTATGACAATGCACGAACCAATAGAATTGGTATCTACATGCAAGTGTCAATGAGATAAAAAAGAAATAGAATTTAATTAGAAAATAAACTTTAAAATAAAAATGTCTAGGTTTAATGCATCTCCATTTAAGGAAATATAAGGCAACTAGATTTATGGAAACTCTAAAAGTGGAAAGTTCTAATTAAGCCATAATAGACTACTATCACTCAAGATTACCAAATTGCCCCCAATTTGGTGGAGAATCTTTAGATTGCCACAAGACATGTGAAATGACCAAATTACCCCCAATTCGTCACTAAAGGGCTAAAGTTACCAAAATTTCCTTAGAGGGGTAAAATGATATAGAAATTACGAAAATGCCCCTTAAGTGACTTGGAAGTCCTATTGAGGGTAGGATTATGCCAAAATTACCAAAATGTCCTTAATGGGCAAAAAGGTATCAAAATTATCGAAATGCCCTCCAATGGGTAGAAGAGTCCTAACGGGAGTGAGACTCTATCAAGACGAGTCATACTTGGACTGGGACTCTGGTAGAAGAGTCCTAACGGGAGTGTGACTCTATCAGGAAGAGTCTTATTTGGACTGGGACTCTGTTAGGAGAGTCCTAACAAGAGTGAGACTTTATTAGGAAGAGCCCTACTTGGACTAGGACTCTGACATGAGAGTCCTAACAGGAATAGGATCCTTTCAGGAGGTGTCCTAATCGGAATAGGACTCAATTGGGAAGAGTCCCTACTTGAAGTAGGTTTCTTAGCATAATTATCGATTTTTACTACTTATTCAAGGGTCACAAAAGGAGGTGTCTACAGGTGTTTTAAGAGTTTTACTACTAGGAAACATTTCTTATCCACTACTTTCTTGGCAGATTTGGAAAGTATTACTAAAGACAAAGGGAGGAAGACATGTGAAAATTTTGAGTGATCGAAGAGTAGAGACCTTTAGGATTATCAATATAAGTACTGCGAAGCCCTAATATTAATGTCATATTTTTGTATTTTATATAAGGGTGGATTTTCCCTTGGATAATTGTTATGTATGGGTTGTTTGTGTGAATAACTATAGATGTTTGAATATAGTGTGTAACACCTACGCCTAGTAAATTGGAATTTAGGACAATGTAATGAAATATTAGCAATAAAAAAGACTTTTCAAAATTCTTTGGGCACTATATCATGGCATGAAATAAACTAGAGTTAAAAGACTAACCTAACTCAACAATAAACCCTAACCATAGTCAGACCATAGTACTATGTAGGGTTAAAATCAAACCTAACCTAGGGCCAACCTAACCTAACCTAGGTTAGTGAGACTAATTGGTTAAGTAATCAATACATCACTAACCTAAAGTGAGAAAATTATCACATAAAATATCATGAATTATTAAATAAATTAATTATTGAATAATTATGGGAAATGAAGAAAATATGAAATAAAGACATAAAATATAAAAATATAAAAATATAAAATATAAAATATTCTAAAAGGTCATATGACCTACACATAACACTAGGGGCCTAATACACATACTAAAGTGTATATATAGGTGAGAAAATACATGAAAATAATCAGGAAAAATTAATAAAAACTAGGGGAAAATAAATAAAAATTAAGTAAAAGCAATTAAAAATTATTTTTAATTAGCCATGTGCCTCGCATATGACCTAGGAAGTTGGAACACACACCTAGAGTGTGTTAGTATGTGTATACATATGCATATATGTATATATTGTTTTGGCTTAGGTCTGAGTGTGATACTAACCTATGGGGGGGTTGAATAGGTATGTACCCATTTTCAATATTTTCAAATCTTAAACCATAACATTAATGATTACTCTAATTGGCCAAATATGTGACTAGCAATTCCAATTAATGTTCAACAATCCTCTACAATTTAACTAATGATCTCAAGATATTCAATTAAGCTATCAAATAGTGTTTATCAACACCTACCATTCAACATTGCCAATTAATTAACTAGTCCAATTTTAGTGTCAGTTTCACAATTCAACTCTAAATTAAACTAAGTGATCAATTTGTAATTTTCTAATACAATTCAATTTTCACAAATAATGTTTTCAATTATCAATTTCATATTCAATGATCACAATCATGAAAACCTAATTATCAACATGGCAGATGAAATTAAAACAAGCAAATTAGGAATTGTAAAGACAAAGAGAGTAGAAAGTTGTCACGACCCAAAACCCACCCTATGCCGATTAGGGGTCCGTGATCGGCTCTGCGGTCCGTGGGCTGTTTCCCGTCAAAAGGATCTGAAATACTAAGTAAGGTTTTTAACAAAACATTTTATAGTAATCGGTAAATTT
Organism: Nyssa sinensis; assembly: GCA_008638375.1. NCBI lineage: Eukaryota > Viridiplantae > Streptophyta > Magnoliopsida > Cornales > Nyssaceae > Nyssa > Nyssa sinensis. The sequence continues at coordinate 36,375,016 of CM018035.1, forward strand.
GGTAGCATAGTCAGGTCATCATTTAATACATCCCAAAAGAACATAAGTGTTTATAAGTGCAGATCCTCTAAAAACACAACTGATAGGACCGTGGTGATATGAGAGATATTAAGACCTTTCAGTATTTAATTTAATATAAAAACTTGCCAAAAAGAGCTACCAGTGGCTAGCAGGCATCTAAATCTCCTGAGTGCCTGAGGGTCCTCTTACTTCTGGCTGTCTTGAAAAAATAAGGGAGGGGTGAGCTAACAAAGCCCAGTAAGTAATTTCTTAGCTTTAACATGGGTCGGGGTTAGTTCACAAGAATAACGAGGAAAAAGATAACAGTTAGCCAAGAAAAGATATCATGTATAAATATAGCCAGTCATTGAGGTACAACAATAATGACCCGAGGGTCCAAATAGAGGCATATCCCACAATATGATATAAGAGACAATGACTAGGTCAATTAAAATTGGGATTTAGCCTATCATGATGAATTGCTGCCACATACAAGACGTTAGTCAATCAAAAATATATCATGCTTGCAATAATATGATCATTCAATGAATGCAAAAATATATCATCATCGAGTTCTAATAACCCAGAAATGCGGTTATCACCCGGGGCCCGATATACCCCACTGGAACGCACATTCAGATTCACCTTTTTATCGCGGGCTTACTGAATACAAAACTCAGGTCCCAAAGGATATACAAAACTCCCAAAGGGTCTTTCCCTTACGTAATCTATGAATAGATTGGTCATTGTGACTGAGCACAACCCCGGGTACATACCAAATATCACGATCAATAAAATTCCACACGGGATGTACAATCGTACAAAACAATTGACATCATAATCAACGAGTTAGGAAGTATGTGGAATAATAAGATTTCTATTAACAGGATATACACAAGATCAGGACATGGTATTCATGATAGTACAATGATGCTTAAGTATTAGTGATCAAATTCACAATGATGTAAGCAAGCAAGTCAAATCGAAAGAACAAGCATAACCGATAACCACAAGTCGATTGGATTCAAATGAAGAAATCAAGTACATTAGGTAGTGATAGAGTACAAATTTGGCAGCATGTGAAAATAACGTGACTAGCTAGGAATAACCCATATTAAAGCACAGGAATTACTTACCTCAAAAATAGCTTTCAGCAGTTCTATTAATTTAAATCCCCTTCTCCTTCGCCTTAGAGGTTCCTATAGATAAAAAATTTAGTTGTTATTAACCTATCTCAATTATTTAAGGTCGATGTTAATGTTCGTGATTTATTTAACTCTCTTGGTATTACTTAGTATATTTTTAAGGTTGCTAAATTTAATACATCGGCCTTCAGAATATTTTATTTGGGTAAACGGACTCCACCATTGAGTCCGGAACGTCCAAAAAAATAAATCTAGGCCTTCGCGGCCTCTTATTTGGCTTCAGGTACCCCGAAAGGTACAATGGTAATTTCATATTTCATGTGACTTAATATTTTAGAATCCTGGTTCACAAAATGGACCTCACCATTAGGTCCAAAATATTCGACATAGTCAAAATACACTATTTGTTTAATTAATTTGGACATCGGGACATTTACCTATTTTTAAATAATTTAAATTAATTAATTTAATAATATCAGTATAATATATATATATATATATGTATATGTTTGGTTGGGTTTATAAAGGGCGAGCAATGGGTGGCACAGTGGTTGACTCACTAGGTTAAGTGCCACCTCCCCATTTGGTCTTGGGTTCGATTCGACGGAAGAGCGGCTGTCCCATTTTTTTTCAAAGCATTCTTAGTCCAAACAGTGGACAATGGGGTCATCCGAGGATAAGTTATCCTCGTTCCAAATAGGGGCATTAAATCCAAGGGCTACACCCGTAACCAAACAGGTCGGCTCCTAACTTATTAAAAATACGAAACTAAAACGACGCCGTCCCACTTACTGACTTGACCCAAAACGACGTAGTTTTAGATTTTAAGTTTAAAATATTACATGATCTAAACTGTGTCGTGTGGCGAGGGCTGTTCTAAATGGTGCCATTTGGATATCACTGTTCATCATCTTCCCAAGCTTAGGGTTGTTGTTGCCCTAATTCCAGTTTCCAAATTTTTCCAATTTTGTGCAATGTGGGGTTGATTTGGTCTCTGCTTTTGGGTGGCGTCAACTACTGAGGGTCTAGGCAGCATTTTGGCATTCATTTAAAAGCTTGAATTGGATCAAATCACGAGATTTACACCATTATTGTGGTCTCTAACAGACCTAATTCGAGCCTGTTTCCTGGACCATTTCAGGCGATTTTTGTCTTGTTTTTCTCCTTATTCATGGGGCTTCAAATCCCTATTCCTAAAACAAGATTTAAGGCTATGTAAGTGGAATTGGATTAAGGACCCGCGACATGTAAGTCCATTTTTTGTGGTCTTCCCTAGGGTGTTCGGGTTGCGGTTTAGGGTTTTCTGGAACCCTCTTGAGGTATAGTTTAAGGCTTGATCAACCAAACTTGGTTTGGCCTCGTTGATCTTAGACCTGCACCTATGGAGGTCTATTAATGGCGGTTCTTCTAGGTTTAGAGTCTTTCAGGCCTCTCGACCCTCTCAGTCCATTTAGAACATCTCCTAAGTGTCATTTTAACTTATGCATGTAATCTAGATGCTAATCAAAACTGAAACAGAAACCAAAATCCAAAAAGGGAAAATTTCTAAAGTTTGGTGCTTTATACCTTGGTGACCTTTCCTCCTCTCAAGTTCACGTTTGAGATTCTAATGTTAGCCCCACCCTGCAGGTATGGTTCAGTCCTTCCCTTTTCTTCTTGTACTCCTTCAAATGGGACACACACACACCATGCACACATACACACACTTGAATATACACACGCAATGCCTCTCACTCTATCTCTCTCTTTCATAATCTCTCATGTACAAAGTGTTGGTCCCTCACACATACCACTTCTGAATACAGCACACACGCTTGAGTCACTTAAAAAGGCATGACCCATATATATAGTTGTACTACCATATATTTACACCTATGCATGCATTCTTAGGGTTTGAGGTGTGATGATGAGGGCTGGAGTAGGCATGATGATGAAGGTTAAGGCATAGGATGACGTAGGATGAGGTGTTGCATGAATGGCTATTGGTCAATTTGGGAGGTGGCCTTGGTTAAATTGATGTTATATACAATTCTGTTGTATATTTAGGCACAAAGATACTGGTAGCCCACTTGGTAACTTTTTGGGTGCCATGTGCTCCCCTTACTTGGTCAAGGGTTCAAATCCCTTTGGCCTCACATTTTGGCATTTTTCCCTCATTTTGGGCTTATGCCTCGTTTGGCTGGCACATATTTCTATTTTAGCTATTTCCTTAATAACTTATTTTTTATTGCTCTTTTTACGAAGCGGTTTCTTCTGGTGATTTTCTATTTTGGTTCGCTTCAATGTTCAATGCTTCGTGTCGGTTATTATTTTTTTATGTTTTTCATAATTAGCTAATTTGAGTTTTAATAGTGTTAAAATAGGGCTTAAATAGCTAAATCACTGCATTAGATTCAAAAAGAATTTCATTACATAAATTAAACAATAAAATTAAGTTCTGGGTGTTACATCCTTCCCCTTTCAAAAGAAGTTTGTCTTCAAACTTTAGGCATCTCATACTACAAAGAGGTGTGAGTACTTGGCACGGACTTCATCCTCTCTTTCCCATGTAGCTTCCTTAATCTGATGGCTCATCTAGAGTACCTTCACCAAGGGAATGGACTTGTTTCTCAAAACTTGCTCTCGGCGGTCTAGGATCTACACTGGATGCTCAACATATGTTAGATCCTCCTAAACATCTACTGGTTCGTGCTCAACCACTTGGCTGGGATTATGCAAGCACTTCCTCAACATGGACACGTGGAAGACGTTATGCACATGTGCTAACTCCGTTGGTAAGGAAAGTCGGTACGCCACCGGTTTGACTCATTTCATAACCTCAAATGGTCTAATGTAGTGAGGTCCCAACTTTCCTTTCTTCCCAAATCTCACTACGCCCTTCATGTGTGACATTTTCCAAAATACAAAGTCACCTTTCTTGAAGTCTAGCTCTCGTCCTCATACATCGGTGTAACTCTTTTGGCGGCTTTGGGTTGCTAGTAGCCGTTCCTTAATCAATCGGATCATTTCTGAAGTCTGCTCTACCATCTCGGGGCCATATAGCATTCTCTCGCCTATCTCGATCTAACACATTGGAGATCGGCACTTCCTACCATATAGTGCCTCATATGGAGCTGATTACGCCCAAAGAATAACACGGTAGTTGTATTGCAGCTTTAGGTGTCGATTCCACAGGGAGACAAATTAAAAGAATAAAAGAAAGAATTTCCAAAACCAAACAAAATATTAAATTATTAACAAGAAAATAAAAAGTGATTTTAAATGTAAATTAAAATTAAACAGATTGATCAACGGAAAAAGTACTCAAATTAACGAATAGTAGAGCGTTGGGAATCCCTTGCACATATCCGATATTTTAATTATTCTTAATTCACTGATAACCCAATTGAGAATTTAATTCCAAAAATCTCAATCGGAAGATATAGAATTATAAACCAAAATCAAACCAAATGTAATCTTTCAAAAAATCATTCATCACTTTTAAATCACGCAAATTGTTATCCATATTGAGAAAACCCAACGACGACAATATACCCAGGGAGCAATATTGCAGCAAAGAATTAAATCAATATAAATAATTAATTGATCCAAATATAATCAAAGAACTAATCCATTCAATAGAAAAAGCATGACTGAATCTATAAACGGAATAAACTCTATAATTATTCAGCAACAATAAATTGAGAATGATAAAACCAAAGAATTTTAATAAATGAAAATCCTGTACATGAATAAAAAAAAAAATTAAAATACCATCTAGTGTGCAAGTTTATCCCTAGCTCTACTTGGGAACTTAGTTACCTATATAGACGATGGACAACATAAACCTCAAGGAAAAATAACCATGAAGCATCTGGCTGCCTCTGCGCCGCCCTGCTTCCAGCCGTTTGCCTAGCCGTCTGAACAGTGTTTTTTTTGTTCTTGTTGTTCCTTTTCAAAAAAAGCCCCCACACCTCTGTTTTCTCCTCTTTATACAACGCCTCATGCCTTACTTGCCTTTTCGTGCCGCACCACCCAGTATAAGCCCAAGCCCTCTCTATTTCTGTGCATGGACCCCACTTTTTCTTCCTTGCCTTTTTTATTCAGCCCAGCCGCTTAGCCCATTCAGCTTTTTTTTCTTTCTTTTTTCCTTTCTTTTGCTTCAGGTTACCAGCCACCAATTTTGACTTTTCCATTTTTCTTCTTTTCCTTTTTCTCTCTTTATTTGGCCTTGCTCTTTCTAGCCGCAAGCCCACAAGCCATTGCTTTTTCACTTCACAGCCCAAGCCGCACAACCGAGCAGCCGCAACCTTTAGGTTCCTTTTTTGATCCGATACTTACTGAAACTTGATTTAAGCTATTGATGAAAGTTATAGCCTTGGATGTGTAGATAAATTTAGGCTTTTGAATCACCTGATTTGGACTTCAGAAACTTAAGTTATGACCCACTGAAGTTTACTGGTTTGGACATGAATCAGATCAACTTTCTAGGCCTGACTTTGAAACAATTTTTGGAGGCCCAAACGAACTCGGATTTTTGCAAACCATACCTTTCTAAAAGTCTTAAGACATCCTCTAAAATTGTCATGAAGATCACTTTCTCATTCTGGAAGTCTAACGCCATCCAAACCTCAATTGAAGCTCCATAGATCGAATCTGCCTAAAAGCTAGAAATTGCACAATATACTCCATATATCTTCTTTTACCTTCAATGTTTCCCTAATTCAATAAATATATTCATCAGCTCACTTAAATAGAAAATATGTCATAAAATAACTAAATATAAAGGAATTAAGAATATTAAATATTATGCTCTAATAATATGGTCACATTTTAGCATTTTAATCTAATAATAAGGTATTTAGAGTGCCCTTTTGCGCACTCATCACACCCCCTAACTTGCTCATTGCTAGTCCCTACAAATTTCCATGCAAAAATGGCAAAAGAGACCAAAGAATATCACACACAGAAGACATCTAATCACACTTTTTCAGATTCGTATATCAAAGCAATTTCAGGAATTCAATAACCCTATAACAATCAATCCACTTATAGCAATTCATAGAGTGTGTGTGTGCTCCAAACCATATCCATCTAACCATAAACCATGACACATGCAACATCAAGAACATTTCATGCAAAAAGTTCAACTCCATATTCACGGGTATAAAAGTGTTTCATGTAGGGGTTCTCTCTATGGAGTTGACAAGGGGTGTACACGCTCAATGAAGAATTAGGCAATTATGTACAAGCAACAAGCAAACATTGATCTTATGATAGGAGCACTAACAAATGAGACTTCCTGTCACATCCCGAACCCCACCCTACGCGGATGTCGAGGACGTGACTGCCAGTTGGTCGCGACGCGACCAACCAAAGGCAAATTCTGAACTTTCCGACGAATTGCACTCCGACTGTAGGGTCAGATGCAGCGGAATTTTAAACTTTTTCTTTGTGTCACGGGAATGCAACTCACTTATCCATCATAAGTATATGTATCACAGAGCAAGACTAAATCCAGTCAGTCAACAATTCTAATCTCAGAGCATATCTAAAATCAAGCATATCACAACATAGCAAATCTAATATCTCTAGAGTACCATTTAGTTCCATGAGCCATGTTCCAATATCTAGTGCATGTCAATCAAGTCAGTCGTATCATATTACTTACCTGGATATACGGATTCGATTCACAAGAATGTAAGTCTCTACAAATCAGTGCCATCTGATCCTTATTTGCAATGCCACTTGGCCTATTCACGTCATGTCATAGTACCTTCTAATCCAATGGAGGTAATTCCTGAAAAATGTCAGAATAATGGGGTGAGCTTAAATAAGCCCAGTGAGTAACACAGATTCCCTATCATGGGTTTCAAAACCAGTTTTGTGCTTCCAAGGCACGTGGATAATTTAATCATTTCAAAATAACAATTTTCTAAATCCATTTCATAACCAGTCTAGTACAATGGAACAAGATTGCACAAACAGTACAAACGAATCGGAACATAACATAACCAACCGGACCAAAACAATAACCATTTCCAATATATCGATCAAGACACAGACACTCCATTAACGGAACGAATCACAGCTGAGACTGAGTGGGAACAATAAGTCAATCAAGACAGAGGCATATCATCGACGGCTAAAATTATAACGGAACTAAACGGAAACAATACACTAATCAAGACACAGGCAAATCATGAACAGGACACAACATAACGGAAGTGGGTAGAAACAATATAACAATCAAGTCAGGGACACATCACTGTCGGAACTAATCATAACTGGACTGAACAATGTTTCAATCAAGACAGACGTATCATCAACGGACAGTACACAACGGAACTGGACTGAACAATGTTTCAATCAAGACGAAGGCATACTTTCAATAGCTAGAACATAACGGAACTGAACAAAAACAATATACTAATCAAGACACAAGCACATCATGAACGGAACGAAACATAACGGGGCTGAGTAGAAACGATATAACAATCAAGTCGGTGACATATTACTAGCGGAACGAATCATGACCGAACTGAACAACGTTTTAATCAAGACAGGGGCATGTCATCACGGGTAGAACATAACGGAACTGAACAACACATCAATCCAAACAGACCTATTATCGACCGGCGGTACACAACGGAATCGAACGTATCAATCAGGGACATAGACATAGCATTAACGGATAACACATAACCGAACTGAACGGAATTCCTAATTCAAAGGACACAATCACATCGTATGAAATGTAGTGCAAAGGGCCTACATTAAGTACGTACATTTAAACAATATAGTATTTAGACAGTATACTATACAAGTAGTACGGTACGACAAAATATCGTTCTTTGCCTATATCACATGGTTTATTTAATCGTTTCAAAAATAATGGTTCAATACATCCATTTATCTCAACAGTTCAAAACAGGCAAAACAGTACGGGATGCTAGCACAGGGATCAGGAATATAGTCAATAATTTAAAAAGACTAAAACCATGTCATAAGTGATATAGTACGAAAAGCATGCATTTAAATAATTGCACTTAAATAATTGCATTCAAAACAGATCAATAAATCAAGGGACAGTATCAAAACAGTGTCAGAAGTTACTCACAAACTTTTAGGTTTATCTCCTTGCGCAAATAATCTGACAACCTCCAAACATTGTTTCAGGCACGTCCTTGTACATCCTGAATAATCATCATTAATCATAGATAGATCAGAATTCATCCATTCAGGTCTTATTCGTCATCTTAGGTGTCTATCGGATTACCTAAGATAGCCTAGTAGCCTATCGCCCTTCCATTGGGTCTCACCCGAGGCTATTTCATTCTTTAATTAGGCTTAGCAATTATTAGGATTATATCCTAAGTCATTTAGACTTCAATTGTTATCAGTCAGGCACTCATTCAACCTTAGGGGCAAAATGGTAATTTTACCATTTTTGTCTCGGACCCTGTCATGGTCTTTGAAATAGTCTTTATATCTTAAGTACGAAGTTCTACGTCCTTTGGACTCCAATCGGTATTAGTTAGGTTCTCATTTTAACCATAGGGGCAAAATGGTAATTTTGCCATTCTTATCCCGGACCCTGTTATGGTCCTCAGAATATTCCATATATCGTATATATGAAGTTTTAAGTCTCTTAGACTTTAATTGGTATCAGTTGGGTACTTATTTAGTCTTAGGGCAAAATGGTAATTTTGTCATTTTTGCCCGGGACCCTATCATGGTCCTCAGAACGTCCCATATATCTCATGTATAAATTTGTAAGTCCCTTGGACTTCATTTGGTATCTGCTTTAGATTGTCGGGACACATCGGTCATTTCTCGTTTTACGCGTTGACTGTCTCGGAGTCTTATTTAGCCTTTCAGTGTTCATAATTATGCCTATGATAATTTATCATATCAGTTTGACCTTTATTCGACCTCTACTTTGCACTTACAGTGCTCAGGGTATTTTGGTCATTTTACGCTTTGTGTAATTCTGACCCTGATTCGTCATCTAATTAAGTATACAGTCTCACCAGTGTTCGGGTTCCTATCGGTATCAGTTTCGTCCCAATCGGACTTTGTTTAGGTCTCGTACGGTATCAGGGATAACTTGGTAATTTCATGTGTCGTATTTTTCGGCACGTCAGTTCATAAAATGGACCTCACCATTGGGTCCAGAGTGTCCAACATAGTGAAATTGGACTATCTGTTATGTTTAATCGGCCTTGGGTATCATTAAGGGCAATTCGGTCATTTATACCTACGTGTCTGTATTTTTCGGGACCTCGGTTCATTAAACGAACCTCACCGTTGAGTCCAGAATGCCCGAGATAGTCAAAATAGGTTATCTGATATTTTTATTTAGGTCTGGGTACCATCAGGGGCAGTTCGGTCATTTATCACTTACGGGTCTGTATTTTTCGGGACTGTATTTCCAAAAATCGGACTGTACCATTGAGTCCAGAATATTTGAAATAGTGAAAATACACTATTTATTTACTTAATTTGGACTCCGTTTGACATATTTAATGTCTAGGGGTAAAATTGTAATTTTACCTATTTAATAAAATAATTAAATAATTATTTTATTATTTAATTAATTTATTCAGGGCTTAAATGTATAAATTTTCCAAAGTCTGGGCCACTGTGTAATTTTCAGAAATGTTGGGGGTTGATCCGTAATTTCAGGAAACTTTAGGGGTCAAAATGTATTTAAATAAAATTAAGGTTCAGACCCATTGGTTTTAGGGTTTAAGAACTGAACCGGCCCAAGACTCTAGTGAACCAACCGGTTCACTGTCCCTCAGAAAACCGGGATAGCATATCCCTGATAACCCCAATTTCAGTCCCTATCCTCGGTTAGCTTATTCCAAATTCCCCGATTTTAATTTTTAAAACCCGTAACCAAACAGGTAGAATTTGATTTTAAAACAAATCGGTTAACTTCAAAACGGCACAGTTTCAATTAAATGGTGGCACACTCGTGGACAGACACGTGTCCGAGTTGGCTCGGTTGACTCGGCTCAAGGCAGCGAGTCAAATCGGTCGTCTTCTTCATCAAATCACCCTCGGTTGCCCTAGCTGCAGCCATGAAACTTTTCCAATTTCGTGGGTTCTAAACCACTAATTTCCTCTGCCATTGATTCTACAGGGTTTATAAAGCATCAAGGAACAATTTAGCATCGCTCTAGGTCCCTGATTTGGGCTCACGGTTATGGTTTGGAAAAATGATAACGAGACCTGCAACTTGACCATACATCATCATTTCTCAACCATTTTTGATGTGGTTTGTTGCTACGTGACCCCTATGACATGTAGTTTCATTCCCCAATCATGAAAATCAGTTTAAATCATTCTAACCAAAAACGGCATTCGAAGACCGAACCTGCAACCGACGTGTTAGAGGGGTTGCATGGGGTTTTGGGGTCGCGGGTTGGTGGTTTTGGGGTCCTTAGGATGTATAGTTTAAGACCCAAGACACCAATTTAGGTTTGGTTTAACCTATTTCAGAACTGCTACAACATTTTATTCAATTTGCATTTCGAATTTCTCGGTTGACTTCGAAGGGTTTTCATTCATTTTTGTTGCAATCGGAAGCTTATAACATGTAGATTGGAATTCTGTATTTGCATGCATTTAAATCAAAATGAGTTAAACAGAATTTGACTCACAAACTTACCTGTACAGTGAGTTTTCTCCAGAACTCTCTTTCCTCCATTTCTGCTTTCCTTCAGTTCCACTTCGAGACCAGTTCCTCTCTCTATCTCCAACACTCCCTTTTGATCCAAGAGAATCCCCAACATTATCTCTCACATGTATAGACACTTATACATATATTTCTATAAGTATGTTCAGCCATGAGGGGACTGGATAATCAGAGAGTGATGTAGGGTGATGTAATTCCATCATGTGGGGTTTGCATGGGTTGCCATTGGTCAATTTGGGTGGCAGCTTGGGGCAATTCAGGGATATATACAATTAAGTTGTGTATATAGGCACAAAGGTCTGGGTAGCCCAACTGATAAGTTTTTTGGATAAAATTCTTTCCCTCCATAGGTCAAGGGTTCAATTCCCCTTGACCACCAATTTGGCCATTTTTCCACATTTTGGGCTAAGGCCCTGTTTGGCTGCGCATTAATTCGATTTCAATGTTTCCTTCATAACTTTCATTCCGTAACTCCTTTTTCGATGCAGTTTCTTCCGGTCAGTTCCTATTTCCGTTATCTTCAATGTCAGAGGTTCCGAGTCATTTATTAGTCATTCGGAATTTCCGTAGTTAATTAATTCGAATTCCGTCAGTGTTAAATTGACACTATTTCACCTAATTAATTGGTAATTAGGTTCGGGTATTATACCCTATCCCCGAACATGTTTTAATTGTTCTATTGGTCTAGTGTGACCACCGGGAGATTAAGGTTAATTTCCTTAATTATTCCCTAAGCCGGTACTAATTAATAATTAATTATTTAATTATTAATTATACAAAGTCGGGGTGTTACACTTCCACCACTCTTTCCACAGGCTTACTTAGGATCAGAACAATCAATATAAAATGCTTATAGCGTGGGTTGGGTTAGGGGCTATATGAAGAAAATGATAAGAAGGATTCAAAAACTTTCAAGTACATACTAAGAGAATTTTATTAAAAATCATAGCAAATCAAACTTCTTACTTGATGTACTCTTCAACTTTTCAGATCATTGAATAACAATACTTTACCTTCTTCTTTCTTTTCTCTCTTTTTCTTTTTTGTTATTTATTTATTTTTATGTTTTATTTATTTTTTAATTTTTTTTTTGCACATTGACTTTGGTGCTCACTCAATTGAACACTTCGCACTTGTACTCTTCCCTTTTTCTTTTTCTTCTTTCTTTCAATTCAACACAAAAGAAAAGTAATGCAAATTCTACACCTAGTACACACTTGGAAGCAAAAAGGTTAGAAAAATCAAGGTATAGGCTATACTCCAATGTAGAACGGTATGGATGATGTGGGCACATAAAAAAAAACTATATGTGTTTGTTGGTTCAAAGTTGGCTACTAAGGGTCTATGATGAGAAGGGCTAGCTTGAAAGGCTCAAACGTTAATCCTAAGTTGACTTTCGTCATATCCCAAGTATATCTGCCGTCATACCACCAACCATGTAATGATATTCTCAAAAGAAGTGCCCAATTCAACAGATCAATGAACGCTTATCACAACTTCCAGCATTTGAAGGCTCCTAGTTCTCTCCAAAACTCACATGAATACTTAAGCAAAAGAGTTTTCTAGCTACATGTGTCAAACCACCATCTTACCACAAAGTTTGGATAAGTGCATTAAAAGTTCTGTGAATGCCTCAGCAGAATGAATATGGTGGATTCGGTGAATTCACGAAGATGGCTATGACTGAGAATGAGTACTCATGTGAAAAAGATGCATGTGTGATGCAAATTTTTAAAAAAAAATTGACACATGAAAATATGCCACAGCATTTTAAATGTTGAATTTGCACCACCACCCCTCAACTTAAATGAAACATTGTCCTCAGTGTTTAACAATCAAAATTGAATGAAGGGTACTGAAAATGATAGAATACACCTGATGTGTGACGTGGGCAGCTCGCGATGCACTAAAGATGGCAACCTGAACTAACAAAATGAAATTAACCTGCCAATAAAAATAAAGAAAACATCAGCAAACAAAAAGAAAAAGAATGAAAATAAAAGAAAACAAAAAAAAAAAAAATAAAACAAATAAAATAAAGAAAAAAAAAACATACCTACATGGTGGGATCAAGGTTGATAGACCGGGTCCATAAGTGGAATGTCTTCCACTTCTGGAACTTGCCTATTAATTAAAATTTTAAGGCGTTGACCATTTACTTTAAAAACGTAACCATCCTTAGGATCCTCTATTTCGACTACCCTATTTTCAAAAACACTCTTCACTATAAAGGGGCCTGTCCAACTAGACCTGAGTTTTCCTGGGTGCTTATGGAGTCTAGAATCATATAAGAACACTCAATCATTAGGCTTAAAAGTTTTTCTCAAAATATTTTTATCATGAAATGCTTTCATTTTAGCCTTATAGATTCTAAAGTTCTCATAAGCATCATTTCTCAATTCCTCTAACTCGGTCAATTGCAATTTTCTTAGCTTACCTACTTCTCTCATGTCAAAATTGAAATGCTTGACGGCCCAATAAGCTCGATGCTCAAGCTCCACAGGTAAATGGCAAGGCTTTCCAAAAACAAGCCTATAAGGTGAAATGCCTAAGGGGGTTTTGAAAGTTGTATGATAGGCCCAAAGTGCATTAACTAGTCTCAAAGACCAATCTTTGCGATCCAGGTTGACTTTTTTTCTAAAATTTGCTTAATTTCCCTGTTTGCAAGTTCTACCTGTCCACTTGTCTGAGGGTGATAGACAGTAGAGATTTTATGTACCACCTCATTTTTTTTCATCAAAGCCTCAAAAGAACGGTTGCAAAAATGTATGCCTCGGTCACTAATAATAGCACGTGGTGTACCAAACCTAGACAACACATTCTCTTTCAGAAATTTAATCACTGTCTTATTATCATTATTCCTGTAAGCTGCTACCTCTACCTATTTCGATACATAATCTACTGCCACAATAATATATAGAAATCCAAAGGAGGGAAGAAATGGTCCCATGAAATCAATGCCCCAACAATCAAAAATTTCAATCACTAAAATTGGGTTTAAGGGCATCATATTACGACGTGACATAACTCCTAACTTTTGACACTATTCACATGAGTGACAATAGATGTTAACATCCTTAAACAAGGTAGGCTAATAAAAACCACACTGCAGAATTTTTACAGTGGTTTTCTTCATTAAAAAGTGGGCCCCACAAGCTTGGGAGTGATAAAATTGTAAGGCACTAGTAATATCTTCATCAGGGACGCAACGCCTTAAAATTTGGTAAGGGCAGTATTTGAAAAGAAAAGGCTCATCCCAATAGAAATTACGTACCTCAGTCATGAACTTCCTCTTATCTTGAGCACCCCAATCCATTGGTATCTCACATGCAACCAAATAATTCACAATATGAGCAAACCATGGTAGAGAAGTAATAGAAAGTAAATGCTCATCGAGAAAATCATGCTCGATTGGAAGGTGGTCAGAGGTGTCCTCAAATGTGAGCCTCGAGAAATGGTCAGCCACTACGTTCTCCACTCCTTTCTTGTCTTTGATAGCGATGTCAAATTCCTTAACAGGGCTCTTTGTCACCTCTGGTTCCTTGGGCAGCTCGGCATTACTACCATCTTGATCATTTTCCACATCCCTCGATTTGTCCATAGTTGGGATATGTAATGACTTGCCACTTCGAATCACAATGGCGTTCACCTCTTTCAAATTCTCTTGCGTCATGTGTTGACCATGGGGTGTGGACTGAGCTTGGGAAGGGAATCTGCCTCGCTCATTCACACTCAAAGAGCTCATCAATTTGGACACTTGGCTCTTTATCTCCTTGTTTTCTTCCACAACTTGCGTAATCAAAGATTCAAACTTTTGATTAGTTTTACCCTGTCCTTCAATAAAAGCATGCAAAGTGTCTTCTAAATAATTCCTAGAAGATGAAGATGCATGATATGGTGCATGATATGATCTACGGGGCTGTACAGGTGGTGGTGCAGGTGGCTGGTTTTCAGACTTCCAGCTAAAATTGTGGTGATTGCGCCACCCCAGATTGTAAGTCTTAGAGAAGGGTGTGAAAGGCTTCTTGTACATTCCTAAGGTAATACATTGGTCCTCATACATCCCTCTCATCTCAGCAAATGTAGGACACTCTTGGGCAAGGTGATCTTCTCTGCCACACACCGAACATGGTCTAAAAGACTCTGCATGATTAGTCAAGTGTGTTAGCTTTAAGTCCGTAGCCTTTAACACCTTTAACTCCCTAGCGAGTATCTCTAGCTTAGCCTTCAAGTTATCCTCCTCCCTGAGATGGTAAATTCCCCCACTATTTTGGTTCCCTGTAGGTCGTGACCTATTTGTGCTCTCAGTAGCACTAGGGCCTGTCCAAGTGTGAGCTTTTTCAGCAAGCTCATTAAGATATTCTATGGCCTTATCAAGATCTTTCTACAAAAACTCACCATTATGCATCATCTTTACAATTGGCGCTCTCTAGGTGTAAGTCCCTCATAGAAGTAACTCACTAGACGCCAACTCTCATACCCATGGTAAGGGTACATTCTTAATAATTCCTTAAATCTCTCATAAGACTAATACAAAGTCTCACTGTCCTTTTTTGTAAAGGTGGAAGTCTGTCTTTTTAAAGCATTGGTCTTATGTTGGGGAAAGTATTTAGTAAAGAAAACCTGAGTCATCTCATTCCACGATCCAATCGACTGTGGTCTTAGTGAGTATAGCCAACTCTTAGCTCGATCTTTCAAAAAGAAAGGAAAGAACTTAAGTCTCACAATATCTTGTGTTGCACTTTGATTATGGAAAGTCGCAACTACCACTCCAAACTCCCTAATGTGCGCATATGGATTTTCATTTTCCAAACCATGAAATGTAGGGAGTAACTGTATCACCCCCGTTTTAACATCAATTTGACGAATTTTGGGTGAAAACATGATGCATGATGGTGTGGCTGTGCGTGTAGGGTGGAGGTAATCTTGAAGGGTCCTAGTGGGTTGATTCTCATGTTCACTCATATTTTCAGAATTGGAAGAATTATCAAACAAAAAATTAGAAAAAATAGAAAAATTAGACTCTAAATTTGACTCTAACACAGGCCTAAAAGCAAATCAACCTAATGCGTCCCTATACCTATTATGCATGCAAGATAACCATAAAAAAATAAATAAAATAAAATAATAATGCAGCAAGTAAAAAGAGGGAATGAAGTTATCGCCTTTAGAAACTGCTGAAAATAAAAACTATTTAATAATTCTTCTACCATCTCCCCGGTAAAGGCGCCAAAATTCGATTACGCCCAAAGAATAATGCGGTAGTTGTAGTGTAGTTTTGGTGTGTCGATTCCACAGGGAGACAAATTAAAAGAATAACAGAAAGAATTTCCGAAACCAAAGAATATTAAATGATTAACAAGAAAATAAAAAGTGATTTTAAATGTAAATTAAAATTAAACAGAGTGATCAACGGAAAAAGTACTCAAATTAATGAACAGTAGAGCGTCAGGAATCCCTTACACATATCTGGTATTTTAATTATTCTTAATTCATTGATAACTCAATTGAGAATTTAATTCCAAAAATCTCAATCGGAAGATATAGAATTATAAACCAAAATTAAACCTAATGTAATCTTTTGAAAAATCATTCATCACTTTTAAATCACGCAAATTGTTATCTACATTGAGAAAACTCAACGATGACAATATACCCAAGGAGCAATATTGTAGCAAAGAATTAAATCAATATAAATAATTAATTGATCCAAACATAATCAAAGAACTAATCCATTCAATAGAAAAAGCATGACTAAATATATAAACGGAATAAATTCTATAATTATTCGGCAATAATAAATTGAGAATTATAAAACCAAAGAATTTTAATAAATGAAAATCTAGTACATGAATCAAAAATAAATTAAAAATACCATCTAGTGTGCAAGTTTATCCCTAGCCCTACTTGAGAATTTAGTTAACCATATAGACAATGGACAACATGAACCTCAAGGAAAAATAACCATGAAGCATTTGGCTGCCTCTGTGCCGCCCTGCTTCTAGCCGTCCGAATAGGGGTTTTTTTGTTCTCGTTGTTCCTTTTTAAAAACAGCCCCCACACCTTTGTTTTCTCCTCTTTATACAATGCCTCATGCCCTACTTGCCTGTTCGCCCCGCACCGCACCGCCCAACACAAGCCCAAGCCCTCTCTGTTTCTACGCATGGACCCCACTTTTTCTTCCTTGCCTTTTTTATTCAGCCCAGTCGCTTAGCCCATTCAGTCTTTTTTTCTTATTTTTTTCCTTTCTTTTGCTTCAAGTTACTAGCCGCCAATTTTGACTTTTCCATTTTTCTTATTTTCCTTTTTCTCTCCTTACTTGGCCTTGCTCTCTGTCACGACCCGAAACCCACCCTGTGCGGATCTCGCATCGCGATCGCCACCCTCAGGCCCGAGGACCCTTGGGCGAAGGCTCACATAAGCAGCGGTATCGAATAGATGTGCGACACGTGTTTGCGGAAGCATGAAAAATTTTTTCTTTTCTTTTCTTATTTTTAAATTTCGCACATCCGTCCGGTACTGCCACTCTTTACATAGCATACATGGTTACACAATCAAAGCATAACTAAAATATTATAGACTTAAATCATACAACCATCAACATTAATTACCCTGTAGGGTTTATACATATTGTCGTACTGTATCTTAAACATAAGTGCTAATAAACTCTACATAACTCCACAAAAGAACCATCTAATCATATCTCCATAAGCCGGCAGATCACCGTCTTCAAAACTCGACTGCTGTCAGTCACCTAAAAGGGGGATCCGAACAAAGTCCGGGTAAGCTAATCTAAGCTTGTGAGCAATTCCAACATTCGTCATGGGGTTTTCAATCAACAGTGGTTTTACCTCATAAAGGTTTATAAATTAATCACTGTCAATTGTTCGTATCTTTTGAACACAGAATATATGCATTCATAAAACTCATAGCTTTGAAACATGCAAAGTATTCAAGCTAACATATGCTTTTTCATATAAAACTTGTAACTTTGAATACAAATATATGCATTCCATAAAACTCATAGCTTTGAAACATGTAAAGTGTTCAAGCTAAAAATATGTTCTTTTTTAAATAGATTATATATAAACTCAAACATGTAAATATGAAAATGAGGGTAAAACCTGCTTCCATTTTCAAACCTTTAACTTTTTCTCACTTTTGCTCTTGGAATCTGTTTCGAACCAGACTCCCGTTTTACTCTTGTCGAGATATCTCTTTGCCTGTGGGATTAGATCCTGCTACCAGACATTTGACAATCCAGTGAATTCCATAGAACCCAAAAGCTTGTCGGCTCCACAGGATAATGGAGTCCCTTGCGAACCCCAATACCCTATCTCGTGCTTATGCACAGTTATCTTGTATTTCAAGAAACTACTTTTATCTCATGGCTTCTTCTCATAAATACTATTTAAAAGTGTTCAACACAAAGTATATAACTTCATAATAGAACTTTCAATACTTAGAATATACGAATTCAGAATATATCTTAGAGATTTTGCAATTTAAAACTCAAACATGCTAAGGCATATTTAAATGAAACTGTAAGTAAATCTGTTATCTGAACAGAATAATTTAAAACAGAAGATGTATGAAAACTGAATTCGATATTCAAATACTTTTCGTGACTTGAACTCAAAATTTCTTTGAAATCCGTGAAGTTAAATCTCCACTTCTAATGTAGGGTTACTCACCTTGGTCCTTTAGGGTTAGTACTAATAATACGCTTTCCCACATTCCTTGTAGTTCCTAAGAACAATTCATAAATATCTCATCAACTTCACATTCATTGTAAATCATCTCAATGTTCCTTAACTTATGCTTAAATCGTATTAGATCCTAAAATGATTTCATAATTTCATATGTACTTAACTTAACTCGTACTCTTAACTTATGACACAATTTAATGTGTTAGGAATTTAATTCATTTCAATTTATACTCTTCTGGTAGCTCCATAAATTTAATTTAAATTTATTTACTTCCCATATTTACGTGTCGTGTCTTTTCGTAATTCATTTCCTCGTATACGCCTTAGATTAGTACCTTGGCATTACTTTAATTTATAGTCATCTGACAGATGCTATTCAACAAATTTTATATCTTTTTACTTTTGACATCTCGTTTGGTCAAATAGACTCTACTATTGAGTCCGGAAAGTCGAAGAAAGTCAGTTTAGGCTTTCCTAACATTTAATTCGGACTGTTATATGTAAAAGGATAAAATGATCATTCACCGTTTCACGTGTCTCATTTTTCTGTACTTCGTTTCGTAACTTAGACTCCATTATTGAGTCCGGGATGTCAAAGAAAGTCAACTTAGACCTTCCCTAGTTTTATTTTGGCTTTTGAGGTAATAGGGGTAATTTGGTCATTTTACTCCCTTACGTGTCTTTATGTTCGAGACCTCATCTCGTGTCGTGGACCTCACCATTGGACTCAGAAGGTCCGAGATAGTAAGAATACAGTAATAACTTGTTAATTTTGGACAAGGGGTATTTTGGTCATTTACCCCTTTACGTGTCTTTATTTTTTGGGCCCCGTCTCATAAAACGGACCTGACCATCAGTCTTAGAATATCCGAAATAGTAAGGATACACTGTTCATAGGTTTAATTTGGACTTTATTTGCCTTATTTATGACCTAGGGGTAAAATAGTAATTTTACTTATTTAATAAAATAATTTAATAAATTATTTTATTATTTTTCCAGGGGCATATTTGTTTAATTTTTCCAAAAATCGGGCCACAGTGTAAATTCGTAAAACAGTTGGGGGTCAAAGTATAAATATCCAAAGATCTAGTCTAAACCAGTTGGTTTAGTTCAATTTCAAGTGAACTGGTCCGGTTTACACGGTTCATTGTGTGATGCTGACATCATGATGACGTCAGCCCTAATGTTTTATATTTTAAAACATAACTCAAAACGGCGTCGTCCCACTTAATGCGGTGGCCCTTCCGTCTTTTAACACGTGTCCTGAGTCAACTCAACCTGGTTTTAAAACCGAGTTGACTCACTGTCACCTTCTTCATTCGAGCCCCACTGTTGCCCTAATTTCTGAAACTAAAAAACTCCATTTTCATGGAGTTTGGCTCGAGAGTTCTTGACTGTTTTTAATCAAGAACGTTTCTAGGATATAAACAATTCATTTGGCATTCGTTTGAGGAATTAAAACTAGTTCATGTGCTCGGTTTTGGGTTTGATAATTCAAACCTGCAAGTCAGTCATAAATGCTTGATTCTGAGCCAAATCTAGTGGGATTTGTTTCATTGTGATCCCCTCTTCATGGGGTTTTATTTTCCATTCAAAAAAGTGGATTAAACACAGAGTTTAGAGGTTTGGGTTCCAAACCCGTAGCCTGCAACTCACCATATGGGGTCCATTTCTTGAGCTTTATGATCACGGTCATATGTTTTTAGCATGTTGGTAAGGTCTAGTGAAGGTCTTGATTACCAAAAATTCGTTTGGTAAACGTTGGTTCAGACCTGCTATAAGCAAGGTCTTTAATGGCTGCCTTAACTGGGTTTCATGTTTTTAACCATTTTAAAGCTAAAACTTCATCCTTAAACGAGTCTAAATACATTTTAAATGTCACATATACAAAATCAAAGCTTAAATCAGTTTATACATAGAGAAATTCTAGAGAGAGAAATAAGAATGTTTTCATGGGTTTACCTTTTTGGGTTGGTTTCCCCTTCCTTCTTCCTCTGTATTCCTCCTCTATTCTCCTTAGTTTTCTTCCCTTGATTTCTTTTGTGAGAAATAAGCAAGGTTTGCATGCTTTGTTTCTTTTAAAGACTTCCCACCGGCCCTTCTCTCTCCTCTTTCTCTCTCTCTACACGTCCCAGCCCCTATCCTTGACTTCTCATAAATTTCTCTCACACCTAATAAATTTAACTTTCCAATTTCTCAGCTTTTCCTTCAATCTATGCTTGATATTTTGCATGTATAATATATATATATATATATATATTATATGTCACACAACACACACATGCACATGAGAACACACACACTCTCTCTTTGCCGACACACACACCCACTTGCACACTGTTTGGGCACACACTCAAAGATATTTTGTGTTTTATATGTATATTATATACACACATACATATATACATACTTCATCACATGTTCATATACATCACACATATTTCATGTGTGTTATTGTGTGCCATAATCTTTTAAATCTTAATTAAAAATGATTATCTTAATTAATTAATTTTAAATAATTAATCAATTATTCTCTTGAGTGTAAATATTTTTACACTAATTTCCCTTAATTTCGTAATGCGTGCCAGGTGACCCGATATCCCGGGTCAGGATATCACACTCTCTCCAACCGCAAGCTCACAAGCCATTGCTTTTTCACTTCACATCCCAAGTCGCACAACCCAGCAGCCGCAACCTTTAGGTTCCTTTTTCTATTAGATACCGGCTGAATCTTGATTTGAGCTTTGGATGAAAGTTGTAGCCCTGGATGTGTAGATAAATTTAGGCTTTTGAATCACCTGATTTGGCCTTTGAAAACTCAAGTTATGATTCACTGAATTTTACTGGTTCGGACAGTAATCGGATCAGCTTTCTAGGCCTGACTTGGAAACAATGTTTGGAGGCCCAAACGAACTTGGATTTTTGCAAACCATACCTTTCTGAAAATCTCAAGACGTCTTCTAAAAACTTCATGCAGACCATTTTCTCATTCTGAAAATCTAACGCCATCCAAACCTTAATTGAAGCTCAATAGATCAAATCTGCCTAAAAGCTGAAAATTGCACAATATACTCCATATCTCTTCTTTTACCTTCAATGCTTCCCTAATTCAATAAATATATTTATCAGCTCACGTAAACAGAAAATATGTCATAAAATAACTAAATATAAAGGAATTAAGAATATTAAATATTATGCTCTAATAATAAGGTCACATTTTAGCATTTTAATCTAATAATAGGGTATTTAGAGTGCACTTTTGTGCACTCATGAGGAGCCATCCCAATGCTAGACTGGTAGCTATTGTTGTAAATGAACTTTACCAGTGGAAGCGAATCCTCCCAGCTCCCTTTGAAGTCCAAAACACAAAACCTCAACAAGTCTTCTAGTGTCTGAATGGTTTTCTCGGACTGCTCGTCAGTCTCGGGGTGGTAGGCTGTGCTGAGACTAAGCTCTTTCCCCATTGCTTTTTGTAAACTCCTCCAAGATTTGGACACGAACCTCAGATCTCGGTCAGACATAATAGATATCGGGACTCTATGTAGTCTAACTATCTCTTGAATGTAGAATGCTGCCAACCACTCTAATGACTGGGTCATCTTGGTTGCTAGGAAGTGAGCCGTCTTTGTCAATCTGTCGACAATCACCCATATCGAGTCACTCCCTCGAGGCATCCTTGGAAACCCTGAGACAAAGTCCATAGTGATATGCTCCTAGGATGTACGACAAATCTTGAATTGTACGCCTCATCAAGAATCTTCTTTCTGATCTTAGGTGCATCTGGCACACAAATCTGATCTCGATAGTACATCATCCCGTCACGTACCATGAAATCTAAGTTTCTTTTTGTCTCTCGATCTATTATGACATTTTAGATATTGTTTCTCCAATGGAAAAATGTTTTATACATGTTTCACAATCCTTTCGCGCTTTTCTTCGTTTAATTTCAATAGTGATTTCAAAGGTCAAAGATTTGACTTTTAGCTTCCCGATATTTTAAGCTTAAGGTTTCTGGATTCCCGCGTCAACATTTCAATGCTTATTCCTTTAGTCTTCGAATATGCAGCTATGGATCTATTATGCTTTCATTTCTCACTCAGATTCATCTCTTACAGTTATTTGACTATTCCCTTACTGTTACCAATGTTTCAACTAGTCCTACGCCTAGTCGTCCTATAAATTTCCATTTGACGCTAAGTTATAATTTCATTCCGTTTAGGGTTTTCCCAACTTCTTTGGGTGTCATATGGCGCATCATGTGCCAGATAAATGTATTTAGTACTTCGATCCTTTCTTTTCTATTGGTTATCTTAGTAGTAGGGAGTCTGTAGTGTAACTAACCACACTATTTCTATTCATCGTTTTGTGTGTATCAGATTTCTTATTCAAGTACTTTAGCTTTACTAAGAGCAGAGTCCTCGGTGGATTTTCTCTGTTCCGCTTAGCTCATATTTGCATGTATACGGGGTTTCCTCATCTTTTCGATGGCGCATTCTGTAATGTCTCCCGTTCATATCTCTTTTATCCACCAGCTTTTTATTTGGCCATGACAACTATTGTATTTTATTTTAATATTTTTAGCGTCATAGTCTCTTTTTATGTTCATAAATATCTTTTGGCTCACGCCAAAATAGTTTGCTCATGTGTTCACTGTATTTCAACATCTTCTTTCTTGCATAGGTAACTTTTAGTTTTATGAGTATTACTTATTTGTAATCCTTGCTCACGTGCTTATTCCCAACAGTTACTTAAGTTGAAGATTTATCAATTCTCTTTTATTTCATGTTGCACTATTTTATTGGCGTAACGGCCTTTGTTTTCGGATTCTCATGCATTCATCTTCCTATCAATTAGATAGGTTGAGAACTTTGTTCCTTCATTCTTCTTAAGTTAAAGACTGGTATGAATACCTTTTTATCTTTTGCTTACGATGGAGAGTAAAATTTTCTTTTCTACCGGTGGTCTTAATTGTGGCCTTAGGAAGTCTATAATGTAACTAGTCTTCACCTTTCCCATTGGTTAAGGTATATTTGCTTCCTTATTGGTTATTTTAGTCTTTTACTGAGGACAAAGTTCTTGATGTGTCTATTACATGTGTTCAATGGCTTGTTCATTACATCACTCCTTTAAGTTTTTTCGCTTGCCTATCAAGACTTCTTAGGTTATTACTGTTATCATGCTTCCCAAGGTCATATTTTCTCTTTATGTTTACGATCACCCTTCAGTGTATTGTGTTTCAAGATTTTTCTCCTAAGGGTAACTTCTAGATTTACTCGTGACATTCATTTGTGATCCTTGATCATGGGTTAATTTTCTAAAGATCTTAAGTCAGCCATTAATTGTGTAAAGAGTGCCCATGACTTTAATTTCACATGACCCTTATATAGCATTTCCTTAAAGGAATCAAAACAGTTAGCGAGTAACCTAGAGATTCAGTTTCTACATTTAACTTAACATATTACAAGCGATATATATATATATAAGAGTGAGGAATCAATGGTAAATAAGTCCTCTATACGTTGCGAATGAAAAGTTGTGAGCATACCCGCAGGTTTTAAGGTAAAGGCTTGATCATCATCAGGTGTGGTGAAGAAAACTCCCCCTGGTTGCTGACACTCAATCCAAGGTCCTTCATTTTCCTGCGGGGGCCTTGGCACAAAAGTTAATGCAGCTAATGTAGTATAGACCCTTGGCCTAGTGTCCTTGGGACAGTCTTTCACGAAGTGTCCAACTTGTCCATAAGAAAAGTAAGCATTGGTCTCCTTGTAGCACTGCCCCCGGTGGTACCTCCATCAAGTGGGGCATTTAGATGTGTTAGCTTAGAGTATGAGGATCCTTGTCTGCTGCCCCAGTCTCTTCCTCATCTTTGGTTCCCTCGTTTCCTAACAAATTCTTCCTCACTCTGTTCTATTACTCTCGTTGTCGCTACCACCTCACGGTACGTGGCTAATTCCTGGGGCCTGATCTAGTCTTGTATGGCCCATCTTAAACCTCCTTCAAACTCGCGAGCTTTGACACTCTCAGTGTTGAGGACACTAGGGATGAAACTGGCTAACTCGGTGAACTTGGCCTCATATTCATCAATAGTCATTCTTCCCTGCTGAAGTGTTAAGAATTCACCTATCTTCTGATCTCGAATTTCTTAGGGAAGATACTTCTCATTGAAGAGTTTTGTACATCTCGACCAACTCACATTAGGTTCACGGGCTACTTCTAACAGCCACCATCTGCAAGCTGTCCCTTCGAACATGTGTGTGGCATAGGCCGCCTTCTGTTCTTCACTATAGATGAGAACCTGGAATATTTGATTCATTTCTAGTAACTATTGTTCCGCTGCTGCAGGACCGCCCAAACCGTCGAATGTTGGTGGCTCCAAGTCTTGGAACTGTGTACTGGTATAATCGATTACCAGTATGGTTTCACCACACTAGTTCAGTCCCACATCTTCTGGGTAAAACTTCCACAACCTGCTCTAGTAGGCGCTCTATTCTGTCCAAGCGATTCATAATAGCAGTTTGGTTGTGGATTACCTACTGTAAAATAACAATTTTTATCAGTCAAGTAAACATTTAATTACTATAATGGGTCTACTTATTACTTGACTTTTAGACTTACAGGTCTTAACATCCTGGTCCTAATCTTCTATGGACCACTAGAACCATATGCTCTGTCAGACTCCATAGCCATACTACGGGTCTGCACTATATACTGCAGAAAGGACAGTTCACAAGGCTTAATCAATTAATTAACCTCTAGACTTATAACCCTCAAACTTTAGCGAGTTGAAATACTTTAGTCTTAATTTCCCATGGACCACTAGAACCATATGCTCTGATACCAACTATGTCACGACCCAAAACCCACCCTATGCGGATTAAGGGTCTGTGATAGAGTCTGCGGCCCGTGGGCCATTCCCCGTCAAAAGGATCTAAAATACTAAGTAAGGTCTTTAACAAAACATTTTATAGCCATCAGTAAATCTGGTAGCATAGTCAGGTCATCATTTAATACATGCCAAAAAGAACATAAGTGTTTATAAGTCCAGATCCTCCAAAAACACAACTGACAGACCTGTGCTGACATGTGAGATATTAAGACCTTCTAGTATTTAATTTAATACAAAAACTCACCCAAAAGAGCTACCAGTGGCTAGCAGGCGTCTAAATCTCCTAAGCGCCTGAGGGTCCTCCTACTTCTGGCTGTCTTGAAAAAAATAAGAAAGGGGTGAGCTAACAAAGCCCAGTAAATAATTTCCTAGCTTTAACATGGGTCAAGGTTAGTTCACAAGAATAATGAGGAGAAAGAAAACAGATGGCCAAGAAAAGATATCATGTACAAATATAGCCAGCCACTGACGTACAATAATAATGACCCGAGGGTCCAAATAGAGGCATATCCCATAATATGATACAAGAGGCAATGACAAGGTCAATCAAAATTGGGATCTAGCCTATCATGATGAATTGCTGCCATATTCAAGACGTTAGCCAATCAAAGATATATCATGCTTGCAATAATATGATCATTCACAGGGCATAGAATATGATCATTCAACAAATGCAAAAATATATCATCATCGAGTTCTAATAACCCAGAAGTGCATGAATCACCCGGGTCCCAAAACGCACATTCAGATTCACCACTTTATCCCGGGCTCACTAAATAACGTTAGAGCTCTTATCTCTTAAGTCCCGAAAGATATACAAGACCCCTAAAGGGTCTTTCCCCCACACAATCTGTGAATAGATGGGCCATTGTGACTGAGCACAACCCTGGGTACATACCAAATATCATGATCAATAAAATTTCACACAGGATGTACAATTGTACAAAACAATTGACATCACAATCAACGAGTTATGAAGTGTGTGGAATAACAAGATTTCTATTAACAGGATATATCACAAGATCAGGACATGGTATTCATGATAGTACAATGATGCTTAAGTATCAGTGATAAAATTCACAATGATGTAAGCAAGCAAGTCAAATCCAAAGAATAGGCATAACCGATAACCACAAGTTGATTGTCTTTAAATGAAGAAATCAAGTACATTAGTTAGTGATAGAATACAAATTTGGCAGCATGTGAAAATAACGTGACTGATTGGGAATAACCTATATTAATGCATAGGAATTTCTTACCTCAAAAATAGCTTTCAGCAGTTCTATTAATTTAAATCTCCTTCTCCTTCCCCTTGGAGGTTCCTATAGATAAAAAATTTAGTTGTTATTAACCCATCTCAATTATTTAAGGTCGATGTTAATGTTCATGATTTATTTAACTCTCTTGGTATTACTTAGTATATTTTTAAGGTTGCTAAATTTATACATCACCCTTCAGAATATTTTATTTGGGTAAACGAACTCCACCGTTGAGTCTGGAACGTCCAAGAAAATAAATCTAGGCCTTCGCAGCCTCTTATTTGGCTTCGGGTACACCGAAGGGTAAAATAGTAATTTCATATTTCATGTGACTTAATTTTTCAGAATCCCGGTTCACAAAATGGACCTCTCCATTAGGTCCAGAATGTCTGACATAGTCAAAATACACTATTTGTTTAACTAATTTGGATATCGGTACATTTACCTATTTTTAAATAATTTAAATTAATAAAATTAATTAATTTAATTTAATAATATCAGTATAATATATATATATATATATTCGGTTGGGTTTATAAAGGGTGAGCAATGGGTGGCACAGTGGTTGACTCACTGGTTTAAGTGCCACCTCCCCATTTGGTATTGGGTTTGATTCGGCAAAACAACGGCTATCCCATTTTTTTTCAAAGAATTCTTAGTCCAAACGGCGGACAATGGGGTCATCCGAGGATAAGTTATCCTCGTTCCGAACAGGGGCATTAAATCCAGGGGCTACACCCGTAACCAAATAGGTCGGCTCCTGACTTATTAAAAATACGAAACTGAGACGACGTCGTCCCACTTACTAACTTAACCCAAAACGACGTAGTTTCGGTTTTTAAGTTTAAAATACTACTTGATCTAAATGGTGTCGTGTGGCAAGGGTTGTTCTAAATGGTGCCATTTGGATATCCCTGTTCATCGTCTTCCCAAGCTTAGGGTTGCTGTTGCCCTAATTCCAGTTTCCAAATTTTTCCAATTTCGTGCATTGTGGGGTTGATTTGGTCTCTCCTTTTGGGTGGTGTCAACTATTGAGGGTCTAGGCAGCATTTTGGCATTCATTTAAAAGCTTGAATTGGATCAAATCATGAGATTTACACCATTATTGTGGTCTCTAACAGACCTAATTCGAGCCTGTTTCCTAGACCATTTCAAGCGATTTTGGTCTTGTTTTTCTCCTTATTCATGGGGCTTCAAATCCCCATTCCTAAAACAAGATTTAAGGCTATGTAAGTGGAATTGGATTAAGGACTCGCGACCTGCAAGTCCATTTTTCGTGGTCTTCCCTAGGGTGTTTGGGTCGCGGTTTAGGGTTTCTGGAACCCTCTTGAGGTATAGTTTAAGGCTTGATCAACCAAACTTGGTTTGGCCTCAATGATCTTAGACCTACACCTATGGAGGTCTGTTAATGGCAGTTCTTCCAGGTTTAGGGTCTTTCAGGCCTCTCAACCCTCTCAGTCTATTCAAAACAGTTCCTAAGTGTCATTTTAACTTATGCATGTCATCTAGATGCTAATCAAAACTGAAACAGAAACCAAAATCCAAAAGGGAAAATTTCTAAAGTTTGGTGCTTTATACCTTGGTGACCTTTCCTCCTCTCAAGTTCACGTTTGAGATTCTGATGTTAGCCCCACCCTGCAAGTATGGTTCAGTCCTTCCATTTTCTTCTTGTACTCCTTCAAATGGGACACACACACACACACTTGAATATGCACACACAATGTCTCTCACTCTATCTCTCTCTCTCTCTCTCACAATCTCTCATGTACACAGTGTTGGTCCCTCACATAGACCACTTCTGAATACAACACACACACTTAAGTCACTTAAAAAGGTATGAGCCATATATATAATTGTACTACCATATATTTACACCTATGCATGCATTCTTAGGGTTTGAGGTGTGATGATGAGGGCTGGAGCAGGCATGATGTTGAAGGCTGAGGCATAGGATGATTTGGGATGAGGTGTTGCATGAATGGCCATTGGTCAATTTGGGAGGTGGCTTTGGTTAAATTGAGGTTATATACAATTTTGTTATATATTTAGGCATAAAGATGTGGCAGCCCACTTGGTAACTTTTTGGGTGCCATGTGCTCCCCTCACTTGGTCAAGGGTTCAAATCCCCTTGGCCTCACATTTTGGCATTTTTCGCTCATTTTGGGCTTATGCTTTGTTTGGCTGGCGCATATTTTTATTTTAGCTATTTCCTTACTAACTTCTTTTCTATTACTCTTTTTACGAAGTAGTTTCTTCTGGTGGTTTCCTATTTTGGTTAGCTTCAATGTCTAATGCTTCGTGTCGGTTATTATTTCTTTATGTTTTTCATAGTTAGCTAATTTGAGTTTTAATAGTGTTAAAATAGGGCTTAAATTGCTAAATCACTGCATTAGATTCAAAAAGAACTTCATTACATAAATTAAATAGTAAAATTAACTTCGGGGTGTTACAAAAGTGAAAACCACGATGACGATAGAGAAACCACCACGGATAACTATTTGCAGTGGAAAACTCCGCAACTAGCCATGCTCAGGAAAGAATTTCACTATGATTGAGATTGAAATACTCATAAACTAGACATGGGCTAAGTACATTAAGTACCGTTCTACGCATTCACGCCGTCAATTTCCCTTGAATGCGCAAGCTCTATATATGAAATCTTGATACAACTGATTCTCCTCTCAGTCTCAAAATCCTTCGATCTGGCTGCTCTACAATTGAGAATCCACATAATATCAGTATCTACTGATCGCTCAACGTCAAATCCCCAAGGTTGAACTTCTCTCTCTTCAATGGTGAGAACACATGAAATTATAGGGCTCTTTGACATGATTTGGATCTTGTGAATTGATCAAAATCAATGTATGAATTGAGTAGACAAATGCATGCTATACAATTTTGGTCATTCACTCATGGAAGCTTTTACATCTATCAAATACAAAGCTTTCACAAGTATGAACTCTCTATCACTTTGTTCTCTATTCATAAAACTGAATTTTCACCAATTTATATAAATGAGATCAGATCTTAAAAGAATCTTGAAAACATAAAAAATTTTATTTTTTACGCAATGTTCGTTCAAACGAAGGATGCTCAATCAAACAAACAACTGGTTCGCTCGAACGAATATGGAACGAACATCAAATGAGTGGAGTTTAGAGGTTGCAACCCTTTGTTTGATTTATACCTTTCGAACGAATAAGAATGAGCCAAACAAGCTTCTATTGTTCCTTCGAACGAGCCACTTGGTTCGTTTGAACGAGCAACAGAAAATTATTCATTCTTATCTTGTCATGTGAAATCAATTTTGTTAAGGTTTTGAAATATGCATGTTTGGGAAACTTTTTTCAAAATAACAAGACCACTACACACATGATGATATAAAGTTAATTATATGCTATGCATGCAATTTGTGACTGTGTGAGATCCAAATCACAACAAAAGACCTAATTGCTCAATTACCCTTCAAAAACCAAGGCAGCCAGTAGACAATTACAACAATGAAGCTTGTACTTTCTTAGTGTAGAATGGGCATTGAGATACTCTAAGCCTAGGACTAATGTAGTGATTACATTAAAAACACGTTTTGTGAAAAATCGGATTAGCCAATTACAACAATGGATCCCATGGTCCTAATAAACTCTCCCTTTGGCAATACATCAAAATACATAACTCCCAAAGAGCCAAATAACAAGAAATTATACATTTTGATCTAGTATTCTATACTATACAAATCACTTAGCAATGCTCAAATGTAGTCAACCTGTTTCCTATACAACACCCCTGACTATACCACATGAGATCACATCACGAAAGATATCAAAATGAATCTAATGAAATCAAGAGAATAGATGAATATCAAATTAAAGACACGGTTCAATAAACACATTAACCATCTAATCAAGTCCTATGAGCATAACAAGTGAAAATATATGCTATTTCAATCATATACAAAAACAAATGTACTCCCCTTATCCTCCTCCTCAATATATGAAATATATGCACGAAGTAACTCTCATTCACTAAGTGCTCACATAACATCTCCCTTTTCTTGTCACGATAACAAAAGAGGGAACCAAACAATGAAGAAACTGAGGTATGAAGTATAAGACGAAATACACTCATGGATGATAAGATAGAAACCAAATAGCAAGGATAATAGACATAGTGTAAAGAAATATCCAATATCATAATACACAGTATATCTAAGATCAATCCCAATAGATGATAATAATATATGCAAAATAAAATTGGAAAAAATGTTGTCAGAAAATAGTATATGAGACTGATGAGTGGGTAAAAGAAATACATATAAACCTCACTATAATATATCACTCATCACTCATGTAGACCGTGATAGCATCATTGATCGTCTCCTAGTGGTAGTGGATGAGGAAAAGCTAGTGCGAGTGCCTAAGTCAGACTCTGAATGGCTCCTCGATGATAAGTTATCTCCTTCATCATCGGTAGGTAAAAGTTAGCATAGATTCGTGTATAATACTGGTGTAACCTCTCACCAATATTTGCATTGATCCTAGCATGATGCTGCTCCAGCCTCTCTTCTATTTCATCTCTTGTCATAGGTAGACTGGAAATAGAGGAGGAAGCTCCAGCTGACTCATGAAAGTCAATACCCATGGGGGTATGGAACTATGGTGGAGTTCTGTCAACCAGAAAGCCCTCTACTCATATATGCTCTCTGGCCTACTTTCGCGGCGAACGAAAAGGCTACAGAGGTTGTGCCCGTGCTTGTGCCTGATCCTGCTTTGGTTGCTGCTACTTTTTCTACTCTATATCCCCATTGTCTTCAATGGGAGGAAAGATAACATGCCCCTAGGATCTCGCAAGAGTCGTGCGAGTGAAAGTTTTGGGTGAGAGGAGTAGGAGATTTATGGTATAGAATGTAACCTGCTGTGCAGCACAGATCTTGGTGATCAGACTATCAAATGAAAGAAGAACTGTACATTTGACAGCTGTAGTGGACGAGTCCTAAGATGTAGGAAGGTGCATCGATTGAGATGGCAACGCCGATGGCATCCAACAATGTAGCGTGAGAGAGAGTCAGTGTGTTTGTGTGGTTGATTGGATGGAAGATGCTACATACGATGAGATTGAGGATCTTATAACCCTCATGTAGATAACCCTACTTTAGAGTGACCCCCTTCGAACAGAAGACAGGAGAACTATCAATACGTAGGGTGGATGCAATAAGCTTAGAAGATGGAAGAATGGCACCCTAAGGGTATGGAAGACCTGGCTGCTCAACTCGGGGTATGCCTAGAGTCTGAGCAATCAAGTCTACGATGAGAGTAAAATCAACACCACGAACTGTAACGAGATAGCCTCCCTATGCATCTCGAGAACCTAGGTTCGAGCAGAACTCTGAAACCACGGTCTCATCTGTGAAACCCTAATAGTAAGTAGAGATAGCCAACCACGGGACTCAAAGACTGTATATGTGAGTGTCTCACGTATATCCACTATCATGGTGACCCTCTCAGGTAGGACAAGTTGAGACAGTACAGTACCTACCCGTATCTAGGCAATCGGTGTAGGAAATCAAACAAGTACCTGCGGTACTACACCCAACCGAATAGCATAAGAGAAGTGCTCCCGTACTATGGGCACTGTCTTGATAGACAAGATCACGTAGAATAGTAGTGAAATGAATAGAAAGATCTTAAGATGTCACTACGTCTAGTGTACTAATCTAACAGTCCACACTAACCCTAAGTTCTAGATGATAAATTAAATAGACTAATGAAAAGTGAAATGAAGGACCCGAGGACTTACCGAACCAATGAACAGTGGAAATGAGAAACTGAATGGTGAAAGAGAAGCCCTTGATGAGTATATCACACTAACTGGAACAGAATTAGCGAGTGATGAACTTTGGGATCAATAGCTAATGAAGAAACATAAGGATTTTGAGAGAAAATGAAAGAAACCACAAGAATGTGAATGAATTGGCAGTTTTTCGCGCTTTTCGAATTTGGACGGACTATCGTTCGAACGAATAAGTGAGCTCGTTCGAACGAGCCTTCGTTCAAATGAGGGTTTATTCGAATGAGGACCCAAAATGTCACGACCCGAAATCCGCCTCGCGCGAACCTCGAGTCGCGACCGCCGCCCCAAGGCCCGAAGGCCTCGGGACAAGGCTCGCATCTGTAGCGGTATCGAATAGATGTGCTTCATGTGGTTGCGGAAGCGTGAAATTTTTTTTTTTTTCTCATTTTAAAATTTGCACATCCGTCCGATACTGCCGCTATTCACAATGGTACACATGATCATACATTCAGAGCATAACTAAAACTTAAAAAAAACTTCATAATTACAATCTTAATTCAGCTGCCCCGTGGGGCTTAATACACCAAAAATGGTTTTGGTCGTGTGTTGGGTTTATTAGAACCCTTATGGTCTCTACTTGAAGCCCCTATACACCAAAAATGGTTCGGTTTCCATCGGATCAGACCTGCTCCTTGGAGGTCCATTAATGGTGACCTGTACACGGCTTAGGGTTTTGGGCTGTTTTTAAGGCCCTATTTTCACAACTTAATCGAGTTTATATGTTTTAGATACCATGCATGCATGAGAAGGAACTAAAAATAGATTGATTACATGCTAAAATCTTAGAGAGATAAAAACTTCAAGTGTAGAATTTCAGCTCAACAATGGTGCCTCCTGTCCTCTGTCGGTCTCCTCTCCTTCTCCTTCTTCCCTTCTCACAATAGATCTCTCTCTCTCTTTCTCTCTGTACATGACTGAATGGTTCGGTTGTGTATACAATGTGTATATATGTGTATACACTTAATTATTGCAAAATCTGATTGCCCCACCAACTGGTTTTTCCTCTTGCTTGTTGCAGTATCCAAAAAGGGGTGTCCTCCTACTGTTTGGGGCAGGCCATGTTGGCCGGTTGTGTGTGTGTGTGGGTTTTGTTTTACATATATATATATATATATCTATTTTACTTACACACATAGAGACCCACACACAACACTCTTATAACCCTTGGATATTAGCATGTCTTCATATCATATATATAAATATATAAATTTACACACACATATATTTTAACATACATACATGCATGCACACATGTATACACACTTGGTCACATGTATATACAACCTGCCTTAAATGTGTGTATTTGTGTGTCTTAATATTTAATTATAACTAACAATTAATTTCTTTTATTTAATTATTTAATTATTTTAAATTAATTAATTCTTCTCAATAATTTTTCATAACCTCAAATTACGTGCCTATATTTCTCATACTCGTATCGATGACCGGCGGTTGACGCGAAAATATAATTATCACAGAACCAACAGATTGGTGATTGCAACAAAAGTGATGTACAGTCATCCTGACTTTTCAGGACTATTACTTAAAAGTCCATGCGTCGGGGTTGAAACTGACCTCGTTACTTAAGACGTCGTTACTAATTCATTTCCCATGACTCAATGATCCCATATTCAGGTCGGGGTGTTACACAAAACTTCACAACTCTCAGAAAAAAAAATAGAGTGTCCTCCTCTGTTATCTATCCTTTGCCCAAATGAACTAAACAAAGTAGGAAAAACAAAATTTCTGAGGAAAACATCAATTTTTAGTAGGAAAAACTTTTAAGAATAAATCTTTTATCAACAAAGCTAAAAAAAATCCCAATGCTTTTGAGTTGAAATAAAAAAAATTGAAGAACATTTTGAGTGACATAGAGAGATAAAAATGTGTTTTAGATTGAATCAATACATTCTAGTAAACCTAGATCACTTAAACTCATGCAAGCTAACTCTCTTCTCACTCAAACATGGAGTCTTAGACATGTGCAATAGTTTCAACCATAAAATGTTCATATGTCAAAATTGAATTTATGATGTTGAATGATTTATGTCTCAATAAGAGCAAACAACCATAATTAACCAACTTAGAGATTTTTTACCATTTCCAACCAAAACTCACTCTAAACTCAAAAGCCACACTATGCAACTTGAATTTGCATTTTGCTCACCTTTTGTAAGGCGGATTTCACACAGTTGAGTAGGCTACTATTTTCAAGGGATTTTCAATGCTAGCAAAAACACTATCTCAAAGGTAGCCCTTTCCTTCCACTGTTGGATTTTGTTTTGTTTTTTTTTTTTTTTTGTTTTTGTGTGTGCCATTATCTTTTTTAGGCTTTTTCTTTTAGGTCCTTTGATTTTTCCAACCTAAAGGCAATCTTTTTAGCCATGGACTTATTAAAATATAAACATAAAATCACAAAATCCAACCTATTAACAAGGCAATCTCATGCCAAAATTATGCAATGTCAAGACTATGAGATCACAAGTAGATTGAAAGATTGAATGCCTTTAAGTGAATAAGACTAAGTGAAGGTAGAGGTACAAAGAAGTACACATGTCATAGTCTCAATCACTCAAAATGAAAATTAATACATTTGCCTCTTTCAAAAAATAATGGGATCACCATTGGTTAAGAAGATAAAAGAAAAATGTTTTTGGATTTTTTAATTCACAAAGGTACGAAATGCACCTAGCTATCAATATAGGCAAAAATACATAGACCTGGAATAGATGACTAACATAAGTGATGCTGCACTTTTTGGCTCGCAATAAATCTGAGCTCCGCGACCTGTAGAACACTCAAAAAGGGGATCAAATGACCACCGGATTGGCTCCGGCGGTAGCTGCTCCGATGCTTAAGTAAGTAAACTGAATTGAAAAAGACAGTATTGAAAGCTAAAGAATGAGCATAAAAATAAAGCGTACCTTTAGGGTTTAATTTATAGACCGTGGCCTTCCTAAGTTGATTAGGATTCGGAGCCATGAATATAGGGATTTGATCATCAGAGATTGCAGTTACCTTGTGGAATATTGTATCGTAAGATAGAGATAATCATAGATAGTAGTTTCCTTGTTGAAGACTGTTTCCTTATTCCCTGCTTGACAATTGTTAAGGAAACCATAAGGTCGAAACCACACGAAAATACTGAGTGAATATTGCCCAGAGCATAAGGTCTGGAGGATATGTGCATGAAGATGCCCTGGAAGTTCCGCCTGCTCTGTATGACCGAGTTTATCAGCTCTGTAGAATATGTATATGAGAATGCCCTGAAGGCTGTGACTACTCTGTATGACCGAGTTTATTAGCTCTGTAAGCACACGTGTCTCAAGGTGATTGGTGTGTCTGTTTGTGGTATATTAGTTACTCCCCCCTCCCCCGAGCCCTAGTTAGGAGCTAGGGCATAACTAAGGTTATGGGCTTTATGAAGAGTCACACGTTTTGTTTCTCCATTTTTCGAGACGTCGGTTTAATGGGTCATTTATTGTGCAGCCGATACTTGAGAAGCCATCATTATTTTCAACCGTTGTGTCGAATCGTCTTGGAAGGCTCATATTTCGAATGTGTATATAAAGAAGGGGAAATGACTTTTATGCCTTTCTTCTGCACTTGCTTCTATAGTACCAGAGACTGCCACCGCCATTTGACGTATTTTGAAGGTTGAAGGATATCCGGTGTTCATAGCCTTTCTTTGATTTTAGGTTTGATTTTAGACCCTTTTACATTCCCTTTCATTTGGTTCGTTACTTTCTCTTGTTTCGTCATGTCTGGCCCTAGATCACCTTCTGGTTCGGGCAGTTCTTCTAGGACCATTCCTCAACTACAACTCGTGAATCTTCTTTCTGTTAATGATGCTGAGAATAGATTGGTAGAGCCCCCCTCTAGTCCAGGGGTTAGGATAGTTGACGCATTCGATGAGCCCCCGAATAGGGCTGGTGAGACCTTTGGTCGATCTGGCGATAGAGAGGAGGGTGAGAGTGCAATTACTGAGAAGATGTTAGTAGAGTTATAGGAGAAATTCAATCTCCCTTCAAACGTTACTTTTAGAGTCTTGGACCCTCTGGATCGCCCACGCGATGTTAGAGCGGGGGAAATCTGTGCCTATTTGGCTTGGTTTGAAATGGGATTGACACTCCCCCTTCCTGACCCTGTAAAACAATTCTTTTGTTGGTTCAACCTTTGCCCTGCAGACCTGAACCTTAATAGTTGGAGACATCTGTTAAGCTTCATAGTGTTGGGGCATATGAATAATGTCGACGTGTCCCTTGACCTGATCCGTAGTAGTATGGATCTAAAATACATGAGGGTGGAAGGACTTTATTATATGTCTTTTGATAGTGGGTTCAGACACCTTACTTCCGTGCCCTCCTCAAGCAAGACCTGGAAGAAGTGGTATTTCTTCATTAAAGGAGGATGGGAATACAAGGACTTCCAAGACCAATTCTCAACATTCCCTCGACCCACTGGGCGAAAGGGTGAGGCCCAATTTTCCCGTGGCTGCTTTGATTTTGTTTTGTACACCAATTGCCGAGCTGATTAATTTTTATATCTTTTGTGTAGTTAGGAGCGTGTGGAAAAGACCGAGCCCCTCTCCCGCGCTTTAGGAACAATATAAGAAGCTTTTACAGCGCAACAACCGAGACCATTCCTCTATTGTTAACTGTGATAAGTTGATGGTTGCCAGGGGAAGTGTTAGGAGCTTGCAAAGGATATGATGGCAAGGTGGGAGACCGAGCCATCTTCATCTGTGGCAGTGGGGGCGGCTTCTTCCCCAGTGGACCCTCCCATCTAGACAAAAAGACAGAGGTTACTTTCGATCTCTCCTGAACCGACTGAGGGGGAGAGAGAGGCACCTGCCCCCATTTCTGTGGTCCCCCCAACGCCATCCAAACAAGCGGGCAAGGGGGCGTCATCCTCGGTGGCCCCTGGTGCTGTCAATCAGGGGGCCAAAAAGATTCTGAGGGACTTTTGGGCCAGAGGTTCAATCAAAGCTAGGCCCCAGAAGTCGCAGAAGCTTCTTACTGATCTGGCTTCTCTTCAGGTTAAGGTAAGTTCTTCGAGTCTTTATCTCTTTTCCTTCTGTTTTTCCAAGTGTTTTGGCTGGTACTGAACTGTTTGCTTTGTACACTGCAGACCCTGCACACCCTTTCTGCTCTGACGGAGGTCTCTCCCTCTTCAGAGAAGGTTGACAAACTTCTGGCCGAGCTGGACGATCTCAGGCTTCAGCTCGGTACTGCTAAGTCTGAGGCTCACGATTCCGCAGAGAGGCTGAAGGAGTCCCAGAATTCTCTGGTCCTCATGGAATCAGAGAAGAACCTTGCCGTTCAGTAGGCAAAGAGGCTGTAAAGGGAGATGGACGGCATGTGGTATCAATACAATCAAAAGTTGAGGATGCAGTAGAGCAGGCCAGGCTGGAGAACGAGACAGAGATGAAGATGGAACTAGAAGGAATGGCCAACACCCTGATCATGTTCAGCTTTAACAACTTCCGAACTAGGTTCCTTGCTAAATTTCCCGATTTCGACATATCCTCGATTGTGCCTCCAGGGGTTACCCCTCCCGAGGTTGCCATTCCGAGCGAGGTGGTCAATGTTCTCCCTGCAGATCTCGCTGGAGTTGTTGTTCCGAGTGAGATGGTTGATGCTGCTCCTGCTGATCCTTCCCTAGCCGTTGAGCTTGCCTCTACTGATCAGGCTTAGGAAATATGCTTAGTTTAGGTTTTTTGTTGTTTTTTTTTTTTTTTGAACTTCTAGTGTAACAGACTATTTGAATGAAACAGTTTTTCCTTTCTCAAACGTCTTCATCCCATTTCTCTTGTGTTTGGTTGATCAATGTAGTATTTCTTTTGAATTTGTGGTTGATGTGAGAAACTGCTGCAAGTGAGGCTGTTCTGGAGCCCTCCAGATCAGCTTTCAACGGTTGGCGGTTGTCTTCCGAACTGTAGTTGCAATAAGACAATGATTGTAGACTAGTTATGATTGCTTCTCCCTCTTTGGATGAGATAAGAAGGCAGCTTCAATCAGATATGTAGGGATTTGATATTGATCTTGTGTCACATATATTGAGAGTAAATTTTGAAGAATTCTGAGGCAGTTTGTTCTGAACCCAAGTTTTGTAGTAAAAACGGTGTCTTGTGTCTGTCACTCTAATGATTGAGACTTCTGCCTCTTAAGTCATTCAGACCAGGACTGAGATACATCCGAACTGATGGTCTTTTTTCGTACACGTGGTCCATCAAGGATCAACGGAATGGCCAAGATTGAGAGGTTTGTATGTTGGACCGAAGGCCTTTGTATAAAGGTGGATCGGACTCTGTTTGTTTTGACCAATTCGGTATGCTTAGGGAAGCCTTGTATCTTGTCGTCTAAGTATCCGAAAGGACAGTTTTATACGTCATTCATTTATACAACTGTCTTTTGGGTTTTCGAGGCCAATCCTTTATTTAACTGTTGCGACGGTTCAACTGGGTGACTTTTGGGCTTCGAGGGTTTATATATATGAAAGAGGAGCGTACGGTTGCGCCCCATCTTTTTACTTTTGCTCCCATACTGTTCCCTTGTCGGAGAGAATTTGAATGTTTTTTAGAGGCTTACCGTTTGCCCAGAGATGATTGACGATTTTCAGTCCGAGTTGGGAATGATTAAACTGTGGCCGAGAGTTAACCGTCCCTTTGATTCAGTCTCTAAGGAAGGATTAGAGGAGGCAAAGATCTTCTTGTCCATCTTAGCATCCGATCGAGATTTCTCCGATTGGAGGTGGACCCCCCTTGATTCAACCGAGGCTTGGAGCATTGGTAATGAAGATGAAGGTGGGATGCCTCCTTCCTTTTGTGTCTTGGCAGAGACCCTTGCTCAAATCGGCTGGGGTGTCATGCCGGCTTTGAGGGAGATGAATGTGGAGAATGGAGGTCTCTTGAAACCCAGAGCCCTCATCATCCGTTGGTCCTGAGATCAATGACAGTGATGATGAAATGGCCTGGGTGCTTCTTGCTACAGATTGGGGTTCAGGGTTCCTTCCTTTCAAATGGAGCCGGCGACGACAGTAATGGACATTTGGAACCTGGGTCCCTTTCGCATTCAAGGAAGAAAGCCATGATGTCGTAAAAGCGTAGTGATGCCTTTGTTGTAGCTTTTGTGTACTTGTTCTATTTCCAGTTTTCTTGTACTGATGTAAATTTTCTGAATCATCAAGAAAATTGAGTTCCTTCTTCTCAGATCTGATGTTATTTGTATTTGACTGTGCTC
Organism: Nyssa sinensis; assembly: GCA_008638375.1. NCBI lineage: Eukaryota > Viridiplantae > Streptophyta > Magnoliopsida > Cornales > Nyssaceae > Nyssa > Nyssa sinensis. The sequence continues at coordinate 36,414,789 of CM018035.1, forward strand.
TTCTCGAGTTAAAACACCTTTTCGTGCACTTCTGATGACCAACTTTTCTGTACGTTCTAAGAGTAGATCAAAGTATTTGTTGCTTACTGGTACATAAGCCAAATAATCTAAGTATCCGCTCTGAGGTATTCCGATCTAGGAAACTTTAGTTTGAAGATGTTTGGAACCTCTGTCTTTGGATGGACTGGATCATAGAATCTATGTATTGAAGATGGACTAGGCTCGGAAGGCCTGTGTATTATAGATGGACCAGGCTCTAGAGGCCTGTGCATTAAAAGATGGACCAAGTACTAAGACTTGTGCATTATAGATGGACCAGGCTCTAGAGGCATGTGCATTAAAAGATGGACCAAGTACTAAGACTTGTGCATTATAGATGGACCCGGCTCTAGAGTCCTGTGCATTAAAAGATGGACCAAGTACTAAGACTCGTGTATTATAGATGGACCAGGCTCTGGAGGCCTGTGCATTTAAAAGATGGACCAAGTACTAAGACTTGTGCATTATAGATGGACCAGGCTCTGGAGGCTTGTGCATTAAAAGATGGACCAAGTACTAAGACTTGTGCATTATAGATGGACCAGGCTCTAGAGGCCTGTGCATTAAAAGATGGACCAAGTACTAAGACTTGTGCATTATAGATGGACCAGGCTCTGGAGGCCTGTGCATTAAAAAGATGGACCAAGTACTAAGACTTGTGCATTATAGATGGACCAGGCTCTAGAGGCCTGTGCATTAAAAGATGGACCAAGTACTAAGACTTGTGCATTATAGATGGACTAGGCTCTCGAGGCCTGTGCATTTAAAGATGGACCAAGTACTAAGACTTGTGCATTATAGATGGACCCGGCTCTAGAGTCCTGTGCATTAAAAGATGGACCAAGTACTAAGGCTTGTGCATTATAGATGGACCAGGCTCTGGAGGCTTGTGCATTAAAAGATGGACCAAGTACTAAGACTTGTGCATTATAGATGGACCAGGCTCTGGAGGCCTGTGCATTAGAAGATGGACCAAGTACTAAAACTTGTGCATTATAGATAGACCAGGCTCTAGAGGCCTGTGCATTAAAAGATGGACCATTCTATAGAGGTATTAAAAAAAAGAAACATCTTTATTGATAATACTTCCGTAAATGTTCCATGTTCCACGGCCTAGGAATAGGCTTCCCAGTTATGTCTTCTAGCCAGTAGGTGGTAGGCCTAACAACCTTCGTCACTCTGTAGGGGCCTTCCCAGTTTGGTGACAACTTTCCCATAGTGGGATCCTTGGTGTTTTGAAAGACTCTTCTTAAGACAAAGTCTCCGACTTGAAAGCCGACCGTCTTGAGCCCCACCTTGGATTTGTTGACCATTCTCTGCTGATAGGCTTCCATCCTGATGCTGGCTTGATCCCTTTTTTCTTCAAGCAAATCCAAATTTTCCATTAGCTGCTGATCATTGGATTCTTGCTCGAAGGCTTCAGTCCTTAGAGTTGGCATACCGATCTCAACCAGGATTACGGCTTCTGTACTGTAGGCCAGTGAGAAGGGAGTTTCAGAGGTGGGAGTTCTTTTAGTTGTTCTGTAAGCCCAAAGAACTCCAGGGAGTTCTCTGCCCACTTTCCTTTGGCCTGCTCCAACCTTTTCTTTAATCCATCAAGGATCGTTCGGTTAGTGACCTCTGCTTGCCCATTTGCTTGTGGATGGCCTGGAGAGGCAAAGTGTTGCCTAATGTTGAGATTTTCACAGAATTTCTTGAAGCTTTTACCAGTGAACTGTGTCCCATTGTCAGAGATAATCACACGTGGTATACCGAACCTGCAAACAATGTTCTTCCAGGTGAAGTTCTCAACTTCCTTCTCTGTGATGTGTGCTAGAGGTTCAGCTTCGGTCCATTTAGAGAAGTAGTTAATGGCTACCAAGAGATACTTCCTGTTCGGTGGGGCCTTTGGTAATGGACCCACGATGTCGATCCCCCACTGGGCAAAGGGCCAAGGACTAGTCATCGGGATAAGCTCGTGATGGGGCTGGTGTTGATATGGGGCAAATCTTTGGCATTTGTCGCACTTCTGAACATACTCCTTAGCCTGCCTTAGCATGCTAGGCCAGTAATAGCCCTGAGTCAGAGCTCGGTGAGCTATCGTTCTGCCCCCATTATGATTCCCGCAAATACCCTCGTGTATTTCAGCCAAGACATATTGTGATTCTTCTGGAGCTAAGCATTTTAACAGAGGTTGAGAATAAGACCTTCTGTAAAGCTTGTTGTTCAAGATCAGGTACCGAGCCGCTCTAATTCGGATTCTCCTGGTTTTGTTTTTGTCTTCTAGGAGGAGCCCGGATTCTAGGTACTAGAGCATTGGAGTCATCCAGTTCTGGGGCTGTTTAGCAATTTGGGCAACTTGGGCTTCCTCTATGCTGGGTCCTGGCTGGTAGGAGATTTTCACTGTGGAGTTTGCTTCAAACTTAAGGCGAGACGCCATGTTTGCCAAAGCATCTGCTCTACAGTTCTGGCTTTTTTCTATTTTCTGGATGGTGAACGTCTAGAAAGAATGCTTCAAGTGGTTCACTAGTTTGGAATACCGAAGCATCCTATCATCTTTAATGAAGAATTCTCCCAGGACTTGGCTTACCACCAGTTGGGAGTCTGAGAAGACTTTAAGGTTCTGAACCTCACATTGCAGAGCCAACTTCATGCCTAGGATTAGGGCTTCATATTCTGCTTCATTGTTGGAAGCTTTGAATCCCAGGCTGACTGCTTTTTCTAACGAGAGCCCATCAGGGGACTGTAGTACCAGGCCTACTCCTGAGCCCTGATCGATTGACAATCCATCGATGTAGAGCAGCCAGTTTCCTAAAGTTTCGATGAGCTGTGCCTTGTCTTGAAGTGCTGGGGTGAACTCGGCAACGAAATCAGCCAAGGCCTGCCCTTTGATGGAGTTTTTAGGCACATATGATATGTCAAATTCCCCTAACTCCACAGACCACTTTACTAATCTTCCCGACATCTCGGGCTTCCTCAATATTGACTTCAGAGGATAGGCAGTTGGGATTTCAATTGGATGAGCTTGGAAATAAGGTTGGAGCTTCCGAGCTAATATCACCAAAGCGAAGTCTAGCTTTTCCACTTCTGGATATCTCTTTTCTGTGTCAAGTAGTGCCCTACTTGTAACACCCCGACTCTGTATAATTAATAATTAAATAATTAATTATTAATTAATACCAGCTCAGAGAATAACCAAGGGAATTAACCTTAATCTCCCGGTGGTCACACTAGACCAATAGAATGATTAAACATGTCCGAGAATAGGGTATAATACCCGAACCTAATTATCCATTAATTAGGTGAGATAATGTCAATTTAACACTGATGGAACTCGAATTAATTAACCACGAAAATCTCGAATGATTAATAAATGACACGGAACCCCTGACACTGTAGATAACTGAAATAGAAACTGACCGGAAGAAACCGCATTGAAAAAGGAGTTACAGAATGAAAGTTATGAGGCAAACATCAGAAACTGAATTAATGCGCAGCCAAACAGGGCCTTAGCCCAAAATGGTGAAAAATGGCCAAATTGGTGGTCAAGGGGAATTGAACCCTTGACCTATGGAGAGAATGAATTCCATCCAAAAATTAAACCAAGTGGCCACCAGCACCTTTGTGCATATATATACAGCTTAATTGTATATATTCCTGAGTTAACCAAGCCCCACCTCAAATTGGACCAATGAGGTTACATGAAAACCCCATATGATGGTTTCCCTCAGCCCACATCAGCCCTAAGCCCCACTGAACCTCTGATATATATACATATATACACCTAGAGATATATTTGTAGAAGTGTGTGTGTATATATATATATATATCTCATACATATGGGCCTTGTGTGTATTGGGTGGGGAGGAAAGGAAACCAAAACTAAACTGCCTGTGTGCTCGGAAGAGGGCTGCCAAAGTGAGAAGGCAGTTAAGGAACTGGTCTCGAAAGTGGAACTGAAGGAAAACAGAAATGGAGGAAAGAAAACTCACTGTACAGGTAAGTTCGTGAGTCAAATTCTGTTCAAATCATTTTGATTTAAATGCATGAAAATACACAGTTCCAATCTACATATTATCAGCTTTTGATTGCAACTGAAATGAGTGAAATCCATTTAAAATCGAGTGAGAACTTTAAAGTTACAGTGAATTAAATTCTGAAATGTTATATAGCAGGTCTGAATTAAGTTGAACAAAACCTAAAATGGTGTCTCGGGTCTTGAACTAGACATCCTAAGGACCGTAAAACCACCAACCCGCGACCCTAAAACCCCATGCAACACCCTCAAAAAATTAGTTGCAGGTTCGGGTGTGAAATACCATCTTGGGTTTGAATGCTTTAAACCGATTTTGTTGAATGGGGGATGAAACTACATGTCATAGGGATCATGTAGCAACAAACCGTGTTGAAAACGGTTGAGGAATGAGCATGTATTGTTGACTTGCAGGTTCGGTTATCGTGGCTTATTCCCACCCTTTTAGTTGACCTCTTGTTGATTTATGGATGCCAAAATGTTGGCATGGCTTCCAGAGACCGGTTGGGATCAAAACAGGTTGAAAACCGTGCTTGAAATAGCACGAAATTGGAAGAAGAAATCTGCAGAAACTAGGGCAACCGAGGGTAATTTGATGAAGAAGACGGCCGAGTTGACTCGCTGCCTTGAGCCGAGTCAACCGGGCCAACTCGGACACGTGTTGAGCGAAGAGGGATGCCACCGAATTAATTGGAACGGCACCGTTTAAGGTTTACTGTTTTGATTTTAAATTGAAATCCGACTGTTTGGCAACACGGTTAATAAATCCGAAAATTGGGAATTTGGTTTGGGCATAACCTGAACGTGGATAAGGGCCAATTAGGGGATAACTGGAATATGCTATTCCGGTTTTCCAAAGGTTAGTGAACCGGTTGGTTTTAAGTGTTTTGAACCGGTTCAGCCACCTGAACCCTAGAACCGGACGGCCTGAACCCCTAATTTTATGAAATTACATTTTAAACCCTGAAGTCTTCTGAAATTACGGATTTGTCCCCACTGTTTTAAGAATTTACACAGTGGCCCAGACTTTGGAAAATTTCTTCATTGAAGCCCTGAATAAATTAATTAAATAATAAAATAATTAATTAATTATTTTATTAAATAGGTAAAATTACAATTTTACCCCTGGACATTAAATATGTCAAACGGAGTCCAAATAAATTAAATAAATAGTGTATTTTCACTATTTCAAGCATTCTGGACTCAATGGTACAGTCCGATTTTGGAAATACAGTCCCGAAAAATACAGACACGTAGGTGTAAATTTCTGTATTGCCCCTGATGGCACCCAGACCCAAATAAAAATCAAAGATAGCCTATTTTGACTATCTCGGGCATTCTGGACTCAACGGTGAGGTCCGTTTAACGAACTGAGGTCCCGAAAAATACAGACACATAAAGTGTAAATGACCGAATTGCCCTTAATGATACCCAGGGCCGATTAAACATAACAGACAGTCCAATTTCACTATGTTGGACACTCTGGACCCAATGGTGGGGTCCATTTTATGAACTGACGTGCCGAAAAATATGACACGTGAAATTACCAAATTACCCCTGATACTGTACGAGACCTAAACAAAGTCCGATTGGGACGAAACTGATACTGGTAGGAGCCCAGACACTGGTGAGACTGTATACTTGATTAGATGACGAATCGGGATCAGAATTACACAAAACGTAAAATGACCAGAATACCCCTGAGCACTGTAAGTGCAAAGTAGAGGTCGAATAAAGGTCAAACTGATCTGATAAATTATCAGAGGGATAATTATGAACACTGAAGGGCTAAATAAGACTCCGAGACAGTCAACGCGTAAAACGAGAAATGACCGATGTGTCCCGACGATCTAAAGCAGATACCAAATGAAGTCCAAAGGACTTACAAATTTATATATGAGATATATGGGACGTTCTGAGGACCATGATAGGGTCCCGGGCGAAAATGACAAAATTACCATTTTGCCCCTAAGACTAAATAAGTACCCAACTGATACCGATTAAAGTCTAAAAGACTTAAAACTTCGTATATACGATATATGGGATATTCTGAGGACCATAACAGGGTCCGGGATAAGAATGGCAAAATTACCATTTTGCCCTATGGTTAAAATGAGAACCTAACTGATACCGATTGGAGTCCAAAGGACGTAGAACTTTGTACTTAAGATATAAAGACTATTTCGAAGACCACGACAGGGTCCGGGACAAGAATGGTAAAATTACCATTTTGCCCCTAAGGTTGAATGAGTGCCTGACTGATAACAATTGAAGTCTAAATGACTTAGGATATAATCCTAATAACTGCTAAGCCTAATTAAAGAAAGAAATAGCCTCGAGTGAGACCCAATGGAAGGGCGATAGGCTACTAGGCTATCTTAGGTAATCCGATAGACACCTAAGATGACGAATGAGACCTGAATGGATGAGTTCTGATCTGTCTGTGATTGATGATTATTATTCAGGATATACATGGAGATGCCTGACGTACCTAGAGGTTATCGGATTATTTATGCAAGGAAATAAGCGTAAAGTTTGTGAGTAACTTCTGACACTGTTTTGATACTGTCCCTTGATTTACTGATCTGTTTTGAATGCAATTATTTAAGTGCAATTATTTAAATGCATGCCTTTCCGTACTATATCACTTATGACATGGTTTTAGTCTTTTTAAATAATTGACTATATTCCTGATCCCTGTGCTAGCATTCCGTACTGTTTTGCCTGTTTTGAACTGTTGAGATAAAATGGATATATTGAACCATTATTTCCGAAACGATTAAATAAACCATGTGATATAGGCAAAGAACAACATTTTGTTGTATCGTACCGCTTTGTATAGTATACTGTCTGAATGCTATATTGTTTAAATGTATGTACTTAATGTACGCCTTTGTATCACATTCCACGTGATGTGCTTGTGTCCTTCGAATTACGAATTCCGTTCAGTTCGGTTATGTGCTGTCCGTTAATGATATGTCTGCCTCGATTGATATGTTCCGTCCGGTTCTGACATGTTCCGTCCGTTAATGATGTTAAGTCCGCCTTGATTGATATATATGGTCCAGTTCCGTCATGATCTATCCGTTAATGATATGTCTTTGTTTTGACTGATGTTTTGTTCCGTTCGATTCTGTTATATTCCGTTCATTGATAATGTGTCTGCCTTGATTGATATATGGTCCAGTTCCGTTATGATCTGTCCGTTGATGATATGTCTTTGCTTTAACTAATGTTTTGTTCTGTTCGATTCTGTTATGTTCCGTTCATTGATAATGTGTCTGCCTTGATTGATATATGGTCCAGTTCCGTTGTGTATTGTCCGTTGATGATACGTCTGTCTTGATTGAAATATTGTTCAGTCCAGTTATGATTAGTTCCGACAGTGATGTGTCCCTGACTTGATTGTTATATTGTTTCTACCCAGTTCCGTTAGGATGTGTCCTGTTCATGATTTGCCTGTGTCCTGATTAGTGTATTGTTTCCGTTTAGTTCCGTTATAATTTTATCCATTCGCGATATGCCTTTGCTTGACTGATGTATTGTTACCGTTCGATTCCGTTATATTCCGTCCGTTAATGTTATGTCTACCTCGATTGATATGTTCCGTCCGGTTCCGACATGTTCCGTCCGTTGATGATCTGTCTGTCTTGATTGATATATGGTCCAGTTCCGTTATGATTCGTTCCGTTAATGAAGAGTCTGTGTCTTGACCGATATATTAGCAATAGTTATTGTTCTGACCGATTGGTTATGCCATGTTCCGATCCGTTTGTATTGTCTGTTCGATTCTGTTTTATTGTACTAGACTGCTTATGAAATGGACTTATAAAAATAGTTATTTTTGAAATGACTAAATTATCCATGTGCCTTGGGAGCACAAAACTGGTTTTGAAACCCATGATAGGGAATCTGTGTTACTCACTGGGCTTATTTAAGCTCACCCCATTATTCTGACATTTTTCAGGAATTACCTCCATTGGATTAGAAGGTACTATGACATGACGTGAATAGGCTAAGTGGCATCGCAAGTAAGGATCTGACGGCACTGAATTGTAGAGACTGGTTTATTGTGGATTGAACCTGGTTATTCCGGTGAGTGGTATGTTATGACTGACTTGACTGTTATATACTAGATAGACATGGCTCATGGAACTAATGGTACTCTAGAGATATTAGATCTGCTCTGTTGTTATATGCTTGATTTTAGATATGCTCTGAAATTAGAATTGTTGACTGACTGGATTTAGTCTTGCTCTATGATACATATACTTATGATGGATAAGTGAGTTGCATTCCCGTGATACAAAGAAAAAGTTTTAAATTCCGCTGCATCTGACCCTACAGTTGGAGTGCAATTCGTCGGAAAGTTCAAAATTTGCCTTTGGTTGGTCGCGTCGCGACCGACTGGCAGTCACGTCCTCGACATCCGCGTAGGGTGGGGTTCGGGATGTGACACTACTGACATAGAATATGGGCCTTTGTACTCCTCTATCCTGTTTGACTAATGCGGAGCTGATTGCGTATTCAGAGACTGCAAGGTATAAGAGTAGCTTTTCCCTCTGTACTGGTTTTGACAGAAGTTTTGGAGAGGCTAGGTACTCCTTCAGCTCTTGAAAAGCTTTCTCACATTCTTCCATCCACTGTAAAGCTTTGTTGCCCTTTAGAGCTTTGAAGAAAGGTAGGCAGTGGTCAGTGGATTTAGAGATAAATCTGCTTAGTGCCGCGATTCTGCCATTCAACGCCTGAATGTCTTTTCTAGTTTTCGGTGACTTCAGTACAATCGGAGCTTGGATCTGAGTGAGGTCTGCTTCGATACCCCTCTAGGAGACAATGTATCCTAAGAATTTTCCCTTCGTCACCCTGGAGGTACATTTCGAGGGGTTGAGTTTCATCTTGTGCTGTCTTAGAATATCGAAGGTCTGGGCTAAATGCTGGAGGTGACTACCTTTCTGCAGACTTTTGACCAGCATATCATCAATGTATACCTCCATGGTATTGCCGAGCAGCGGGCTGAACATCTTGTTCACCAACCATTGGTATGTGGCTCTAGCGTTTTTCAAACCGAAAGGCATTACTCTGTAGCAGTAGAGACCTCGTTCGGTTTTGAAGACTGTCTTCTCCTGGTCTAGAGGGTACATCTGAATTTGGTTATACCCAGAATAGGCATCCATAAAACTCATGAGTTCATGCCCTACAGTAGTGTCAACCAGTTGGTCTATCCTTGGTAGTGGAAAGCTGTCTTTGGGGCACGCCTTATTGAGGTCTATATAATCAACGCAGACCCTCCACTTACCATTTTTCTGCTTGACCAGGATGGTGTTGGCTAGCCACTCGGGGTAGAACACTTCTCGTATCATCCTGGCTTCAAGCAGCCTCTGGACTTCCTCATTTATGATCCGATGCCGCTCTGGAGCAATCGGCCTTCTCTTCTGTCTGACTGGTGGGTGATCTGGATCTACCATCAGCTTGTGAGTTATGAGGTTAGGATCTATACCTTCCATATCTTTGGTCTCCCAAGCAAACATAGAAAGGTTGTCTTTCAGAAACCTGACTATCTTCTCCTGCTCGGTGTGTGTCAGGTCTTGGCCGATGTACAAATAATGCCCCTCTGACCTTGAACTGACCAACACTTTGATGGGCTCACCAATGGGTTTGGCTCTGCTGTCCTGTCCCCTTGGGCTCAGAGGTTTTTCGATGCTGGACGGGCCACCTTCCTCCTCGGGAGTGTGGGCAAGAACTGGATCTGTACCATCCTAAGTATACTGTAATTGCTATTTGGTGGCCTTCTCCTTGAGTGCAATGGCATGACACTCTCGGGAAGTTGGCTGTCATCCTTTGACAGAATAAACATTCTGATTGTGAACATACTTCAGACACTGATGGAGGGTCGAGGTGACCGCCCCTATTTGGTGCAACCATGGTCTCCTGATTATGACATTGTAGGGAGATTTCATATTCAACATCATGTACTCTGAGATGGTGGTCTTCTGCCCTTCTCCCTCTCCTACAATAGTAGGAAGGTCGATTCTTCCCAATGGGGTACTGAGATTGCCATCAAAAGCTGCCATCACGGTAGTAGTAGGCTTGATGTTGTCGTGGTCCATTCCCATCTGTTTAAGTGGCTCATAGAACAGTATATTGACGGAGCTGCCGGTATCAACCAGGACTCTTCTGATCTCGAAGTTGGCAATTTTGAAAGTGATGACGAGGGCATCACTGTGATGGCAGTGCACCCCTGCTAGGTCCTGTTCGGTGAATTGGATCTTCGGTGCTGGTTTGAGCCTCTTTTCAACGTTGGAGATCTGCAACACGCCTAGGGTAGCCCTGGCCTCCTGAGCGTATCTTTTCCTTGCCTTGTTAGACATCCTTGTAGTAGGGGAGTCTGCATAGAGGACGTAGATGACATGGTTGTTCTGCCTCTGAGGCTCGTTTCGTCCTTCCTTCTGTTCTTGTCTCTGCTCAGGCCTCCGGTCTGGCCGTTGTTGAGGCTTGTCTTCTTGGGGGTTCTGCCTTCCGTCTTGCTGGATGAACTCCCGAAGACGTTCTTTCTTTATGAGTTGTTCAATCTCATATCGAAGGGTCCTGCACGAGTTAGTTGTATGTCCATGATCTTTATGGAAATTGCAATACTTACTTTGGTCCTGAAGGCTGGGATCTCCTTTGATTGGTTCCGGCCACCTCAGGTTTTCCTGATCTCGAATCTGCCGGAGTACCTGGTTCGGCGTAGTGTTCAAAGGGGTAAAGTTAGTGAACTCCCTTGGTCCAGAATTATAAACAGCCCTGGGAGCTGTTCTCTTTTCTGGACTCCTGGCCCTTTTCTTGCTGGAATCTCTTCTGTGGTCCTCCTTCTTGTGATCCTCCCTCTTCGGATTATCCCTCTGATTCTGCTCTTTGCCCTTCTAGGATGTGCGGTTGGCTTCTTCCAAGTTGATGTACTTCCTGGCCCGGTCCATTAATGCCGCCATGTCGGCAGGAGGGCTTTTGGTCAAGGAATCTCTGAAGCCACCATGAGCAAGTCCAGCAGTCAAGGCAGCTACAAGGAATCTTGGGCTGCAGTCGGTGATCTCCGTGAGTTCGGCATTGAAGCGCGTAATGTAGGCTCTGAAGGACTCCTCCTTAGTCTGCTTGACATTTAACAGGAATTTTGGTCCCCTTCTGAGCCTTCTGCTGGTCATAAACCTGTCTAGGAATTGCCTACCGAGCTCATAGAAGCCGGTGATTGAGTTCGGAGGGAGGTGGTGGAACCATTTCAAAGCAGTTCCCTTCAAACTGGTAATGAAGGTTCGGCACATAAAAGCATCAGAGGCCCCGTGGAGGGCCATCGTATGCTAGTAGTGCGAGAGATGATCTCCTAGGTCTCCAGTCCCATCGTACAGGGTAAACTTTGGCACCATGAACTTCCTGGGCCTTTCTTCTGACATGATGGCGTGAGTGAATGGGGTGGCAAGTCTTCCGAGCAGCCTAGCCAACTCGTCTTGCTCTAGAGGGTTCTCGGCACCTCTCAAAACTATTGTTCGGTCCATAGATTCGGCGATTTCTTCTACCTTCCGTGGGTCTCTGAACCGGATATCTTGTGAACCCTGTCTTACAGCCTCGGCTTCAGGGTAGTCGGGCTGAGTACGTCCCTCGGACGGAAGGGGGTTCCGAACTGGAGGAATTTGTGCTATTTAGGGATGAGGCTCCTGTGGTGCTGGATGTGCTCCTGAAGCCTTTAGAGTCGGGGCTCTAGTAGTGCTCCGGTAATGAACGTTAGGGATGAAGGCTGATGTCCCCTAGCCTGGGGCTGCTGATGGCTGTGGATCTTTGCCAACATAAGCAACACCCTGGGGAAGTCCGGGCTGGTTATTTGGAGCATGCTCATGGAGCTTTTCATTCTCAGTGGTGATAGGGGGTTGTGTTCCCGCAGCATTATTGACCGGCGGGTTAGGAGGACTCATCCCTTGATTCTGTGTAAGCGTTGCCAGTGTTCTAGTTATGGCAAGCAATTGTTCCTGCACCAATTCGTTGTGTCATTTGATTGATTCGATCTCTTGTCACATGGGATCAACCGTTGGCCCCCTTACTCGTGGAGCAGGTGGCCGACGTTGAGAGCTTTGCGGATTCTGAGTATTCTGTCGCGGTCGGAGATTTGGGGCCATGTTTCTCCTGTGAGAAAAAGATAGGTTTGTGAATAGAGCACTTGGAGATTAGTCGTTCCCACAGACGGCGCCAAACTGATGCTGCACTTTTCAGCTCACAATAAATTTGGGCTCCGCGACTTGTAGAACACTCAAAAGGGGGATCAGAGGACCACCGGATTGGCTCCGGCGGTAGCCGCTCCGATGCTTAAGTAAGTAAACTGAACTGAAAAAGACGGTATTGAAAGCCAAAGAATGAGCATAAAAATAAAGCGTACCTTTAGGGTTTAATTTATAGATCGTGGCCTTCCTAAGTTGATTAGGATTCGGAGCCATGAATATAGGGATTTGATCATCGGAGATTGCAATTACCTTGTGGAATATTGTATCGTAAGATAGAGATAATCATAGATAGTAGTTTCCTTGTTGAAGACTGTTTCCGTGTTAAAGACTGTTTCCTTATTTCCTGCTTGGCAATTGTTAAGGAAACCATAAGGTCGGAACCACACGAAAATACTAAGTGAATATTGCCCAGAGCATAAGGTTTGGAGGATATGTGCATGAAGATGCCCTGGAAGTTCCGCCTGCTCTGTATGACCGAGTTTATCGGCTCTGTAGAATATGTATATGAGAATGCCCTGAAGGCTGTGACTGCTCTGTATGACCGAGTTTATCAGCTCTGTAAGCACACGTGTCTCAAGGTGATTGGTGTGTCTGTTTGTGGTATATCAATAAGGTTCACCTAAACTATAGAAAATGATTAACTTACTCAAGGGAATGATTTTCAAAAGAACATGGAGTAAGTTGCGATAAAGCAATTTATAGGAACACTCTAAGATGAGATTGAAGACTTGGATTCTTAAATTGCTCAAAACGGTCTTAGTCATCTAAGAGAGAAATTTGTTCTTCTTGAGGAAAAAGCAAATTGTGAAATGTGACTACCACATTGTTTCTCAAGACCCTTCAACCTATCATTCCTCACCCAAATTTGTCTTACAATCTTTTTGAGGGTAGGATAGACATTTTGAGTCCTGATTTTGACACTAACCTTGGATTGTGGAATAGCATGAGGCTTCTCAAGGTTAGTCAAATCATTGATCATTTGAGCCATGATCCTTGATTTTTGGGCAAAAGTATTCAATTTTTGCTTTACCAAAGACAATTCATTTTTTTGTTCATTTGACATGTAGTAATGTTGTACATGTATTTTTCTAGAGGCTTTACATTGCCTTCTATAATGACTATCAACCCCACACGAAGTATGCCACTAATAGTCCATTATTAGGTGTGTGCAACTAATAGTAGACTGTTAGTGGTATACAGTATACGCCGTTAATAAAAGTAGACTATTAGGGGCATGCAAAATGTACGCTGCTAATAGTGGATTACTAGCCACGTACAGGGTGCGCCTCTAATAGTCCATTTTTAGCGGCACACAAAGTGTGCGCCATTAATAGTCTATGATTAGCGGCGCATCCTAATTCCATTTGGTTTTTTTAGCAACACCTATTAGCAACATTTGAGAGTGCAACTAATAGTGTTTTATTAGCGTCATTTTGTTTTGACCGTCGCAAATAGTATTTGTGACACCGTAATTGGTGCCATTTTCTGCGGCATGCAAGTGAACACCGCTAAAGGTTGTTAGCGGCAATTTATGGATTATTAGCGACGCTTGTGAACGCCGCTAATAGTCCTATTGTTTGGAGTGATATTTAACTAAATTAAGAATTTACCTTGATTTTATCTAATTGAAGTAGTTAATCCTCCTAACTAATGTTTTGGTTTCTTGTGAATACATATACTTCATTGGATTCTTATGTGAACCACTCTTTAATGACACTCATTACATGAGTGTTGGCATTATAAATATGTTTGAACAACCTGTCAAGGTATATAGGGAAGTTGAGACTACTCAATGAAAATATCAATTTATTTGGCATTCTTGACATCCTAATTTCATTTCCATTAAGCCATGTTTTTTGGCATTTGATTTACACAATTTACTTTGATTAAAAATATTTTCCAAGTTGGCCTATATTTCTCATTGATAATCATAAATTATAAGACTCAAGATATGTGAAATGTAGATCTGGGCAGATTTGCTCTTGACTTTGGTCTTGAACTCATTTTATTTTTTTCATCATACTTAACCATCATTCCATAAATCGTAACACCAAGTAATTTATTTTTAAATATTATTTCTTGAATTATTGTGGATCAAATACCAATAAAATCAAATTCTAACAAAAAAAGAGATTGCTTGCAAATTCATTCCTATTCTATTCGTAGAGTAGGTCAGTCATGTTTAGACCACCTCTATATCTCCAAATTTATAAGACCTATTATATTTAGCTTTATATGGAATGTTCTAATATAAGTCTAGTTTCAATGGGCTTTGGAAGCACTCAAAAAAGTACTTGTAGCTCAAGTTATTAACCAAATTGTGTCTGTAAGTCAGATTCTGCACAGTCTTGCTAAAATTAGCATTACTCTCTCATTTTTTTACCCAATCAAGGTCATTATTGGTCCATTTTAAAGCTAATAGGAATGGGTTTAATTATAAATAATTCTCAATTTCTAACTCCATATAGGTAGGGTGATACAATCTCTCGAAATGGGCTGTTCTGCAAAAATGTTCAACAGAAACACAAAATCCATACTATCTTCATTCTAACAAGTTAAAAAGCATTCCTTAATGTCATTTTTCTGTCAAAAATATAGATTACACATTATGTCTATACTTTTAAGAGTAGGAAACTTAACATTAATACCTTTTTCATGTTAAAGATAATGATACAAAAAGAAGTAAAATGATTACTAAGTCACTAATGTCATAAGATGAAACTCCCAGTCTTCATAAATCCAAAAGGTCTAACCAATATGTCCAAAATGATTCTCCAAGCATATCAAACTTCATGGCATGGGCTCCTTGCTCGTACATGCATTTGGTAGGTGGTGTTCTGTCGTAGGCAACCAAAAAATAAAACTTAAACTCCTAAAAATATATGTAGTAGTGCGAATAAGGATCGTTCCCACGGAGAGTATCTAGTCTAGTTTTATGCTATGTGAATATGGATGGGGGGTTTGAGTATAATGATTTTTTTTTTAAGAAAAACAACTAAGGAACAATTCAAATTAAAGTATCAAAATCAATCAAAAGAACAAGCATTGGTCTAAGTCAACATCCACTATCGGAATTTTATAACTGATCATCAATGAAAGTATATATCAATTCACACTTTGAATATTCACTGTTAGAACTACTTTCCTATCTCTCCTTAGTGGCAGTTATTAGAAAGCAAGTGATCTAATTAACCCGAACTACTAAACATGTAACACCCCGACCTTGATTAAGTAATGATTAGTTACTAATCATTTATCTGAACCAAACATAAAGAATAATTAAGAAGCTAACCTAATTAGGAGTTGACTGAAAGAAACCGCGTCGAAAAATAAGCTACAGAATGAAAGTTAGGAAGAAAACAGTGAAACTGCATTAATGCGCAGCCAAACAGGGCCTAAGCCCGAAATATGGGAAAAAGACCAAAAATTGTGGCCAAGAGGATTTGATCCCTTGACCAACCTAGGCAGAATTTGGGTTACCAAAAATTTACCAACTAAGCTAAGAGCACCTTTGTGCATATATATGCAAAGATATATATTTAAATAGCAATCAGATTTGGCCTCTCCCCAAAGTGACCAATACCCACACATGCAACACCTCAGCATTGCATCATGGCTAGAGCTATCATACCTATAGACTCATGATGGAACCCTTCTCCCAACCAAAATGCATGCAAGATAATCATGCATCTAGGGAGATGAAAGGGCAAGAGAGATGTGAGATTTGTATATTTCCATATATGCATTCTCCATGCATATGTGCAGATCTGAAATTAGAGAGTGTTGATATACTGCTTTATAGAGGGAGAGAATCTTAGAGAGAGAGAGAGAGATATATACACAAGTGTGTGTGTGCATTGGTGATCCATTGAAGAAGCAATAGAAGGGAGCCAAGGTCTGGGGGTGCACGAAGGGATCAAAGCCAACCTGTTGGAGTTTCTGTTTGAACCCAAACCAGTGAAGAGACCACTGTTTGAAGGTAAGCCATCCAAAAACCTTGAACTTCTCTTTGGAAATTTCGGCTACTGTTTTGATGTTTTTAGGATTATTAACGCATGTATCATGTTTAAACCATAAAATCTGGATTGAATGCTCACATTTGAACCATCAGAACTGCCCCAAACCATGGAAACAGTGAGATCCGCCATTAGAGGACCTTGACTGAATGGGTCTAGTTCAACCTGCTCTGAACTTGTTTTAGTTACTTGGGACTTAAAATAGACCCTCCTAGGAT
This sequence comes from Nyssa sinensis, assembly GCA_008638375.1. Classification (NCBI taxonomy): domain Eukaryota; kingdom Viridiplantae; phylum Streptophyta; class Magnoliopsida; order Cornales; family Nyssaceae; genus Nyssa; species Nyssa sinensis. The sequence continues at coordinate 36,431,317 of CM018035.1, forward strand.
CACAAAAACCCTAGACCGCGACCTCAATACCTAGGTTTTGACCCTCGAATGCTCGGTTGCAGGTACGGGTTCAAAGTTGTAACTCATGAAAACCTATATTAAAATGGGATTTTAGGGTAGGAACTGAAACCCCATAACCTGTAGCTCACAACGCAAGAAACCCCAAGCGATTTGGACCAAAAATGAACCATCACGAGTCAGTTGCAGGTTTCGGAGTATCACCTTGAAACAGAGCCATTAGAGCTCGATTCGATGCTCTAAATTGATGTTAGATTGTTAATATGACCACTAGAAATCGATTAAGATGGAAAGCGGTAAAAAGGGATGCATAAAACTCCACGAAGATGAAGAGAAAATTTCAAAAAAATTAGGGCAACAGTGACCAGGGGTGTTGGGGACGATGAACAGTAACGGGTTTGGATCGGGTCTTCGGGTTGGGCCCCGACCCGAATAAAAAGGATATAAACCGAACTTAAACTGCGTCGTTTTGTTACTGTTAAATTTAAAATTAAATTGTAGGGCTGACGTCAGCCTGACGTCAGCACATTACCTTGAACCGGACTGGACTGGTCTGGTTCAGTCGCATGCTGACTGAACCGTTTGGTTCAGTTACAATTTTCTGGTATTTACAAAATGACCCCCAACAGTTTTGGAAATTCAACTCTGGCCCAGATTCTGGAATTTTATTCCATTTATAACCCTGATAAATTAATAAATAATAAATTAAATTATTTAATTAATTTATTAATTAAATAAAAATGACCAAATTACCCCTAGGTCATAAATAAGTCAAACGGAGTCCGAATAAAGTAAACGAATAGTGGATTTTGACTATTTTGGACGTTCCGGACTTAGTGGTGTGGTCCGTTTTACGAGACGAGGCTTCAAAAATTATGATACGTTAAAGTACAAATTACCAAATTGCCCCTAATGTAGTCGATGCCCAAATAAGACAAGTTATTAGTGTAATCTTATTTTCTTGGGCCTTCTGAGATCAACAGTGAGGTCCGATTCACGAGACAGGACTCCGAAAAATACGACGCGCGAAATGACCAAACTACCCCTAAGGTACCCGGAGCCCAAATGAAACTAAAAGATAGTCTATTTTGACTATGTCGGACATTCCAAACTCAACGGCGAAGTCCATAACACCAAAATAGGTACTGAAAATTTAGTCACGTGAAAAATAAACTCATCAAGTCACCACGAGTTGACCACTAAGACCAATCCTAGGAAGTTAGAATACGTCAGGCCTAAAATTAAATGAAAGAGCATGAATAGGTAACGATTTAAGGTAAATGTGAAGTTAACGAGTTCTTTATAATTTTCTGAGGAAATACAAAGGGAAAGGAAAAGCCCACCAGTAGTGCAAACCCGGGGAATCAAGGTGAGTAACCTCACATTTGAAGTGGAGATTTAATTCCACGGATTTGAATGATGTTTTAAATATCAAATTCTGTCTTTACACAATTCCGTTTTAAATATTCTGTTATGACATGCTTCCTGAATAATTTACTACTGTTCTTTGAGATATACTTCAGCATGCTTAAAATTTCGATTTCAAATGTTATTATATGTCCTGAATTTACATGTTTCACGTATTTCAATACCCTATCATGAGGTTATGAACTGTATGTTTTGAATGCTTTTAAATGCATCCACACGAAGGAATTATGGGTTAAATGTAATACCCCGACCCGGGATACGTCACGTATACCGAGGTAGGTCGGTTAAAACATGTAACTTAAACGATAAGATATGAATGTCATAGTATTCTCATGGAAATGAAAGATTGGAGACTGTAATCACGGAAATGAATGACCAAGGCTGGGTAACACCCGAGCATCACAGGGCATTGCATCGAAATGCGTGCATGCACGCATTCCCATGCATGCATACGTGAATGTAGATACGTAGCTTGATTGAAATCAGTGTATGCAAATATGATTTAAAATAGAATTAGACCTCCACATATGCATGTATATACATGTATAAAAAAAAAAGTGTATTTCATGTGTATATATGTATAATATATAATGTATTATACATGTATGATGTAATTATGTATATATGTATATTTACATAAGAAACAAAAAGAAAGGAAAAAGGAAAAAGGGGAACTGCCTTGGGCAGTATGCAAGCACCAAAGAGAGTGTGTGTGTCGGCTATGTGAGAAATGGGTGTGTTATATATATATATATAATATGATATATATATATATATATATATACATAAGTGCCCAACAAATCTCCAAGCCATTTAATGCAAAGGTTGCATTTGGCAGAGAGAGCACAGGTTCTGGGTCAAGGAAAGAGGCCATAGAAGGGGGAGGAACCGAGAGAGAGAGAGAGAAAAGAGAGAGAGGCGGTGGAAACTCTCTCTACAAATATAAGCCTACGGGTGTGGGTTTAAAGGCACAAACAAGACCAAAGTTGAGAGAACATCTTGGCAAAGAATTCAGGAGCATAAATAGGAAAGTTGGAAGGTCACAGTGGGCTAAATCCGAACACCCAGGTGAGTGGTTTTAATTCTGTTTTTACAATTTAAAGCATGAAGCTTGTATGTAATTATATGGTCTAAACAAGCATGAAATATAGGTTTTAATGCAAAAAGAATCATGAAAAACGGTTGAGAAACCATGGAGAAATATGGAGTTGCAGGTTTCATGGATAATTTCGGGTTCCATGAATTCATGCTTAAAACTTTGATGTTTGTTTATGGAAATAATCCTTAGAGGTGCAGGAAACCATTTCTAATGGATTAGGGTCAAAACAGTGTACAAATAGTCACGAAATAGGAAGGATATGGGTCACCGGAAAGTCGGCCGGAGATCCTTAGGCTCTATTTCGTGAAGTTATGAAGGGATTTAAAGGAAATGGAAAATGGATTTGAAATCCTTAGGAGAAGGGGAAGAAAATGACATTTAAAAAGGGCCAAAATCTCACCGGAAAATGGGTCACCGTCGCCGGAGAAGGTGACTGTGCACGCCGGAACCCTACCGGAGACGTGGGGAAGACGATCGGAAAAGCGTGGGGCTATCGGGTCAAAACTGGGATGGATCCGGGTTCGGATCGGGTCGGTACCCGACCGGATATGAAACGGACCGAAGCTGTGTCATTTTGGGTTTCTAATTAAATGGATTTGGGCATGTTTGGTTGCAGGAATAATAAATAGAAATTGGGTTTTGGGGTTAACCGAAACAGGGATAAGGATAAGGAATTGGGTTATTGAAATCCGGTTCTTGAATGAAGGTGAACCGTTTGGTTCAGGGCAAGAGTGGACCGGTCTAGGGTTTTTAGGTCTGAACCAACTGGTTCAGACCGCAGCTTATGGGAATTATAAACCGGCCCCAAATAGTTTGGGAAATTTCACTGTTGCCCAAAGTATAAAAAATTAATTAAATATTAATTTTACAATAATGCCCCTATTCCAAAAAGAGGTCAAACGAAGTCCAAACGACACAAATGAATAGTCAAAACCTATTATCTCGGACGTTCTGAGTCCAATGGTGGGGTCCGTTTTACGAGACGGAACCCCGAAGGATAAAATACCGTAAAAGTGCAAAATGACTATTTTGCCCTTTTAGTACAAAAGTCCAAATGGAATTCCGCAAAAGCCTAAACTGACTTTCTTCGGCATTCCGGACTCAATGGTAAAGTCTAAAATAGTATTTGAAATACTTATGATAGAAAAGCATAAACTTTGATGAATAGTATTTATTCTGAAACGTATTCACTGATATATAGGGAACTCAAAAGGCAAGGGTATACTCACGGATTTCTAAGATAGAGGCACGATAGAGGTAAGTGGATCACTTTCTCTTACATGTGGTGTTCCCACAAGCCAAGTTTATTCTTTTACTGCCAAACTCGTACTCTTGAAAGTATTGATATCCTTGTGTTCCACTTTTCGATATTTTCTATCTTGTGGACATATCATTGACTGATGTATCACTGTTATCATGTTTCACTGTGCTTTGAAAGCACCTATGTTATTGATATCCACTTTGTGATATTGTTCTATCTAGTGGACCTTGATTGATTGCTATATCATTGTTATCATGTTGAACCATGCCTTGAAAGGCCTACTACTGTATCCTCATTGAATGAATGATATTCCATTTTTATATTCTATGGAATTACTATGATCATGACATGTTTATGGACACGGGAGTTGTGCTCAGTCACAACAACCATCTGATGCTATCTGATTAAATAGGACCTACGGGTCAAGTCCGTGAACGGACAAATGGCAAATTATTGGAATTGACTGGGGGGTATGCCGGGCCCCAAAAGATCGAGGGTCTGCCGAGCCCTGAAACAGAATAACAGCATCTCTTATGATTGACAGAACTTAATTGATTGAATGGCACTATTCCTTATAATTCTTCAAGTCTCGAAAGACTTGCATTGATTGATTTGATTGTGATCGGTTCATTGTGGCAGTACTTCATTGTTGTTATATTTTCATTTTACACTATTACTTCTGATTGTGTATTGTGATTACTTTTCATTGGCCCTCGTGGCAATTGTTCCATTGGCCCTCGTGGCAATTATGTTCATTGGCTATCACAGCATCTCCTTCCTTATGATTGGCTATCATTATCTATTCATGGATACACATTGATCATCGATACCAGTGTTGGAGATCTGTTTTACTTACTGAGCTTTGTAGCTCATTCCACCCCATTTACCCCATTTCAGGTGATGACGTTGCGAGACCCCAGTAGGAGTCTGTGAGCGTAGGGGGATATTTTGAAGCATTGTATCAGTCTATGTTAGTTCTCCCATGTATTCACCACCCCCGGGTGCTGGTTACGGTTTAGTTCTCATTTTGAATTCTGTAGAACTATGTCATGTATTAATAAGACTTCCGCTGTTTAATGTATTTAAAAAGACTTCCGCTGGATTACTGTAACTGATAAATGACTTCCGCTGTTTATTGTTTTAAATTTTTAGTACATTGCATATTAGTACTATGATACAGGAACGGAAAAAGTAGGGACGGCCTTCGGGTCGGCCCCGCGACACGAGATCCGCATAGGGTGGGTTTCGGGTCGTGACATTAAATGCTTTTAAATGCAAGATAAATTGTGCATAAGCACCACGGATTTTTATCGGGTTTCTTAGGAACCCAACTACGATACGAATAAATGCCAGGTAGCAGGATCTAATCCCCCAGGCATATGAGATATCTCCACGAAAAGTAAAATGGGAATCTGGTTCGAAACGGATTCTGTTAATGAAAGTGATAAGGTGTGTGTTGAAAATGGAAGCAGGCTTTTTCCTCATTTTCACCATGCATATTTACATGATTTGAAATTCACATACTTTATTCCGAAAGTACAAGTTAGCTTGAATACTGTAATGTTTCAAAGCCATTGTTTAAAGAATGCATGTACTCTATGTTCCAAGTATACGAGCAATTGGTAGTGAGTATTTTACAAAATTCTCACGTACGAAACCACTACCAATTGAAACCCATGACAGATGTTAGAATTACTCACTGGGCTTCTCGAAGCTCACCCCATTCCCTAACATTTTTCAGGTGATGACGATGGGTGGACCCTTGCCCAATTTGGGGAGAAATGATAGGCAGCTCCATTAGGATTCTGGAGATATTTTTGGGAAGTATTAGGGCCTATGGTTGGTTGAATTTTGATGTCGTACTTTTGGACAATTATGTATTTAAGCCCAAGAGGCAACCAAATATGTACTTAAGCCCTTGAGGCATTCAAATATGTATCATGTATAAGACTTTAATTTTTAGTATGCTCTGATGTGATTTTTCATGTGTACCGCTATGAAGAGCGACAGTACCGGACGGCTGTGCGGAAGTTTTTAAAGGATTTTTTTAAAAAAAAAAGAAGAAGAAAAGGGTTTTCACGCTTCCGCAAATCAAGGCCGCACCGCTATTCGATACCGTCGCCCATGTTTTGCCTTGCCCTCAGGCTCCCGGGCCTGAAGGCGGCGGTCGCGATCCGAGATCCGCACAGGGTGGGTTTCGGGTCGTGACAAGAGTGGTATCAGAGCAAAGGTTGGAAAAAAAAAATAAAAAATTAAGATTTCTGATACCACAAGAGTGGTATCAGAGCACTAGGTTAACTAAAACAAACTCAGTGACATTAGAGGAATTAGGAACGGAACCATAAGTTAGGTAGACTTTAGGCTGCCTAAGATATGTAAAGTGTGTGACGAAATGTGAAGGCGGGGTATGGGACCCGCGTTATAGGATACAGATATATGAAGTATGTGACGTGAAGTAAAGGCGGGGTATGGGACCCGTAGTGCAGGAAATAGAGATGTGAAGTGTGTGATACGAAACGATGGCGGGGTATGGGACCCGTAGTACATGGAATAGAGATATGAAGTATGTGATACGAAACGAAGACGGGGTATGGGACCCGTAGTTAGATAAGGTAGTGCAATGAAGACAAGAAATAAATGTAGGTTATAAAACACCACAGAATCAAAGATAGTGATATAATAAACCTCGAAACATGAGATAAGTAAATGAAAACCTTATGCGATGATGAAAAACTAACAGAAATATGTGTTTTTCAGCAAAATGGTAAACACCAGAAGAAACGCGAGGAATTCAAATGACAGACTCGACCGAGTTGAACATATTCTGGAGGCAATGGCTCAGAACATAGTTAACATGCAAGCACAAGTCAGAGCGCCACAACCGATGCAAGATCCTGAGCCACAACCAAATCCAGGACAACCTACTGAAACGGTCAACACGACGAGTTATAAAACGTTCCAGGGTTTTAAACCCCCTAGATTTGACGGTCTAGATACGACAATCGATGCAGAATCATGGGTTCGGGAGATGGAACGTATATTTACGGTTATGACATGTACTGAGGAGCAAAAGGTTTCTTTTGCTGCTTTAACCTTTAAGGATGGAGCTCATGAGTGGTGGCTGCTGGAGAAAGAAAGGGAGGCACCAATGACCTGGACAAGATTTCTAGAAGTGTTTTACGACAAATACTTTCCAAGGTCATTGAAAAACCAAAAAATAGCAGAGTTTGCAATTCTGACCCAGGGAACAATGACAGTGGCGAAATACGAGACTAAGTTTATGAGATTAGCCCGATTTGCACCTCACATGGTCCAAACTGAAGATCTGAAGGCTAGGAAGTTTGAAGCTGGCCTCAAGGATAGTATCAGATACCGACTTGAACCATTCGAACTCCCTACATATAATGCAGTAGTAGATCGTGCTAAGATTTTTGAGAGAGCGGGTAATGCCTTATCTCAAAAGAAGGACAAAAATAAAGTAGGCGCCACTTCCCAACAAATGAAAAAGACAAAGGCATGAACCAAGAGTATGACTACTGTCAATGATAAGAGTGACGGTAGCCAGAAGTCAGGAGAGATTCCTACCTGTCCTACATGTCAGAAGAAGCACTTTGCACCCTGTCGACAGTATTCAGGAGTCTGCTACAGATGTGGCCTACGTGGGCATCTTATCAAAGATTGTCCCCAAAGAAGTTCAGCTGTCAAGGAGCCTACCGCGATAGCTTCAACTACTACGCCACAAGTACAGGCTGCAACTACTGAAAAACCAGGAGGAGGCAAAGAACCTATGAGGTACGGGCGAGTGTTCAACATATATTCTAATGCTGCACAACCTTCAACATGTCAATTAGGTACATATCTTAATGCTTACATTACTGCATATAGACTTGTAGCTTATTTTCGACTACTTAACACATGAATGTGACAGACCAAAATAACGAAAAGAGACTAGAACCCCAGAAATAAGAACACTCGAGTTTTGAGGACAAAACTATTTTAAGGGGGGAAGGATGTAACACCCCGACCTTGATTAAGTAATGATTAGTTACTAATCATTTATCTGAACCAAACATAAAGAATAATTAAGAAGCTAACCTAATTAGGAGTTGACTGAAAGAAACCGCGTCGAAAAATAAGCTACAGAATGAAAGTTAGGAAGAAAACAGTGAAACTGCATTAATGCGCAGCCAAACAGGGCCTAAGCCCGAAATATGGGAAAAAGACCAAAAATTGTGGCCAAGAGGATTTGATCCCTTAACCAACCTAGGCAGAATTTGGGTTACCAAAAATTTACCAACTAAGCTAAGAGCACCTTTGTGCATATATATGCAAAGATATATATTTAAATAGCAATCAGATTTGGCCTCTCCCCAAAGTGACCAATACCCACACATGCAACACCTCAGCATTGCATCATGGCTAGAGCTATCATACCTATAGACTCATGATGGAACCCTTCTCCCAACCAAAATGCATGCAAGATAATCATGCATCTAGGGAGATGAAAGGGCAAGAGAGATGTGAGATTTGTATATTTCCATATATGCATTCTCCATGCATATGTGCAGATCTGAAATTAGAGAGTGTTGATATACTGCTTTATAGAGGGAGAGAATCTTAGAGAGAGAGAGAGAGAGAGATATACACAAGTGTGTGTGTGCATTGGTGATCCATTGAAGAAGCAATAGAAGGGAGCCAAGGTCTGGGGGTGCAAGAAGGGATCAAAGCCAACCTGTTGGAGTTTCTGTTTGAACCCAAACCAGTGAGGAGACCACTGTTTGAAGGTAAGCCATCCAAAAACCTTGAACTTCTCTTTGGAAATTTCGGCTACTGTTTTGATGTTTTTAAGATTATTAACGCATGTATCATGTTTAAACCATAAAATCTGGATTGAATGCTCACATTTGAACCATCAGAACTGCCCCAAACCATGGAAACAGTGAGATCCGCCATTAGAGGACCTTGACTGAATGGGTCTAGTTCAACCTGCTCTGAACTTGTTTTAGTTACTTGGGACTTAAAATAGACCCTCCTAGGATCACAAAAACCCTAGACCGCGACCTCAATACCTAGGTTTTGACCCTCGAATGCTCGGTTGCAGGTACGGGTTCAAAGTTGTAACTCATGAAAACCTATATTAAAATGGGATTTTAGGGTAGGAACTGAAACCCCATAACCTGTAGCTCACAACGCAAGAAACCCCAAGCGATTTGGACCAAAAATGAACCATCACGAGTCAGTTGCAGGTTTCGGAGTATCACCTTGAAACAGAGCCATTAGAGCTCGATTCGATGCTCTAAATTGATGTTAGATTGTTAATATGACCACCAGAAATCGATTAAGATGGAAAGCAGTAAAAAGGGATGCATAAAACTCCACGAAGATGAAGAGAAAATTTCGAAAAAATTAGGGCAACAGTGACCAGGGGTGTTGGGGACGATGAACAGTAACGGGTTTGGATTGGGTCTTCGGGTCGGGCCCCGACCCGAATAAAAAGGATATAAACCGAACTTAAACTGCGTCGTTTTGTTACTGTTAAATTTAAAATTAAATTGTAGGGCTGACGTCAGCCTGACGTCAGCACATTACCTTGAACCGAACTGGACCGGTCTGGTTCAGTCGCATGCTGACTGAACCGTTTGGTTCAGTTACAATTTTCTGGTATTTACAAAATGACCCCCAACAGTTTTGGAAATTCAACTCTGGCCCAGATTCTGGAATTTTATTCCATTTATAACCCTGATAAATTAATAAATAATAAATTAAATTATTTAATTAATTTATTAATTAAATAAAAATGACCAAATTACCCCTAGGTCATAAATAAGTCAAACGGAGTCCGAATAAAGTAAACGAATAGTGGATTTTGACTATTTTGGACGTTCCGGACTCAATGGTGTGGTCCGTTTTACGAGACGAGGCCTCAAAAATTATGATACGTTAAAGTACAAATTACCGAATTGCCCCTAATGTAGTCGATGCCCAAATAAGACAAGTTATTAGTGTAATCTTATTTTCTTGGGCCTTCTGAGATCAACAGTGAGGTCCGATTCACGAGACGGGACTCCAAAAAATACGACGCGCGAAATGACCAAACTACCCCTAAGGTACCCGGAGCCCAAATGAAACTAAAAGATAGTCTATTTTGACTATGTCGGACATTCCAAACCCAACGGCGAAGTCCATAACACCAAAATAGGTACTGAAAATTTAGTCACGTGAAAAATAAAACTCATCAAGTCACCACGAGTTGACCACTAAGACCAATCCTAGGAAGTTAGAATACGTCAGGCCTAAAATTAAATGAAAGAGCATGAATAGGTAACGATTTAAGGTAAATGTGAAGTTAACGAGTTCTTTATAATTTTCTTAGGGAATACAAAGGGAAAGGAAAAGCCCACCAGTAGTGCAAACCCGGGGAATCAAGGTGAGTAACCTCACATTTGAAGTGGAGATTTAATTCCACGGATTTGAATGATGTTTTAAATATCAAATTCTGTCTTTACACAATTCCGTTTTAAATATTCTGTTATGACATGCTTCCTGAATAATTTACTACTGTTCTTTGAGATATACTTCAGCATGCTTAAAATTTCAATTTCAAATGTTATTATATATCCTGAATTTACATGTTTCACGTATTTCAATACCCTATCATGAGGTTATGAACTGTATGTTTTGAATGCTTTTAAATGCATCCACACGAAGGAATTATGGGTTAAATGCTTTTAAATGCAAGATAAATTGTGCATAAGCACCACGGATTTTTATCGGGTTTCTTAGGAACCCAACTACGATACGAATAAATGCCAGGTAGCAGGATCTAATCCCCCAGGCATATGAGATATCTCCACGAAAAGTAAAATGGGAATCTGGTTCGAAACGGATTCTGTTAATGAAAGTGATAAGGTGTGTGTTGAAAATGGAAGCAGGCTTTTTTCCTCATTTTCACCATGCATATTTACATGATTTGAAATTCACATACTTTATTCCGAAAGTACAAGTTAGCTTGAATACTGTAATGTTTCAAAGCCATTGTTTAAAGAATGCATGTACTCTATGTTCCAAGTATACGAGCAATTGGTAGTGAGTATTTTACAAAATTCTCACGTACGAAACCACTACCAATTGAAACCCATGACAGATGTTAGAATTACTCACTGGGCTTCTCGAAGCTCACCCCATTCCCTAACATTTTTCAGGTGATGACGATGGGTGGACCCTTGCCCAATTTGGGGAGAAATGATAGGCAGCTCCATTAGGATTCTGGAGATATTTTTGGGAAGTATTAGGGCCTATGGTTGGTTGAATTTTGATGTCGTACTTTTGGACAATTATGTATTTAAGCCCAAGAGGCAACCAAATATGTACTTAAGCCCTTGAGGCATTCAAATATGTATCATGTATAAGACTTTAATTTTTAGTATGCTCTGATGTGATTTTTCATGTGTACCGCTATGAAGAGCGACAGTACCGGACGGCTGTGCGGAAGTTTTTAAAGGATTTTTTAAAAAAAAAAAGAAGAAGAAAAGGGTTTTCACGCTTCCGCAAATCAAGGCCGCACCGCTATTCGATACCGTCGCCCATGTTTTGCCTTGCCCTCAGGCTCCCGGGCCTAAAGGCGGCGGTCGCGATCCGAGATCCGCACAGGGTGGGTTTCGGGTCGTGACAAAACAACCCAAGACAAGTGTTAAAGGTTTAATCTAGTAACAACCTTAAGAATTAGATAGATCAATAAAGCTAAATAACATATGCACAAGCGGTTGTATTTAATTTAGTCAAGCGTTCTTCCTAAGATCTAATAATTTTTGACGCAGTAAATCATTAAATCTTAGTTGCTTCCCAAATTAGAGGGATCAAACAATTACGGATTTGATATCTAACATAGCAGTAGATTGCAACGAATAATAAACTTGTAGGCCTCCTAGTAATTAAATGAGACAATCATAAAAATAAGCACAGAAGAACATCCGATACTCAAAGCATAAATTGAACAATAAAAACAAATTAGATCTCACAGTTTTATTGATTCTGAGGCTTCCATTTCCTTCGACCAATTATAAAAGATTAGCCACGCAAGGCCATGAAAACTCGAAGGAGAAGTTTGAAAAGAGGGGGGAGAGAGAGAGAGAGAGAGAGAGAGAGAGACATCAAATATGATCTTCCTCCCCTTTTTACACGTTAATTCAGTATTGGAAGTC
>CM018035.1:36450823-36806957 GCA_008638375.1 Nyssa sinensis
GATTTTCGGATCTAGTTATGACCTTTGGGTCTAGTATCATGGCATCGCAGATTTATTTGATATCAGTATCTTACATTGTTGATATTATCGATACTTGCAACTTGAGCATATTCATTTTTATGAATGACCTTAAAATTTCACAGCTTTTATACAGCATCTATGATTACATTGTCAGACAGATCTTCATTGCTTTGTCATTGAGCTTCTCACTATCTGATGATCATTGATGAGTTCAGTATTCATGACTGGCTAGTACATCTGCATTTATCCCAGTTCTTTTATGGATAGTGCTTTCTATATTCTTGTACACATGACAGAGCAAAGGAGAATTACTTACTGAGTTTTAATTAGCTTACCCCAAACTTACCACCCCTTTCAGGAAATGAAGTTGTAGGAGAACCGCAGCAGTAGCAGTAGCAGCTAGCTAGATAGCAGTGGACATATTTTTGAAGTTGCAGGGTAATACTTAGTGTAGACAGTCTTGTAGCTCTCTCATGTTATCCACGTCTTGGGAAAGACCAGTTGTATTAAGAAATTTTGTATTTCGCATTTTGTAAACATTATGTATCTATGACATGCAACTTTTATCTATTATTCCGCATATTTAGTTGTTGCATGTTAGTAACACTAATTGTGTAGCAAGATGAGAACCCTTGGTTCGGCAACCAATGTCGGATTGGGTTCATGATAGGAGATCCGCAGAGGGTGGGTCTCGGGTCATGTCATTGGCCGCCCTTGAAGCTGGAAAATATTTTTCCAAAAATAACCTCTTCATCTCATTCCATGTGGTAATACTCCCGGATGGTAGATAATAGAGCCATTCCTTAGCCGAATCCTTAAAAGAAAACAGAAAGACTCTTAATTTAATTTGTTGTTCAGTCACCCTCGTGGGTCTTATACTCGAGCATACTAAATGAAACTCCTTTAGATGCTTGTGAGGATCTTCACCTGCAAGGCCATGAAAAGTGTGCAAAAGATGTATTAGTCCAAATTTTAATTCAAAAATAGTAGTAACATCTAAAGTAGGGAGCGTTATGCATAAGGGTTGTTGATTCAAATCAGGGGCGGTAAGCTCTTTCAAAGTTCGATTTCTAGCCATGACTTCCTCTTCTTCTAAATCAGAATCACTAGCAAATAGGGAATCAAGAGCTAGACCGTTCTCTTCAGAATTTCTCCGAGCTTCCCTTCTTAACCTGCACAAAGTTCTTTCTATTTCTAGATCGCACTGCAAATCAAGGAAACTCTAATAAACCATGAAAAAAAAATCAGGAAAAATCTAGAGTAATGAAAATAATAAAATTAAAAAAATTAAAAATAAAAAATCTACGCTAAAATACTTATTTTTTCCAAAAATTTCAAGAACGAAATAAGGATCACAAGAAGCACAAAAATCAACTAGATTCACTCCCCAGGAACGGCGCCAAAATTTGGTGTGCTGTCGCAGGCAACCAAAAAATAATACCTAAACTCCTAAAAATATATGTAGTAATGCGATGAAGGATCGTTCCCATGGAGAGTATCTAGCCTAATTTTATGCTATGTGAATAAGGATGAGGGGGTTTGAGTATAACAAATTTTTTTTTTAAGAAAAACAACTAAGGAACAATTCAAATTAAAGTATTGAAATCACTCAAAAGAACAAGCATTGGTCTAAGTCAACATCTACCATCGAAATTTTACAACTGGTCATCAATGCAAATATATATATCAATTCACACTTTGAATATTCACTGTTGGAACTATTTTTCTATCTCTCCTTAGCCGTAGTTAATTAGAAAACAAGTGATCTAATTAACCTTAACTACTAAACAACCCAAGACAAGCGCTAAAGTTTTAATCTAGTAACAGCCTTAAGAATTAGAGAGATCGATGAAGCTAACCAACACAAGCACAAGCGGTTGTATTTAATTTAGTTGAGCATTCTTCCTAAGATCTAAAAATTTCTGACGCAGCAAATCATTAAATCTTAGTTGCTTCACAAATTAGAGGGATCAAACAATTACGGATTTGATATCTAACATAGCAGTAGATTGCAACGAATAATAAACTAGGAGGCCTCCTAATAATTAAATGAGACAATCATGAAAATAAGCACAAAAGAACATCCAATACTCAAAGCATAAATTGAACAATAAAACCAAATTAGATCTCACAGTTTATTGATTCTGAGGTTTCTATTTCCTTCGACCAATTATAAAAGTTTAGCCACGCAAGGCCATGAAAACTTGAAGGAAAAGTTTGAGAAGAGGGGAGAGAGAGAGAGAGAAAGAGAGAGAGAGAGACATCAAATCTGATCTTCCTCCCCTTTTTACATGTTAATTCAGTATTGGAAGCCTACTAGAATTCCTAAAGATATTCTAAAAATTATCCTCTAAATAACAATATCCAAATCTAACTATAAAAAAAGAAAATATTAAAAATAAAATAAAGTCATAATATAACCAGGAAAGTGGTGCTTTCAGCTGAAATTTTTGTGCATCAGATCTGGAAACTTCTGAAAATAAACCGTGTCAGATCCGCGCATTAGAATTTAGAATTTCACGCAGCTAAGGAACGTTCCAGAACGTCAGTAGTGCAGGTGCAGCAACGTTAAGCCCGAGTTCAACCTTGATGCAACCAGTATCTCTCACAACTCAAAACATAAAAGTTGTAGAGTTGTTTCTTAGATTCTATAGCATCTTAAATCATCTCAATCGAAGCTCGGATGAGAGAGGTATGCCCAGATTATGAAGCGATGTCAAAACTATCCAAGATCGCTCAATTAGTTTCGTTTTGCACTTGGCGGCTCCATTTGCATCCTAAATCAAAATATAAGAATAATAAGTACATTTATGTACAAAATAAGGATAAAAGACTAAACATTAAGGGAGAAAATTATGACATTTTGCATTCTCATCAGTAGGGGTTAGTATAACTACCCTGTAGGAGATTCTAATAATCAGAAAATGACACGTTGCAAGGTTGATACTTGTGCATTGTGTAGTGGCGCACAAATACTAATATTTACATGCTTATGGTTCAAAAATAAAATGAATCATAAATGATAAAATGTAATGGCAATTATGAACATAATAAGAGTGTTTTAGCATTCACAAGATTTCAAGTTTCACACCCATTACACCAAACCTTTCCAATTTGGCCACCACTCATCCTAAGTCATAACTCACCAAAAAAACATAATCAATGACCCATTCATCAAATCATTCCTTTCTTGGGCTACTAACCCAAAAGACCACTGAGGGGAGATACTATCCCCAACTCATTAAAAATCTAGGTCAATCACACAATGAACTAGCCATACTGAGCCATCCCAACTAATTAATCAACCTTACAAATTTTCTCAGCTCAAATTCAAGGTTTCCATCTATATTACACCATCTCTTGATCTTATATTCATCAATTTAAGTTAAATCTCTAAACTAGTGTGCACCCACATCATAAAAATGGAAACATATATATATATATATATTAAAGAATGAAAGATAGATATATGAAACACAACCTAAAAGTTCGTTACAAATCAATATTATTGTCAAGTAATTAACTACATATCATCTAGTATGCTTTCATCTCCATTCAAACGCAAGACAAGAATATAAAAATGGAATAAGAATATTACATGAAGGAATAACATCACTAAAGCACTTGTATATGCAAAAGAAAACATATTAGTTATGAAAGAATCAATTCAATGCCAAAGAAAACAAGCTCAACATGTGGGAATGCCCTATTCATCCCATTTTCACCTAGGTTAGAAAACCCTACCTCTTAAGTGTTGAAAATGAGAAAGTCCTAACTTGTTTTTCCTTGTGCTTGTTGAAATTATTCCAAATTTCTCAAGCCCTAGTTCTGTAATGCATGTAGAATGCTTTGAATTTCACTTTGAACCCCTAAAAATAAAGAAATTTTAAAGTAATTTGATGAGGAAAATGGAAGAACAAAGTTGCCCCCTTTTGCCTTTGTTAGTCGTAACTAGAGAGAGACATAAATGGGGAAAATCAGACTTTTGAGGCTTTATGTGTGTAATGTGTGGGTGTGTGTGTTTATAAAGTCAAAATGCACTTTTTTAGTCATTTGACCATTGTGCCCTCAAAATGGGTGGTCCTCCACACTCCTTCCCAATGCTTTATGTAATTTCACACATTTGCTCCACTAAATTATATTTTCATTTCTTTTAGTTGATTAATTACATTTCAATCTAATGTTATTCAAGTACTTCAACTACATGGACATACAAGCTTGGTAAATGACTATTTTATTTCAATGGCTATTTAATGTATTTATTTTAACTCCAAATATTTCAAACTTTTTTAACCCATTCTTTTATTTTATTAATTAAATATGTATTATTATAATGCATTATTTATATTTTTTTTTATATTTATTTAATATCTTAAAATTACAAGATGTTGCATTCTTCATTCCTTAAAGAAATTTCGTCTTCGAAATTTAAATCTTACCTTGGTTAAGAAATAACTCTGGATACTTGGTGCAAAGTTTGGCCTCTCACTCCCAAGTAGCCTCATTGATGTCATTGTGTCACCATAATACCTTGACTAGAGGGATAGTCTTACCTCATAAACTTGCTCCATTAAGTCTAAGATCTGAACAGGATGCTCCTTATAGGAAGCATCGCTCTCGATGTCCAACTCTGCCCAATCAAGCACATGCAAAGGATCTAACTAATACTTGTGAAGGATCAAAACATAAAATATTTCATGAATGCTGGATAGCTGCAATGGTAAGGCTAATCGGTAGGCAACATCTCATATCCTTTTAAGGATGTCACGTGGTCTAATGTATCTCGGTGCTAATTTTTTGCCTTGACCAAATCTTGTAAAACCCTTCTGTGGTGCTACCTTAAGGAACATATGATCCTCGACCTCAAAAGCTAAAGGTTTCAGTCTATGAATGAAATGTTATGCGGAATAACAACTTGGTACCCAAGGTTCTCTAGAGACTTTGTTAAAATCAGGCTGTAAACCATGCATCCATATCTAATACAATGGATACTGGAACTCTGTGGAGGCGGACGATATCACGCATGTATAATTGACTCAGTGAATCAAAAAAATTGGTCATTCTAATCAGCAAAAGTGCACTAACTTCGTCGATTGATCCACTATAAGCAAGATGGCATTATGTCCTTACGGTGATCGAGGTAAGCCTGATACAAAATCCATGGTGACGTGTTCCCATTTCCACTCGAAAACTGGAAGTGGCTAAAGTAATCCTGTGGGTCTCTGATGCTCGACCTTGACTTGCTGACAAGTTAGGCACTTACTAACAAATCCGGCCACATTGAATACCCTTCCACCAGTATTGTCTCCAAAGATTGTGGTACATTTTCATGCTCTCTAGACGAATTACTAGTCTTGAGTGGTGGAACTCACGCATAATATCCTCATGGCAAGGTTATGGAACATACACTTAGCCTTGGAATCTTAAGCCATGATTCGTGTAGAGTGTCCAACCCTCTACCCCATCACCACTAGTAATGTGAGTGCGAATGGCATCAACCTCAGAATCCTATAATTGAGAGTTAATAACATGGCTAAGCAAGCTAGGTGCTCAACAATGGAGAATAGCATAATAACTTCACCAGTCTCATCTAGATATAGGTCATACTTTTTCATTGCCTCTAGCATTTCCCATTCACGGATAAAAATGTTGGCCAAGTTCCCACAAGACTTGCTAAATGCATCGGCCACTACATTGGCCTTTCTAAGATGGTACTATAAGTCAAAATTATAGTTCTCCATGTACTCCATCCATCACTTTTGTCTCAAGTTTAGGTCTTTTTGAAAGAAAAGGTATTTGAGGCTCTTGTGGTCTGAAAATACCTCAATCACTCCCTATAAAGGTAATGTCACCAGCTTTTTAATGTGAAGAAAATAGTAGTTTCATGACCGAAAACCCGTCCTCTATGGATTAGGGCAATGATAGATACGTTCAACTTGACAAGCCGTACAGAATAGAATGAGTTACAATTACTAATAAGAATTTTTTTTAATTGCAGAAGCTACATTTATGAGACTCACCCGATAACATAACATCATCAATCATCTATTAAAAGTTCTCAAGTTATAATCATTGTGAACATATCACCATCATAATCCTTCAATGCTTCTTGTAACATCCATATACATGTCCAGCCAAAATATACATAACTTATCCCCAAAAGGAACTTATAGTGTTACCATATCATAGATACATCATCATATTATCACATTGGTTCTTACTGCTTCCCATACACAAAAATCTCTATAATCATTTCTCCAGATTCTCCCAGTTTTATATATTGCCTCCTTAATTAATTTGCTTTACCTAAAATTTGCATGGATAAATCCATGAGAGTTACATGAAAAGCTAGTGAGTAATTCCTATATCCTGACATACGTTTGCAAAAGAAAATTTTTGCACAAAGTATCATGGACACCAAGTTTCCATAAAAAATAGATAACATTTTTCCAAAAATGACGTATAACACATTTTCCAAAGTAGATGATTTTTAGTAAAGAAACCCAAGGGTTTAAAGCGGATACAAAACATGCATTTCTAAAAGCACGGCATTTAAAAAACAAAGTTCGAATATCAAAACATAAAATAGATAATGGACAATAGTTCACAAAATGAATAGTAACATATCATTTCTTAAAACAAGGTTTGGATGATCAAGCACAAATGAATAACACAAATATTGAATAACGAATATTGGTGTGCTGTAGTAGGCAACCAAAAAAATAAAACCTGAACTCCTAAAAATATATGTAGTAGTACGAGTAAGGATCGTTCCCACGGAGAGTATCTAGCCTAGTTTTATGCTATGTGAACAAGGATGAGGGGTTTGAGTATAACAAAATTTTTTTTAAGAAAAACAACTAAAAAACAATTCAAATTAAAGTATTGAAATCAATCAAAAGAACAAACCTTGGTCTAAATCAACATCAACCATCAAAATTTTATAATTGATCATCGTTGCAAGTATATATCAATTCACACTTTGAATATTCACCATTGGAACTATTTTCCTATCTCTTCTTAGTTGTAGTTAATTAGAAAACAAGCGATCTAATTAACCCTAACTACTAAACAACCCAAGACAAGCGCTAAAGGTTTAATCTAGTAGCAGCCTTAAGAATTAGAGAGATCAATGAAGCTAAACAACACAAACACAAGCAGTTGTATTTAATTTATTCGAGCGTTCTTCCTAAGATCTAATAATTTCTGACGCACCAAATCATTAAATCTTAGTTGGTTCACAAATTAGAGAGATTAAACAATTACGGATCTAATATCTAACCTAGCAGTAGATTGCAACAATAATAAACTAGTAGGCCTCGTAGTAATTAAACGAGTCAATCATGAAAATAAGTACAGAAGAACATCCGATACTCAAAGCATAAATTGAACAACAAAAATAAATTAGATCTCACAGTTTTATTGATTCTGAGGCTTCCGTTTCTTTCGACCAATTATAAAAGTTTAGCCACGCAAGGCCATGATGAAAACTTGAAGGAGAAGTTAGACAAGAGGGGAGAGAGAGAGGTCCAAATTTGTTGCTTTCTCCTTTTTACATTAAAAATCAGTCTTGGAAGCCTACTACAACTCCTAAAGATATTCTAAATAATATCCTAAAATAACAATATCCAAATCTAACAATAAAAAGGAAAATATTAAAAATAAAATAGAGTCCTAATATAACTAGGAAAGTGGTGCTTTCAACTGGAATTTTCGTGCATTAGATCTGGAAACTTCTGAAAATAAACCGCGTCAGATTCGTGTAGTAGAATTACAGGCTAAAAATTATTCCAGAACATCCGTAATGTAGGTGTAGCAACGTCAAGCCCAATTTCGACCTTGATGCAGCCCGAATCTCTGGAAACATAAAAGTTGTAAAGCTATTTCTTAGCATTCCATAGCATCTTGAATCATCTCAATCGGAGCTCGGATGAGAGAGGTATGCCCAGATTATGAGGCGATGTCGAAACTATCCAAAATCGCCTAATTAGCTTCGTTTTACACTTAGCGCCTCCATTTGCATCCTAAATCAAAATATAAGAATAATGAGTACATTTAGGCACCAAATACGTATAAAAGACTAAACATTAAGTGAGAAAAATATGAAATTTTACATTCTCATCAAATACACACAAGAAGATAATCTTGAAATCCGATTGCGAAGAATGACTAACACAAAACGAAGGACGGATACATGTTACACACATCAAAGAATCACATGTTGAGTTAGAGCACTATGTGGGTAAGTCTCATCACAAGAGTTGGAACGCGACATAGGTAAGCCTCAATCAAGAATTCCACATTGAATCGGAGTGCCATGTGGGTAAGTCTCATCACTAGAGTCAGAGCACCATATGGGTCAGCCTCGTGTAGACACAAGAATCGAGTCAGAGCACTATATGGGTAAGTCCGATCACAAGAGTTGGAGCGCCATATAAGTAAGCCTCGAATAGACATAAGAATGAATTACACATGGATTTAGGGTGATGTGTGGGTAAGTATCATTACAAGAGTCAAAGTGCAACATGAGTAGGCCTCACACAAACATAGGGTCGAATTACACAAGCACAATTCAAATTACACAATGAAGATTGGTTCACACAAAACATTTCCTTATTGAAAGGGTGCTATGGTTTACACACACACACACACATAATCAGATATCAAACTTTTTTACTAAAGCATTTAATCAAGATTCGAAGCATGAAGATATTCTCCAAAAAAATATATATGAATGACATTCCATGATATAATCATGAAGATCATATATTTCATAAAATATAAAGTCAGAATTTTTAAACCGATATAAAAATTCATAAAATAAACATTTGAAAGCAAGATGTAAAATCTGTTGTTTGAAGTTGCAAGATTACTCACTAAATACTGAATAGATATGTTTTTAATAGATATAGGAATTCACTAATTCACGGTACAAGATTACTCACCTTAGTTGTCATGACCCGAAACCCACCCTATACAGAACTCGTGTCACGCACCCAATCCGAATCTGCTTGTCGAACTAAGGGTCTCAACGTGCTACACAATCAGTGCTACTAACATGAAACAACTAATCTGCGGAAGAATTAAACAAACAAATAAATAAAAGCTGCATGTGATATATAAAATGTTCTCAAAATGTGGAATACAAAATTTCTTAATACAATTGTTCATCCCCAAGACGTGCATGACATGGGAGAGCTACAAGACTATCTGTACTAAGTATCACACTACAACTTCAAAAGTAAATGTCCACCTCCTATGTCACGACCCGAAACCCACCCTACGCGGATTACCGGATCGCGACCGCCGCCCCGAGACCCGAAGGCCTCGAGACAAGGCTCGTATAGGCAGCGGTATCGAATAGATATGCGTCATGTGGTTGCGGAAGCGTGAAAAACTTTTTTTTTTTTTTCTTTTCTTTTCTCATTTTAAAATTTGCACATCCGTCCGATACTGCCGCTCTTCACATTTCGGTATACATGTATAATCATACATTCAGAGCATAACTAAAACTTAAAAGACTTTATAATTACAATCTTAGTTCAACTGCCCCGTGGGGCTTAATACATGTCCTTAGATTGTCCGGAAATACAAAATATACTAATCAAAGTTCATGTGATTTTTCCCAAAAGAACTACTTAAGCAAATCTTCCCAAAAGCTAGGTTCATCCTTAATGTCTTCAAAAATTCGATCTGCCATTAATCACCTGAAAGGGGGGGGCGGATAAAATCCGGGTAAGCTAATCAAAGCTTGTGAGTAATTCCTGCATTCGTCATGGGGTTTTCAACTGGTAGTGGTTTTAGCACATGAGGGTTTATGAAATACTCACTACCAATTGCTTGTACATTTTAGAACACAGAGTATATGCATTCTTAAAACAATAGCTTTGAACAATTAAAGTATTCAAGCTAAATACACATTTTCTTCAAATAGAGCATATGCAATTTAAAAGCATATAAACACGTGAAATAGAATAGGGATAATACCTACTTCTATTTTCAAAATCACTTGTCATCTTTTCTCTTTTATTAGGCGGAATCTGTTTCGAACCAGACTCCCATTTTACTGCCAATACTGTCGATGGAGATATCTCATTTGCCTGGGGGATTAGATCCTTCTACCGGGCATGTACTGTTGAATCCCGAAGGATTTCAACCATCATATAGGGTGGTACTTAGTACCGTTTATCTTATAAAACATTTGTCACATGACTTCTT
This sequence comes from Nyssa sinensis, assembly GCA_008638375.1. NCBI lineage: Eukaryota > Viridiplantae > Streptophyta > Magnoliopsida > Cornales > Nyssaceae > Nyssa > Nyssa sinensis. The sequence goes on from CM018035.1 coordinate 36,461,063, forward strand.
CAATAGATATTTTTCATGAACATTTAAAGCATGAAATGTACAAATTCTACAATAAAGCTTCAAATACACGTGATAATCAAATTCAGAATATTAAAGAGGTTTGCAATTGATTTAGACATGCTGATGTATTTTCAAGAAAAGAGCTGAATTTAAAACATTTAATAAGCATGCCGTAACAGAATATTTTAAAAGAACGGAATCATATAAAGACTGAATTTGATATTCAAAGGCTGCAATGACTTGAGCTTAAAACTTCTTCAAATATATGGAGTTAAATCTCCAGTTCAAATACAGGGTTACTCACCTTGGTCCTTTAGGGTTAGCTCTACTGAGGCGCCTTCCCTTTAACTTTCTCTTTCCTTAGCCTATCAAGATTTATGAAGATTTCATAAATTTTCATATGTACTTAATCAACTCCACAACTCACTAAGTGTAGACTGTGAGAAGCCTAACTTGTCATACCTGTCTGTCTTATAACTGTAATACAGAGCTAGTAACTTATGTTCTTAATGATAATAATATTACCTGCGACGCCATTCGGCTAAGGTTTCTGTGTTCTCTCTCTCCTTTTCCAATTTCCTTTCTTCTTCCTTCTTCTTTTTAGCCTCCGCCACCATGGCCTTGGTGGGTGATTTGAACATGAAGGGGCTTACCGAGACGACCTCTGTCGCCTTGGCTATCTTGACAAATCTGTCGATTACTCTCTGTCGACGCAACAGCTCTTGCATGAAGGCCTGTTGCTTTGGGTCCTTGGCCCTTTGGGCCTTGGTCATGATCGTGTACTTGGTTCGTTGTTCTTCCATGATTTACCTAAGATCAATTTATGAGTTAGAAATTTTTATTCTAAGGTTGATGTGTTGTCATGTCCTCGTATATGCCGTAGATTAGTACTTTGGCATCACTTTAATTTATAGTCATCTGACAGATGCTATTCATCAAATTTTATGTATTTTTATTTTAGACATTTCTTTTGGTCGAATAGACTCTACCATTGAGTCCGGAGCGTCGAAGAAAGTCAGTTTAGACCTTCTTTGGTTTAATTTGGCTTTTGGTGTACTAGGGGTAATTTGGTCATTTTACCCTTTTACATGTCTTTATTTTTTTTTCGGGTCCCGTCTCTTAAAATGGACCCTACCATCAGTCTCAGAGTATCCAAAATAGTAAGGATACACTATTTATTTGTTTAATTCGGACTTCGTTTGACTTGTTTAGGGGGAAGGGCAATTTGGTCATTTTGACTTTTTTAGGAGTCTTAAATTTTTTGGGGCCTCATCTCATGTCACAGACCTCACCAATGGACTCAGAGGGTCCAAGATAGTAAGGTTACATATATAACTTGTAATTTTTGGACAACGGGCCATTTCGGAGCATTTAATTTAATTAATTTCATTTAATTAAATTAATCTTAATTAAGCATAATATATATATTATTTTGTACATAATTAGAACAGGTTGAATAGGGTGGCACGCTGGCCAGCGTGTCACCTCCCTCCCCATACCACGCACGTTCGAATCTCACCAGGTGTGGTTGCACCTTTTTATTTTCGGATTTAATTAAATATATTATATATATATATTGGTTCGTATATATGGCACACGCGCATGCGTGGCCGAGTGGAAAGGGCGTGCATGGGCGCGTGGGGGTCAGGGGTTCGATACCCCGTAGCAACAAATCCTTCCCTTTTCTTTTAATTTAAACCGTTATATATATATATATATATCCCAATGCCCAAAACGACGTCGCCCCATTAATTCGGTGGCAAGCCCAGAGGCTGCCACGCGTCCGAGTCGACACGGAAATTTTAAAAGACCGAGTCAACTCACTGTCGTCTTCCCCATTTCTTCCCCACTGTAACCCTAGTTACAGTTTTCCCATTTTTTCTATTTCGAGAATTTTCCCTCAACCGATCCCCACTGTTTTGATGGGAAACCCTTCCTACAACATCACTAAACAACTTGGCATTCGTTTGAGAGTTCGAATCGAACTCATTTGCTCGGTTAAAGGGGCGATAATCCTGACTGTAAGTGGCTCGTTCATGCTCATTTCTTCACCATTTTTAGTGAGGATGGGCTTATTTTGATCCCCTCTTCATGAGGATTCAAATCCCATTCATGAATGTTGGTTTAAATGAAATTTTAAGGGTTTGGGTTGTAAACCCGTAACCTACAAGTTCATGTTCGGAGGTCTTTTCTTGAGCTTCGTGGTCGCGTATTAAGGTTTTTGGCATGCTATAAGGGTCTAATTTAGGTTTTGATAAACCAAATCTGGTTTGGTGTGACTCAGTTCAGACCTGCTTCAAGCAAGGTCCATCCATGGCTGCCTTGTGTACGGTTTGTGCTTCTTAGGTGTTTTAGGTCGAGATTTTCATGCCTAATTCATGTATATTCATCCTAATCATCATATATGCTAAATTAAAGGCTTAAAACAGATTCATACATATAAAAATTCTAGAGAGAGAAATTCAAGTGTTTGAGGGTTTACCTTGTTTCAAACTGTTTCTCTCTCCCTTGCTCCTTGCTTCCTACTTCTGAATGTCCCAGAAACTCCTTCAATCTCTCCCTCACTCTCGGATGGTTGTGTTTTGTGTGTATAAGCACCATGTATTTTGTATAAGGAGAAGAAATCATGGCAATTTCTGATTGCCCCTCTCTTTGGTTTAACCCATTTCAGGCTTCTTCATGAGTGGCCTGAATTGCCACTGTTGGGCAGGCCATGAGTGGCCGGTTGTGTGTGTGTGTGGTGTTTGACTCACATATATATATATATATGTATATGTACATAGTTCAACTCTAATACACCTTGGATAATACACATACCTCTCTCTTTTTTTGTACACTTTGGACAATAGCATGCCCTATTATACATACATTTCATACATACATATTTTGGCATACATGCATGCATGCATTCACATACACATATATATATATATATATTCATGTATAATTATATATATATTTAAGGTTATAATTATTTATACAGTATATATATATATATATATATTTCTATATTTAATTACGTATATTAATTGTTACAATTTATTTCTTATACTTAAAATAATTAATTACTTTAAAAATTAATTATTTTCTTAAATGTATTACCTTGTACTAATCTTCGTATTCTCGTAATATTTGTCCAAATTCTCGTACTCGTATCAACAATTGTTAGTTGACGTGAAAATGTAATTATCATCAAAATCGACATGTTGGTGATTGCAACGAAAGTGATGTACAGTCATCCTGACTTTTCAGGACATTTACTTAAAAGTTCGTGCGTCGGGGTCGACACCGACCTTGTTACCAAAGGCGTTGATTTCCAATTTCAACACAACAGCTTAATAGTCCCTAATTTGGGTCAGGGTATTACATCCTAGCTATCAGGCTCTATGGTCTGTTCTCAAAATCTGTGCCTATAAAATGTTGTGTAGTATCTGATGAGCTATGAAAACTCAATAAGTAGTCCTTTACTCTGCCATGTGCACAAGGGTATAAAAGAATGCTAGCCAGTTAACGAATATATAACTCAATATCAAATGATGGGAGTCAAATGATAAGGAAATGAAATTGCTCTACTAATAATGTCATACTGCTACAGTCATAAGCTATATCAAGTATGAAATGTAAGCACTCAACTGAAAGCTGTAGAATCTCATGATCATTCAATAACAATATAACATGATCAAGCTATGAATATCAACTATAAAGGATAGTGATATCAACTAAAATTGAGATGCTCTGAGCTCGTATTCAGTTCCACTTGGCTGTATGAATATTCAGTTCCCATTCGAGTAGTATGAATAGTTAGTTCCCCTCAACTGTATGAATACTGCTCTGACTAAAGAGATACACTGAGCTCGTATTCAGTTCCACTTGGCTGTATGAATATTTAGTTCCCATTCGGGCTGTATGAATATTCAATTCCGGTCGGTTATGTGAACACTGCTCCGTATAAAATATGACATAACAATAGTTTTTGAGGCTACGGATACTAGACTGCTACGACTATAACTATCTTACCCTCACGGCCCTAGGTACAAGTGTACATAAAGAAATCTGTGCAGAAGTGTACAATCATGATCGAGATATATATAGAAATCAATAACTGTTTCCCACATGATAGGGCAATATCAATGTGGCTAAATAAATACTAGTGTGTATGTATAGAGTACAAAAAGTAATATATATACAAGAACTGTGACATGGCTTGGAAATGTAACACATGCAGAGATCAGATTTTAATTACCTCTTACGGTCTATAAATAGAAGGATTTAGACTGCCTTTTCTTGCCCTTCCACGGTCCTAAAATTCATGAAATATGTTTCAGTCTATCGCTACCTGAATTATGCTATTTATCAAATTTTATGCCTTTATATTCTAAGTTCCTCTTTTATGAAAATAAACTCTACCATTGAGTCTGAAATGTCGAAGAAAGTCAGTTTAGGCTTTCGCAGAACTCAATTCGGACATCTGGGCAACCCAATTCCGGTCAATTTCCAATGTTTTTCAAATGCCAATTCCTTCCTTTTTCTTGTAAATCTCATTTTTAAACTTGGTTTTTAATTTGACTCATGAAATCTTCACGAAATGGCTAAGAACTGTAGCTCCGGCCGACTGAACATTTCCATTTTCATGCTAATTTCTCGACTGTTTTCACTTGTTTCATCTTTAACTCATTTTCTGCACTTTATAGGAAAATTTCTAGACTATTTAAACAATGTTTTATGCATAAAATATTAGAAATCCGATTATTTTCTTACACCTGCAACTATTGTTTTCTCTTTCAATTTTCAACCATTTTTCTCAATTCTTTTTGCATTTGATTCCTTATTTGATGCTCAATACAACCCTACAATTTAAACTAAACGAATCATGCTAAGTTTGTCAAACAGAAACGAGTTACTCACCTATAATTTCTGATTTTCTCTCGTAGTTTCTTTCCTCTTGTTCTTCTTTCTTGGTTCATTTTCTAAACTTTCTTTCTACTCCACAATCTCTCCCACTTGGTTTTTTTTTTTTTATGTTTTTTTCTCTTACTCATACGCATATACATATATAGACAACGATCATCACACTCCACCGCCCAAGTCCCATCTCTCTTTTTCATCCTCTCGGTTTCTCTCCCTTCCTAGCCTTTTTTTGCTGACAAATTTTTTGATTTCTTTTTTTCTAAATGCAGCTTTGCATTAAATGTTGCTTGGTGATATTTGTGTATGTATATATATTATATTACAAAACACACACTACACACACCCCAACACACACACACACACCTGCCGACACTAGTGTTTTTCCACTCCACTTACATGCAAGTGCATGCATCCATATATATATACACTGATCTGTGTGTACATATATACATATACTATAATATGTATTTATATTTCTTATATTGTAAATATATCTATACATATACATGTACTTATACATAAATTTATACATGTATATATATATACTCTTTACACTTACACACACACACACACACACATATATATCTTAATATATTTACGTACAATCTCATTGTGCACGTACTTCAAAGCGTGTGCTGTTATACATGCATAATTGTTTGTATATATATATATTGTTATGCTTATACCTATATATACACATATATATTATCTTGTATGCGTATATACGTATATTCTCGTATTTTATTTAAAATATACTATATACGTATATCGAGGTGTGTTAGGGCCTACGTGCATGATTCTCTGTACCATCTGGTTTCTCGTACAGTACTGTGATATCGCAATATACAGCTTAAATAGCTCGGGTTACAACTGATAGTACACTACCCGACCTAGTCTACTTCAGTATACGTGCTAACCCGGGTCAGGGTATTACATTCTTACCCCCTTAAAAATAAGTTTGTCCTCAAACTTAGCATTTCTAACTCCGGTGGATTCCGTGGTTTCTCTAACATCGTGGTATGACTTAAACAGGTGTTTTACATTAACAAGATAAAAAAAATTTCTGCTGAGAATCAAGTTTTACAGTCACATTAAATCTAGTTTTACAGTCAATCAAATTAAGTTTTACAGTCACATCAGATCATTTTTCTATTTTTCTAAAATTTTCAAGAGTATTTCAAAACCCTCACGTGAATCCCATTTTGAAATCTCCACTCTTAAGCATGCACTCGGTATTTGTAATTCACATATTCCATGTACATAAATTATAAGTTTACTAGCACTAGAACTATTAATATGCAACTTAGGGGTTCTATTTCTATGTTTACTTCTATTAGAAATCACAAGGATACTATTCAATGTATAAGGCCTAAGGCAACGGTATATGCATAGGTTGCGTATCAACTAAAGGAGTACCTGCTGTCACAACCCGAAACCCACCCTATGCGGATCTCATGTCGCGGGGCCGACCCGAAGGCCGTCCCTACTTTTTCCATTCCTGTATCATAATACTAATATGCAATGTACTAAAAATTTTAAACATTAAACAGCGGAAGTCTTTATCATTACAGTAATCCAGCGGAAGTCTTTAAAATAAATTTAAACAACGAAAATCTATTAAATACATGACATAGTTCTACAACATTCAAAATGAGAACTAAACCGTAACCAGCACCCGGGGGTGGTGAATACATGGGAGAACTAACATAGACTGATACAATACTTCAAAATGTCCCCCTACGCTCTCAGACTCCTACTGGGGTCTCGCAGCGTCATCACCTGAAATGGGGGTAAATGGGGTGGAATGAGCTACAAAGCTCAGTAAGTAAAACAGATCTCCAACACTGGTATCGATGATCAATGTGAATCCATGAATAAGATAATGATAGCCAATCATAAGGAAGGAGATTGTAATATCCCGACCCGGGATACCGGGTCACATGGCACATTTTACGAGGAAAAGAAATTATATGTATATAATTAATTAATTATTTAATTAATTAATTAATTTTAGGAAAGGATATTATATGTATTAGTTAAATGTATATATATGTATATATATATATATATATTAAATAAATGGAATATGAAAATGTTAAAAAGTGAAAAGGGGAAAAAGATATGAAAAAGTATGAAAAGGTGTGTGTGTGTCGGCTGGTGTGTGTGTGTGTGTCTTGTATATGTGTGTATATGTATATATATGTATATAATATATGTAAATATCTTATGAAAATTAAATGCAAAGTTGAAAAAGAAAAAGTAAAAATTAATGAGATGGGAGAGCTGTGTAGGGCTAGAATTCAGAATGTAGAGAGAGAGAGAGATAGCTGTAGAGAGAGAGAGAGAGAACATGAAGAGAGAGAGAGGTCGGCTACCTTGCTTTAAAAGCCAAACATGCAATGCATGTTGATCTCTCACAAAGAAACCAAAAGAAGAGGAAGACTGAGGAGAAGAGAAGAAGGATTAGAGCAAGAAAGAGGAGGAAAACCAACCAAAAAGCTGAGAATGTTCAAAACTGTCAAATTCTCTCTCTAGAATTTCTCTACATATGAACTGATTTAAAGCTTCCATTATATATATATATGATGTTTAGAACACATCCAAACCTTAACAAGCATGAAAATCTAGCTTAAAAACACCTAAGATTGCATGACCCATAAGCCATGGCCATGGATGGACCTTGCTCAAGCAGGTCTGATTAGAGGGAAACCAAACTTGGTTTGGTGTATAAGGACCTCTAGTAGACCCTACAAGCATGCTAAAAACGTGTGACCGCGACCAAAAAGCACGAAAATCGACCCTCAAATAATCAGTTGCAGGTTACGGGTGTAAGACTCAACCCTTTAAACTTTGTGTTAACTCGATATTTAAGAACAAGGTATAGATCCTCATGAAGAGGGGATCACAACAAGCCAAACCTCATCGAAAATGGTTAAGAAATACGCATGAACCGTAGGTTTTACAGTTCGGATTATCCACTTCAAAACCGAACATATGAAGGAGTTTTAAACTCCAAAACGAATGCCAATCTACTCGTTTATCTCTTAGAAACATTTTGGGACAAAAACAGTAAGGATCCATGGATCCGAACTGCACGAAATAGGAGAAGAAGGATTTCGGGAATTAGGGTTTTTTCAGTCGGTCGCTTGGGGAAGACGACCGAGTCAACTCGCAAACCGTTTAAAACGGTGGGTGGACTCGGGACGGGTGGCAGCCTCTGGGCTTGCCACCGCATTAATGAGGCGACGTCGTTTTGGGCCTTAGGTATGTATGTATATATATATATATATATATATATATATATAAATGTTAAGTTTAAAGGAAAAGGAAGGAAACAAGCGGTCGGTGGGGTTCGAACCCCTGACCTCACGCGCCCCACGCATTCTTTTCCACTCGGCCACGCGTGTGCGTGTGTCCATGTACGAACATGATATATATATATATATATTATAATTAATTAAATCCGAAAATTAAAAAGGGCGCAATTGCGCCTTACAGGATTCGAACATGGGACGTATGGGGAGGGAGGTGACACGCTGGCCAGCGTGCCACCCTATTCAACCTGTCACTTATTCCCCATTAATAATATATATATATATATATTACATGTTATAAATTAATTTAATTAAATGTAATTAATTAAATTAATTACTCCGAAATGGCCCGTTGTCCAAAAATTACAAGTTATATATGTAACCTTACTATCTTGGACCCCCTAAGCCCATTGGTGAGGTCCACGACATGAGATGAGGTCCCGAAAAATTTGAGACCCCTAAAAAATGTCAAAATGACCAAAATGCCCTTGCCCCATAAACAAGTCAAACAAAGTCCAAATTTAATAAATGAATAGTGTATCCTTACTATTTCGGATATTCTGAAGCCAATGGTAGGGTCCGTTTTACGAGACGAGGCCCGAAAAATAAAGTCACGTAAGGGGTAAATGACCAAAATACCCCTTGACCAAATTTGACAAGTTATTAACGTATTCTTACTATTTTGGACCTTCTGAGTCCAATGGTGAGGTCCATGACACAAGATGGGGTTCCGAACATAAAAACACGTAAAGGGGTAAAAAGACCAAAATACCCCTGGTACCCCTAAAGCCAAAATGAAATCAGAAAAGGTCTAAATTGACTTTCTTTGACATCCTGGACTCAAAAATGGAGTCCAAGTTACGAAACGAAGTACAGAAAAATATGACACGTAAAACGATAAAATGACCATTTTTGCCCTTTACATGAAATAGTCTGAATTAAATGTTAGAAAAGCCTAAACCGACTTTCTTCAACACTCCGGACTCAATGGTAGAGTCTATTCGACCTAAAGAAATGTCTAAAATAAAAAGACATAAAATTTGATGAATAGCATCTGTTAGATGACTATGAATTGAAATGTTGCCAAAGAACTAAACCGAGGCAAATACGAGAAATGAAATACGAAAAGACACGACACGTAAACATGTTAAGTAAATAACTTTAAACTAAAGTTAATGGAACTCCCAGAAGAGTATGATTGTAGAAATCTATTTTTCTTGACACGGTAAATTGTGTTTTTAAACAGAGAATTAACTAAACACAAAAATGAGCCAAGAACGAGAAGTTGCTCCTATGATGACGAGGGCCCAACTAGCAAAGGATCCCAAGCAAAAAGTGTTTCGGGAGAAACTGGAAAGACAGCTCCAGCTGATTCAAAATCGCATTCGAATTTCTAAAACGAACGAAGTATGCTGTGTAAGCCCCTTTATTTATAAGACAATAACTAAAGAGCAACTAGCAGCAAGAAAGCTTACGAAACAGGAGGATACGGAAACGTTGTAAGAATGGCGACAAAGGTTAAAGAAGGCCAAGGGAAAAACACCCAAATAGAGCAGGACTAAGAGTACAAGGTGAGTAACCCTGTGTTTGAATTGGAAAATTGACTCCATGATTTAAAAAGGGTTTTAAGTATAAGATACGAAGTATTTGAAGTTTCAAATTCAGTATTTACATGATTCAGTTTTTAATTGTTCTGTTTTAGAAATTCATTGTGACATGCTTAGTGATTGGTTTCTGCAACAGTTTTTCCTTCGAATACTTTTCAGCATGTCTAGTAAAAATGCAATTATTGTTAAATATTCTGAATTTGCTTATTTCAAGTATACGAATGTTTATTACGAATTTATGAAAGTATCTATGAGACAAGTCACATGATAAATGTTTTATAAGATGAATGGTGCATAAGCACTTAGATAGGATTCTGAGTTTTCAGTTGCCCTGTAAAATAGGCAGGATTTTAGGTTTTACGGAACTCAATTGCCCTGTAAAATGCCCGATAGCAGGATCTAATCCCTCAGGCAGATGAGATATCTCCATAGATAAGCAATATGGGACTCCGGTTCGAAACGGATTCCACTAATGGAAGTGATAAGATGACAAATGATTTGAAAATGAAAGCATGTTTTTACTCTCATTTTCAATATGCATATGTTTGAGTTTTATATACTCTGTTTAAGAAATACGTGATATGTTATACGTTTTAAAGTTCATATGTATAAGTTTAGCTTGAATGTTTTAAATATTTCAAAGCTACATATTTTAAGGAATGCATATATTCTATATTCAATTATACGAACAATTGGCGGTGACTATTTTACAAACTCTTATGTACTAAACCACTGCTAATTGAAAACCCCATGACGAATACTGGAATTGCTCACAAGCTTAGATTAGCTTACCCGGACTTTGTTCGGACCCCCCTTTCAGGTAATTAGCAGCAGTCTTGACTTAAGGACGACGATGATGAATCTACTGATTTTGGGAAGATATGGTTAAATAGTTTCTTTTGATAAGTCTATGAACTCTAATAGTACTTTTGTATTAGTAGACATAGTAAGGATATGTAATAAGCCCTCTGGGAAAATCGAACATGTATTATAATTAATGTTATAAGTTTTTAAGTTTTTAGTTATACTCTGAATGTGTAACCATGTATGCTATGTATGGAGCAGCAATACCGAACGGATGTGCATAATTTAAAAATGAGAAAAGAAAAGAAAAAGTTTTTCACGCTTCCGCAAAACGTATGTTGCACATCTATTCGATACCGCTGCATATGCGAGCCTTGTCTCGGGGCCCTCGGGTCTCGGGGCGGCGATCGCGATCCGGTGATCCGCTTAGGGTGGGTTTCGGGTCGTGACAGAGATGCTGTGATAGCCAATGAACATAATCGCCACGAGGGCCAATGGAAACAATTTCCACGAGGGCCAATGAAAAGTAATCACAATACACAATCAGAAGTAATAGTGTAAAATGAAAATATAACAACAATGAAGTACTGCCACAATGAACCGATCACAATCAAATCAATCAATGCAAGTCTTTCGAGACTTGGAGAATTATAAGGAATAGTGCCATTCAACAATCAAGTTCTGTTAATCATAAGAGATGCTGTTATTCTGTTTCAGGGCTCGGCAGACCCTCGATCTTTTGGGGCCCGGCATACCCCCCAGTCAATTCCAGTAAATTGCCATTTGTCCGTTCACGGACTTGACCCGTAGGTCCCATTCAACCAGATAGCATCAGATGGGTGTTGTGACTGAGCACAACTCCTGTGTCCATAAACATGTCATGATCATAGTAATTCCATAGAGTATAAAAATGGAATATCATTCATTCAATAAGGATACAACAGTAGGCCTTTCAAGGCATGGTTCAACATGATAACAATGATATAACAGTCAAGCAATGTCCACGAGATAGAACAATATCACAAGTGGATAGCAATAACATATGTGCTTTCAAAGCACAGTGAAACATGATAACAGTGATACATCAGTCAATGATACGTCCACAAGATAGCAAATATCGAAATGTGGAACACAAAGATATCAATACTTTCAAGAGTACAAGTTTGGCAGTAAAAGAATAAACTTGGCTTGTGGAAACACCACATGTAAGAGAGAGTGATCCACTTACCTCTATCATGATTCTAGATCAGGAATCTGTGAGTAAACCCTTGCCTTTCGAGTTTCCTATATATCAGTGAATACGTTTCAGAATAAATGCTATTCATCAAATTTTATGCCTTTCTATCATAAGTATTTCAAATACTATTTTAGACTTTACCATTGAGTCCGGAATGCCGAAGAAAGTCGGTTTAGGCTTTCGCGGAATTCCATTTGGACTTTTGTACTAAAAAGGGCAAAATAGTCATTTTGCACTTTTGCGGTATTTTATCCTTCAGGGTTCCATCTCATAAAATAGACCCCACCATTAGACTCAGAACGTCTGAGATAATAGGTTTTGACTATTCATTCGTATCGTTTGGACTTCGTTTGACCCAATTTTGGAATAGGGGCATTATTGTAAAATTAATATTTAATTAATTTTTTATGTTTGGGCAACAGTGCAATTTTTCAAAACATTTGGGGCCGGTTCACAATTTCTAAAAGTTGCGGTCTGAACCAGTTGGTTCAGACCTAAAAACCCTAAACCGGTCTGCCCATTCACTGAACCAAACGGTTCAGTCCATTCAGAGAACCGGATTCCAATAACCCTGATTCCCTATCCCATCCTTGGTCTGGATAACCCCAAACCCAATTCCCAATTTACTATCCATGCAACCAAACAAGCCCAACCCCATTTAAATTAAAACCCAAAACGACACAGCTTCACTTAACCGTTTATGTCCGGTCGGGTACCGACCCGATCCGAACCCGGATCCATTCCAGTTTTGACCCGATAGTCCCCACACTTTTCCGGTCATCTTCCCCACGTCTCCGGTAGGGTTCCGGTGTATACAGTCGTCTTCTCCGGCGACTGTCACGCATTTTCCGGTGAGATTTCGACCCATTTTAAATGCCATTCTTTTCCCCTTTTTATGTAGATTATATTTCTAGTTTTAGTTTTCCATTTATCCTTTCAATTCTTCACGAAATAGAGCTTAAACATCTCCGGCCGACTTTCCGGCCAAATGATTTTTCTCATTTCCGTGGCTGTTTCTTCTAGGTTTTAAACCCATTTCGTTCCTAGAGTGCTTCTGCACTTTATAGAGATATTTCTACAAACTAAAAGCAAGGTTTAACGCATGAAATGACCCACGGCCGATTATTCCCTATAACCTGCAACTTGGGATATCTCTATGGTTTCTAAACCATTTAACCTGATTCTTTTTGCAAAATAATCTATATTTCATGCTTGTTTAGACCATATAATTATATACAAGCTTCATGCTTTAATTCGTAAAAACAGAACTAAAACCACTTACCTGGGTTTCGGATTTCAGCCCACTATGACCCTCCAAAGTTCCTGTTTATGCTCCTGAGTTCTTTGCCAAAGTGTTCTCCCAACAATGGTCTCCTTTTTGCCTTTAAACCCACACCCGTAGGTTCATACATATAGAGAGAAGTTTCCACCGCCTCTCTCTCTTTTCTCTCTCTCCCTCTCTTGGTTTCTCCCCCTTCTATGGCCTCTTTCCTTGACCTAGGGTCTATGTTCTCTCTGCCAAATGCAACCTTTGCATTAAATGGTTGGGAGACTTGTTTTACACTCATATATACATATATCATATTATATATATATATATGACACACACACACATCACACTTAACCGACACACACATACCTCACATGCAGTGAACCTGCATACTGCCCAAGGGCAATTTCCCTTTTCCTTTTTCCTTTCCTTTCATTTCTTTTATATATACATATATACATAAATACATCATATTATATTACATTATACATGTATACATATACACATAAAATACATGTTTTTATACATGCATATACATGCATGTGTAGAGGCATTAACCCATTTTAAATTTCATTTACATACACTTATTTTAATTGAGCTATGTATCTATGTTCACGTATGCATGCATGGAAATACGTGCATGCACGCATTTCGATGCAATGCCCTGTGATGCTCGGGTGTTACCCAGCCTTGATTATTCGTTCCCATCATTCCATTCATTCATTTCCATGAAAATACTATGATATTCATATCTTACCGTTCAAGTTACATGTTCTGACCGACCTACCTCGGTATACGTGACGTATCCCGGGTCGGGATATTACACCTGCGACTACTGACGTAGTAGCTTGCGTATCTCCAAGTGTCAGTGCAAAAACTCTTCCTGAGCGCTGTGGCTCAGCCCTTTGTCCATTACCTCGAGGCTGTGTTGCAGCCGTAGTGGTAGCTGCTGAGGTAAATGGGGTACCAGCTATACTCCCAACTGACTGGGTCCTCTAGGGGCCAGTTGTACTTGAAATGCCCTTCTTGACCACAAAAGTAGCAGACAAGGGAGTTAGCCTAACATGACCCTTAATGATGTCTCTAGCAGGTGGGGCACTAAGCTATGCTTCTACTAGTGGAATTGACCCTTGAGGGTCCGGGTCCAAAATTCCTAGGTGCTGACCCTGCTCCCGGCCAAGTGAAGGAAGGTCCTATCCCTCTGATCTGACTCCCTAATGGCCTCGAGGCTGGCTGATTCCCTTCTAGCCGTGGTGGTGTGTTTGCCTTCCTCTTGGAAAACTCCTCACCACTCTGCTCTATAATCTTCGCAGTGCTCACCCCTCTATCATAAGTGGCTAACTGCAAAGGTTTAATCCTGTCCCTAATGTTCCACCTCAGGCCGCTCTCAAACTTACGAGCTCTCTTATGCTCGTCCTCTAAGACATCAGGAGCAAATCTAACCAACTATGTAAATCTAGCCTCATATTCTTCCACCGTCAAGTCCCCTTGCTGTAAGATAAAGAAATCTGCGATTCTATGATCTCTGACTTCCATGGGGAAGTACTTGTGGTTGAAAACCACAATGAATCGATCCCATGTCATCCGAGGCTCTCTGGCCTTTTCCAATAGCCACCACTCTTGAGCCATCCCTCTGAAAGTGAAAGTAGCAAAGGCTACCTTTTGTACCTCGGTACAACCCATGATCTCAAAGATCCTCTCCATCTTGAGCCTCCACTCTTCAGCTAAAGTGGGGCCCCTAGTACTGTCGAACGTAGAGGGTCGTAGTGCATGGAACTGCTTGTAAAGATAAGCTCGACCCTTCTCGTTCTCCTAACGCACTATGTGCACCACAGGTGGTGCCTGGCACTCTTGTTGAGCTGGAGTGCTGGGACCTGCATGGTTCTGGGGTGAACTCTGAATAAGCTTGTCCACTAGTCACTCTAATCGTGCTATGTGAGCGTTAGCCTCATCTAATGGTGTGGTAGTACGAGTGTGCACCATTTTCTGTAATGGTTAGAGATTAGTTTCATATATATAAGAGTCTAATATCGCATGTCAGTTTCTATCTACTTACTCTACTTGGACATTTGTAATACTAGTACCTTAGTCTATCTCCCATGAACCACTATGTCACCTAGGATGCTCTAATACCAAGCTGTAACGACCTGAAACCCACCCTATACAGATCTCGTGTCACGTACCCAATCTGACGCTGCTTGTCAAACCAAGGGTCTTAACTTGCTACACAATTATTGCTACTAACATGCAACAACTAATATGCGAAAAACTTAAACAAACAAATAAATAAAAGCTGCATGTGATATATAAAATGTTTTCAAAATGAGGAATACAAAATTTCTTAATATAACTATTCATCCCTAAGATGTGGATGACATGGGAGAGCTACAAGACTGTTTGTACTAAGTATCATACTGCAACTTCAAAAGTAAATGTCCACCTTCTAGTTATCAAGCTCTATGGTTTGTTCTCAAAATCTGTGCCTGCAAAATGTTGTGTAGTATCTGATGAGCTATGAAAACTCAGTAAGTAGTCATTTTGTAACACCCCAACCTGATTAATTAATAATTAGTTTGCTAATTATTAATTAGAACTGACATAAAGAATAATTAAGATAGTTAATCGGGAACCTCTCGACGGTCACGATAGACCAATAAAATAATTAAACACGTTAGAAAGGAGGGTATAATACCCGAACCTAATTACCAATTAATTAAGTGAAATGACGTCATTGTAACACTACAAGAACTCGAATTAGCGAACTATGACAGCCATAAATGAATAATAACTGACACGAGGCCTTTGACATTGAAGCTAACTGAAATACGAAACCCTCAGAAGAAACCGTTTCGTAAAAAGAGCAATGGAAAAGAAAATATAACGGAAATAACCAAATGAGGCCTTCTGCCCCGACCAAATGAGGCCTAAGCCCAAAATGTGGAAAAAGAGGCAAAGGTGAGGCCAAGGGGATTTGAACCCTTGACCAAGTGGGGCTAGATTTTAAGTACCCAAAAAATTACCAAGTGGGCGGCCAACAACTTTGTGACTAAATATACAACATAATTGTATATGAACCCAATTTAACCAAGGCCACCTCCCAAGTTGGCCAATGGCCATACATGCAACACCTCACCACTCCATCAGCCTATATGCCTTAGACCATATCACCCTCTGCCCTAGCCTATGTCATCACAGCTAAGCCCTATAAGTGTATACATATAAGTATATGTATAGGTGCACTCATTTACATATAAGTCTGACATTTCTTTTAAAAGCACAAAATGTGAGTGTGCTGTATCTTCAGATCTGTGGGTGCGTGTACTTGGGTAGAGAGAGAGTGAGTAAAGAGAGAAACATTGTGTGAATGAAAGTGTGTGTGTGTGTGTGTGCATGGTGTGTTCCCATGGAGGTGCACAAAAGAGGAAAGAACTGAGGGGTACACAACTAAACTGGGCAACCTTGAAGAGCATTGAGAGGGTCTAAGCCAAGCCACAAGTAGGGAAGTTCACTGTTTGAGAGGTATAAGCCCAAACTGTTTCATTTTTGTTTAAAATTTTGGTACTGCTTTTTGATGTTTTTGAGCCCTATTAACTGCATGCATGGTGTTTAGAATAAGAAATCTTGATCAAGGCATGAAATAAACCCTGAAATAGCCCTAGAACACCAAGCCGTGCCCAAACTGCCAGTGATGACCTCTGGTGGAGCAAGTCTGATTCAACCCTAGCCAAACTGATTTTGGCTTGCTTAGACCTGACCTAGATGATATAAGGTTTTCAATGCAACAAAAACCAAGTGAAAAGGCTCACAAATGAGCCCTAAAACTGGAGTAGCAGGTCACAGGTTTGTGACCCAGCTTCACCAATGAAGCTTTAGATCTTGTTTTTAAAGCATGGATCGAACCGCCATAGCCTAGCGAACACGACAGAACAAGCCACACATGAAACAGTAGAGAGATGAGCATGGAACAGGCGATTTATAGTCGTCCATATTAGAGAACAAACCAAGCTTTTAGACTATTTTGGGGTGTGCAATAAACACCAAAGAGGATAAGAAACTTAGGGGAGTTGATTGGGATGGAAATCAGGGTGATTAGATGCACGAAATGTCACGAAATTAGAGAAAATAATTCTCTGCAAATAGGGTAATAGTCGGGGGAAGAAAGGAAGAAGATGAACAGTACAGGGCCGGACTTCGGGTGGGATCTGGGTTCGGGTCAGAACCCGTCCGTCGCATAAATGGGCTTAAGTGGCACAACACTGTTTAAGTTTTAATTTTAAATTGACTTTCCCCCTGTTTGGTAACACGGATTATAAATCAAAATTAGAACTGCAGAGGATAACCTAAACATGGATAAGGGGCCAAATTGGGAATAACAGGGATATGTTATTCCGATTCTCTGGTTTAGCCTGAACCAGTTGGTTCACCAAGGTTTTGGACCGGTCTAGGGTTTGACATAGTAAACCCAACAGTCCAATGGCTTAATTGAAAATAATTGAACCAGTATTTTTATGAATTATACTTTGACCCCAACAGTTTTAAAGAATTTTGTTCTGCCCCTAGGATATGGAAATTTATTTCAAATAAGTCCCTGAAAAATAAATAATTAATAAAATAATTTATTTAATTATTTTATTAATTGGGTAAAATGACTATTTTATCCCTTGGATACTAAATGACTCAAACGAAGTCCAAATTAAATAAGTAAATAGTGCATTTTTACTATCTCGGGCATTCCAGACTCAATGGTGGAGTCCGATTTGAAAAATTAAGTTCCGAAAAATACAAACACGTAAATAGTAAATGACTTGGACTGCCTCTGATGATACCTAGGGCCAAATAAAAAATAAAAGATAGTCCATTTTGATTATGTTGGACATTCTGGACTCAACGGTGGAGTCCGATTTATGAAACCAAATCTCGAAAAATAAAGACACGCAAATAGTAAATGACTGTACTGCCCCTGATGATACCCAAGGTTAATTAAACATAAAAGATGGTCCAATTTAACTATGACGGACACTGTGGACCTAATGGTGAGGTCCATTTTATGAACTGAGGTGCCAAAAAATTAGCTACACAACATCTGAAATTACCAAAATGCCCTAGGTGCCGTATGAAGCCTAAATGAAGTCCGATTGGGACGAAATTAATACCAACAGAAGCCCGGATACTTGTGAAACTGTACACATGATTAAAATGACGAACCAGGATCAGAATTTCAAGAAACCATGTAAAATTACCAAAATGCCCCTGATGCTATACGAAGTTCAAATGAAGTCCAAATGGGACGAAACTGATACCGATAGAAGCCCAGATACTCGTGAAACTGTATACATGATTAAATGACGAATCAGGGTCAGAATCTCATGAAATGTAAAATGACCAAAATACCCTTGAGCATGGTAAGTGCAAAGTAGAGGCCGAATAAAGGCCAACCTGATCTAATAAATTATCATAAGCATAATTATGATAATCAAAAGGCTACATAAGACTCTGAAACAGTCAGAGTGTAAAATAGAAAATGACTGATGTGTCCCGATGATCAAAAAATAGATAACGATTTTAGTCCAAAAGACTTAGAAATTTATATCTAAGATATGTGGACTATTCTGAGGACCATGACAGGGTCCGGGACAAGAATGTTGAAATTACTATTT
The DNA here is from genome assembly GCA_008638375.1 of Nyssa sinensis. Lineage (NCBI taxonomy): Eukaryota > Viridiplantae > Streptophyta > Magnoliopsida > Cornales > Nyssaceae > Nyssa > Nyssa sinensis. The sequence continues at coordinate 36,479,860 of CM018035.1, forward strand.
TGCCCCTAAGGTTAAATAAGTACTTAACTGATAACGATTTGAGTCCAAAAGACTCAGAACTTTATATTTAAGATATGTGGACTATTCTAAGGACCACGACAGGGTCCAGGGACAAGAATGGTAAAATTACCATTTTTCCCTAAGGTTAAGTAAGTACTTAACTGATAACGATTGAAGTCTAAATGATTTAGATTATAATCCTAATAACGACTAGGCCTAATTAAAAAATGTAATAGCCTCAGATGAAACCCAATGAAAGGGCAATAGGCTACTAGGCTATTTTAGGTAATCCGATAGACGCCTAAGATGATGAATGAGACATGAATGGATGAATTCTAATTTGTCTATGATTGATGATGATTATTCAAGATATGCATGGTGGTGCCTAACATAATTCGACGTTATCAGGTTATCAGAACAAGGAGATAAGCGAACAGTTTGTGAGTAACTTGGAACTTCTGACTTGGTGTATAAGTTACACTGTCTAGATACTGTATTTTGATACACTATACCATTTTATATGCTATATTGTTTAAATGCGTATACTTAAATGCATACCCTTTTGTACTGCATTACACGTGGCATGTTTTTGTTCTGTGATTGATATACTGGCATCCTGTATTGTTCTATCTGTTCTAATCTGTTGTTCCATTTAGTTCAGTCCTGTTTTAGTCTACTTAACTGCATTTAAAGTGGATTTATAAAACTGTTATTCTAAAGTGATTGAACTATCTATGTGCTTTGTAAACAAGAACTAGTTTTTGAAACCCATGACAGGGAACCTGTGTTACTCACTGGGCTTATTTAAGCTCACCCCATTATCCTAAAATTTTTTAGGATTTATCTCCATTAGATTAGAAGGCACTATGATGTGACATGGATAGGCCGAGTGGCATTCCAAGTAAAGGATCTAATGGCATTGATTTGTGGAGACTTGGACTCCTACTGGATTGAATCTGGTTATTCAGGTGAGTGACATGATACGATTGACCTCATTGATATGCATTAGATGTATTGGGACATGGCTCATGGTAATGGTACTCTAGAGATGTTAGATGTGCTTTGTGTTATATAACTAATTATAAATGTGCTCTGTGGTTAGAGTTATTAGCTACCAGGTTTTAGACTTGCTCTGTGGTACATACCTTTATGGTATTTATAAATGAGTTGCATTCCCGAGATGAAAAGGTTTTAAATTCCGTTGCTCTGACCCTACAATTGGAATGTAATTCGTCATTAAGTTCAGAAGTTTTCCTTTGGTTGGTCGCATTGTTGGTCGAAAAATTGACAAGGCGGCTAACTGGCATCACGTCCTCGACATCCGCGTAAGGTGGGGTTCAGGGATGTGACACATTTACTCTGCCATGTGCACAAGGGTATAAAAGAATGCTAGCCAGTTAATGAATATATGACTCAATATCAAATGATGGGAGTCAAATGATAAGGAAATGAAAGTGCTCTGCTAACAATGTCATATTGCTATAGTCATGAGCTATATCAAGTATGAAATGTAAGCACTCAATTGAAAGCTGTAGAATCTCATGATCATTCAATAACAATATAATATGATAAAGCTATGAATATCAACCATAAAGGATAGTGATATCAACTAAAACTGAGATGCTCTAAGCTCGTATTCAGTTCCACTTGGCTGTATGAATAATCAGTTCCCATTTGAGCTATATGAATAGTTAGTTCCGATCGGCTGTATGAATACTACTCTAACTAAAAGAGATACACTGAGCTCGTATTCAGTTCCACTTGGCTGTATGAATATTCAGTTCCTATTCGGGTTGTATGAATATTCAGTTCTGGTAGGCTGTGTGAACACTGCTCTGTATAAAATGTGACATAACGATAGTTTTTGAGGCTATGGTTAGTAAACTGCTACGACTATAATTGTCTTGCCCTCACAGCCCTAGGTACAAGTGTACATAAAGAAATCTAGTGCACAAGTATACAATCATGATCGAGATATATATAAAAATCTATAACTATCTCCCACATGATAGGGCAATATCAATGTGGCTAAATAAACACTGGTGTCTATGTATAGAGTACGAAAAGTAATAAGAACTGTGACATGGCTTGGAAATATAACACATGCAGAGATCGAATTTTACTTACCTTTTACTATCTATAAATAGAAGGATTTAGACTGCCTTTTCTTTGCCCTTCTGTGTTCCTCAAAATTCATGAAATATGTTTCAGTCTATAGCTACCTGAATTATGCTATTCATCAAATTTTATGCCTTTTTATTCTAAGTTCCTCTTTTACAAAAATAAACTCTACCATTGAGTCTAAAATATCGAAGAAAGTCAGTTTAGGCTTTCGCAGAACTCAATTCGGACATCTGGGCTAAAATGGGCAAAATGGTTATTTTGTACTTTTACGGGTCATTTACTTTTTTAGGACCCTGTCTCGCGACACGGACCTCACCATTGGCCTCAGAAGGTCCAAGACAGTCAAAATCCACTAATAACTTGTCAAATTTGGACTCCGGGCTATTTCGCTATATTTAATTAAATTAATTAATTTAATTAATTAAATATTATAATTACATATTATATAATTATTGTGGCACAACTGTAACACCTCGACCCGATGAAGATTCATTAAATCACTAAATGTTAATAAGTGATCGAGACCTTAGGTAACGAGGTCGGTTTCGAACTGTAACACGTGAACTTTTAGTAAAAGTTCTGGAAACTCAGGACGACTGTACATCACTTTCATTGCAATCACCAACCAAAATATATGTATAATATAATAAAATTATACAAAGTATTTATATAAAGGTATATACGGCTGTTTGTAATATATATGTATGTATATACATAAGGAGATTAAGAAATGGAGTTAGAAGAATTGAATTGGGAAGTGATTAGAAGCGTGTAGAAACTAAAGAGAGAGAGAATCAGTGGGAGTATACAGCCTTGCAGCTGTTCTCCATATGATGAGATGGTCAATAGCATGTTAGAGTGAAAAACAATGAGGTGTACACCATGCAAAAATGGCAGCCAACAGGTGGCACCATCACCATCCTCAAGGTCGGTATTAAAAGAGAAATTGGGAAGAAAGAGAATGAGAAATACGTAGAAGAAAGGAGAGAAACTGAAGAAGAAAGGGAACGGAAGAACTAAAGAAAGGAAATTTTAGAAAAACAGCCAACATAACAAGTATAATTTCAGTCAAAATATATTTAGTTATGTTTTAGATTTAAAACATGCAAATATAGAGTTTTAATCTATATAGTATAAGCTTTAATTAGCAAGAACAATGATTGAAAATCATTTAGAATCGAGTGAGAAAACTTGAAATTCAGATTGAACAAATAATTTGAAATTGCTAGTGCAGATCTGAATTGGTGTAAACTAAACCTAAATTTGAGTATTGAGACCTCAATAAGGCCTTATTAGTGTTTCCAAAACACAAGATCGCGACTCTAAATCTCAAAAATAGACCCTAAAACCTTAGTTGCAGGTTTCGATCATAAAATCCAGTCATCATTTTAGACCCCTAAACTCACTTTTGAGAATGAGAACATGAACCCCATGAAAAATGAATCATCCCAGAAGAAATCTCATGAAATTTGACTCAAAAATGAGTCTGTAGGGCCAAGTGGCAGGTCTGGGTATCATCTTCCAAATCACGACCATGAGACGAAATTGGAACCCCAAACCAATGCCAAACCATCCCTTGATGCTTCCAAAATGGTTTAAAATCAATAACAGGAAGTTTCAGTGGTGTAAAATCCATGAAATTGGAAGTTTTGGTTTGCAGAAATTAGGGCAACACAAGGGTGAATTGGGAGAAGACTGATGAACAGTGACGGGTTATGGGTCGGACCTCAGGGTCGAGTCCTGACTTGATGTTTTAAGTAGGATCCAGGTCACTCAAAGCTACGACTTTTTGATTAGTTTTTCTAAATTTAAAACGTTAGGGCTGACATTAGCATTACATAATGAACCGGCCAAACCGGTTGGTCCAGTAAAACTTTAGATCGGTTCACTTAAAAATAACATGAACCCACTGGTTCAGATTGGTACTTCAGGAAATTGCAACCTGACCCCAGAAGTTCTGGGAAATTCCACTAAAGCCCAGACAGAAAAATTAATAAAATATTTCAATAAGAAAACTTTCAAAAATACCCCTAAGCCAAAAATGGGATCAAACGAAGTCAAAATAAAATAAACAAATAGTGTATTTTAACTATTTTGGACATTCTAAGCCTAATGGTGGGTTTTGTTTCATGAGACAGGACTCCAAAAAAATAAGACACGTTAAAGAGTATATTACTAAATTGCCCCTAACATGCCCAAAGCCAAATTAAAAGTCGAGAAAGTCTAAATTGACTTTCTTCAACGTTCTGGACTCAATGGTAAGGTCCATATTATGAAATGAAGTATGAAAAAATATGGCACGTAAATATGTGAAGTTAAGAAAGCAACCCTAAAAGTTAATGAAGCTACCAGAAGAGTATACGTGAAGAGAATAACGCTTAAGATAAAAGTTAGGATTTAATACGATCTAAGCATAAGTTAAGAACATCAATAGGAGATATTTGAAGTACATATGAAGTTAATAGATTATTATTGAATTGTTTTTAAGAACTACAAAGGGGAAAGGAAAGGCACCGTAATAGAGCAACCTTAAGGACTAAGGTGAGTAACCCTGCATTTGAAGTGGAGATTTAACTCCATGGATCTTGAATGATCCTTTAAGTTTAAGTTATGGGAAGCATTTGAATATCAAATTCAGTCTTTACACGATTCCTACTTTAAAGTATTCCTTTTTTATACATTGTGTTATGACATGCTGAGTAAATATTTTTATATACAATTTTTCTTGGAAATATTTAGCATGTCTAAGTAAAATGCAAATTTCTTTAAATATTCTGAATTTGATTATTCCAAGTATTTGAAGTCCTACTGTAGACGTTATATGTTACATGTTTTAAATATTCATGAAAAGTATCTATGTGAAGAAGTCATGTGATAAATATTTTACAAGATAACAGTGCATAAGCACACAGGCAAGATTTTGGGTTTCTTCGAAACTCAATTGACCTGTCAAAAACCACATAGTCAGGATTTTGGGTTTCTTCGGAACTCACTTGACCTGTCATGTGAAATGCCCGGTAGCAGGATCAAATCCCCTAGGCAATGAGATATCTCCATGTATAAGTAAAACAGGAGTCTGGTTCGAAACAGATTCCACCAAATCAAAGATAAAAGATAACAAACGCTTTTGAAAATGGAAGCAGATTTTTACCCCCATTTTCACTATACATGTTTATATGTTTTGAAGTAACGCTTTTGAAAATGGAAGCAGGTTTTTACTCTCATTTTTACTATGCATGTTTATATGTTTTTAAAGTGCATATGCTCTATTTAAGGAAATATATGTTTAGCTTGAATACTTTAAATGTTTCAAAGCTATCTGTTATGAAGAATGCATGTACTCTATGTTCAAAATATACGAGCAATTGGTAGTGAGTATTTTATAAACTCTCATTTGCGAAACCACTGCTAATTGAAACCCCATGACAAATGCTGGAATTACTCACTGGGCTTCTCGAAGCTCACCCTATTCCCTAACATTTTTTTTAGGTATCGATGATAAATGGGAGCCTTGCTCTATTTGGGGATGACGACTAGTGGCTCTATTATGATCACGGACTTTTGGAAATACTAGGACCGTAGTTGGTCAAATCTTGATGTAATAGATTTTGGAAAATATGTATTAAGCCCAAGGGGCAGCTGAATATGTATTATATATAAAACTTTAGAAAGTTTTATTATGCTCTGATTTTATTATTGTGTGTACCGCTATGAAGAGCGACAGTACCGGACGGATGTGTGAAAGTTTTAAATAAGAAATGAAAAGAAAAAGTTTTTCACGCTTTCGCAAACCAAGGCCGCACTGCCATCCGATACTGTTGCTTATGTGTGCCTTGCCCTAAGGCCTCTGGGCCGAAGGGTGGCGGTTGTGATACGAGATCCGCATAGGGTGGGTTTCGGGTCGTGACAGCAACAAGTAACACGGGTGGTACCTATCCAACTAGTTCTGTCTCAACTTACCTCTTAATAGGTCTAAGGTTCAAACCTCAGGGGCTGCGGCCCTTTTGTTCTTTTTCCTATTTTTTTTCTTTAATACTATATATATAATTGGGCCGAGTTTATGAGCACAGGCTTGCCTGTCTCCAAGTGGTTTGGGCTCAGGGTTCTTTCCAATGCATCCTAGGTTCAATCCATAGGGGTTATGCCCCTGCGTATTTTTTTCTAAATGTTTTGAAACCAAACGCTGGACAAGGCCAAATCAAAATAGCATATCCTTGTACAGTTAAATTCTTATTTTAATCTCTTAAACCCGTAGTCAAACGATTCCCTTTTTAACTTTAATTTAAAACAATCATAAGTTAAATGGCGTAGCTTAATCCCATTTAAACCCCAAATGACGCCGCTTCATTCTACTGTTCATCATCCCCTTCCCCGACTTTCTAGTAAAGGACAATTAGGGTTCCGTTGCCATCTCCGACAACGACAACCCAATTCCGATCAATTTCCAATGTTTTTCAAATGCCAATTCCTTCATTTTTTCTTGTAGATCTCATTTTTAAACTTGGTTTTTAATTTGACTCATGAAATCTTCACGAAATGGCCAAGAACCGAAGCTCCGGCCAACTGAATATTTCCATGTTCATGCTAATTTCTTGACTGTTTTCACTTTTTTCTTCTTCAATTCATTTTCTTCACTTTATAGGGAAATTTCTAGACTATTTAAACAATGCTTTATGCATAAAATATTAGAAATCTGATTATTTTCTTACACCTGCAACTACTGTTTTCTCTTTCAATTTTCAACCATTTTTCTCAATTCCTTTTGTATTTGATTCTTTATTTTATGCTCAATACAGCCCTACAATTTAAACTAAATGAATCATGCTAAGTTTGTCAAACTGAAACGAGTTACTCACTTAGAATTTCTGATTTTCTCTCGCAGTTTCTTTCCTCTTATTCATCTTTCCTAGTTCAACTTCTGAACTTTCTTTCTACTCCACAGCCTATCCCACTTGGTCTTTTCTTTCTGTTTTTTTCTCTTACTCATACGCATATACATATATAGACAACCATCATCACACTCCACCGCCCAAGTCCCATCTCTCCTTTTTATCCTCTCGGTTTCTCTCCCTTCCTAGCCTTTTTTGTTAACAAATTTTTTGATTTCTTTTTTTCTAAATGCAGCTTTGCATTAAATGTTGCTTGGTGATATTTGTGTATGTATATATATTATATTACAAAACACACACTACACACACCCCAACACACACACACACACACCTGCCGACACTAGGGTTTTTCCACCCCACTTGCATGCTAGTGCATGCATCCATATATATATATATATATATATATATACACTGATCTGTGTGTACATATATACATATACTATAATATGTATTTATATTTCTTATATTGTAAATATATCTATACATATACATGTACTTATACATATATTTATACATGTATATATATACTTTATATACTTACACACACACACATACATATATATATATCTTAATATATTTACGTACAATCTCGTTGTGCACGTACTTCAAGGCGTGTACTGATATACATGCATAATTGCCTGTATACATATATTGTTATGCTTATATCCATATATACACAAATATATTATCTTGTATGCGTATATACGTATATTTTCATATTTTATTTAAAATATACTATATACGTATATCGGGGCATGTAAGGGCCTACGTGCACGATTCTCCATACAATCTAGTTTCTCTTACAGTACTGTGATATCATAATATAGAGCTTAAATAGCTCGGGTTACAACTGATAATACACTACCCGACCTAGTCTACCTCGGTATACGTGCTAACCCAGGTCAGGGTATTACATTAGTACTCAGTCTATTTCTTTTATCTCTTTGCCTTTGTCTTTAGTTCCTAGATCCATAAGTCAAATACACATAAATTTGTATTAAAATACAACTTAAACATTTCTATTGGCTACTTATTATTTTTAGCCTCATTGGACCTCATTTTTGGACTCCAAAGCTCCAAAGATTCTAAGATAGGTCTTCTTAAAATTTCTAATTTCATTTGGAAGCTTATTCTTTCATTTGGGGCACAATTATAATTTGTTTCTTCTGCCTATCGTATTTATCTTAACTGTAACACATCGACCTGAATATGGGATCATTGAGTCGTAGGTTATAAATTAGTAATCGAGGCCTCGAGTAACAAGATCGGTTTCAACCCCGGCGCATGAACTTTTAAGTAATAGTCCTGGAAACCCAGGACGACTATACATCACTTTCGTTGTAGTCACTAACCTGTTGGTTCCATAGCAATTATATGTTTTCACGTTAACCACTGACCCTTAGTACGAGTATGAGATTATGTCACGCATTACGAGGTTATGAAAAATTAGTGTAAAGATATCTAAACTTAAGAAAACAATTAATAAATTTAAAATAATTAATTAATTAAATTAATTAAATTAATAATTAGTTATAATTAAATATTAAGACACATACATACACATATTGAAAGTGTGTTGTGTGTGACCAAGTATGTATGCATGTGTGTGTGTTGTAAGCATGCATGCATGTGTATAAGGAAATTAAAATATATATATATATATATATACGTAAGTATTTAAAGAGTGTGCAAAATGTAGTGAAGCTGGGTGTGTGTCGGCTGAAAGGGGTGTGTGTGTAACTTAGTGTGTTGGTGTGTGAGTGAAATATTATATATGTATATATATATGTATACAAAACAAAACAAACCCACACAGCCAATGATGGCCTGCCCCAAACAGTAACCTGAAGAGCACTCATTTGAGTTGCTGCAACAAGCAAGAGGAAGGCTAGTTGGTGGGGCAATCAGATCTTGCAATAATTAAGTGTATACTTATATACACATATAGATACATTGCATACACACAATATACACACCATTCAGTCACTGAGAGGGAGAAAGAGAGATTCTGAGAAGAAGAAGAGAGGAGATTCAGAAGGAGAAGGAGAGGGAAGGATACTGTTTGAGGTAAACCCACAAAATACCTCAATTTCTCTCTCTAGAATATATACATATATGTAGGTTGTTTAAGTTTGACTTTTGTATATATGATGTTTAAAGTAAATAGACATGAACAAGGCATGAAAAATAAACTCTAAAACAACCTAGAATACACGACCAGTGCACAAAACAACCATGGGAGACCTTGCCTACAGCAGGTCTGAATCCATCACCACCAAATCCCATTTGGTTTATCATGACTTTAACTAGACCCTACAAGCATGCTAGAAACCCTAATACGCGATCAAAAAGCTTGAGAAATGACCATGGAAATAAGAGTTGCATGTTTCGGGTTTGAAACCCAATCCCTCAAACTCGATGTAAAACTAACCTTTATGAACGGGAAATGAAATCCTATGGAAAGAGAAGCACAACCGAACAAACCCCATGAGATTTGGCTTAAAAATGGGCATATATAACTGAGTTGCAGGTTTGATTATCAAACCTTCAACCGAGCTGACAAGACTTGTTTAATCCCTAAAACGAATGCCAAAATGATTCTTGATGCCTTAGGAACATTTTTGTTTGAAAATAGTAAGGATTTAGGGAGCCAAAATGCACGAAATTGAAAAAGAATAAACCTAGAAATTAGGGCAACACTGGTGAAAACTGTGAAGAAGACGATGAGTCGACTCACTGTTCTAAATCAAGTTGGATGGGTTAACTCGGACGCGTGTCGAGCTACGGGCAAGCCACCGAATAAATGAGACTACGTCGTTTTGGTTAAAGGGTTTTTAAAACCCTGATCTCCCCTGTTTGGTTATGCGTATATAGCCTAATTTGATGAACTACACACGAATAGGGACAGCTTATTCGAGTTTAAGGCTGTTATCCGCCGTTTTGTTTAAGAAAACAGAGAAAAATAAAAAAGGGCGCAAACCCTAGGGTTCGAACCCCTGACCCACGCGCCCAAAAACCCTCTCTTTTCCACTAGACCACCCGTATGCGCGTGTACATACATGGGGCAAAATATATATGTATATTGAAATTAATTTCTATAAATTCAAAAAATAAAAAAGGTGCATTTTGCACCTAACAGGACTCGAAGGCAGTGTCTTTTGGGAGGGAGGTGACACGCTGGCCAGCGTGCCACCCATTTCATCCAGTCATCTCATGCACCTTAAATGTATATATATAATGCTTGATACAATTAATTTAACTAAATTAATTAATTAAATTAAATGGTCAAAAAGTGCCCGTTGTCTAAATTTAGCAAGTTATATATGTATTACTATCTCGGACCTCCTGAGTCCAATGGTGAGGTCCACAATATGAGACGAGGTCTCGAAAAATAAGACACGCTAAAAATGCTAAAATGACCAAAATGCCCCTACATCATAAATAGTCAAACGAAGTCCAAATAAAATAAACGAATAGTGTATTTCGACTATTTTGGACATTTTGAACCTAATGGTGGGGTCCGTTTCATGAGACGGGACTCCAAAAATTTTAGACACGTTAAGGCATAAATTACCAAATTGCCCCTAACATGACCGAAGCGGAATTAAAAGCCGAGAAAGTTTAAATTTACTTTCTTCGACGTTCCAGGACTCAATGGTAGAATCTATTCACCTAAAAGAAGTGTCTAAAATAAAAAGACATAAAAATTTGATGAATAGCATCAGTCAGGTGACTATAAATCTAAAACACTGTCGAAATACAAAACTAAGGCACGTATATTGAAATGAAATACGGAAAGACACGACACGTAGACATGGGAAGTAATTAAATTTAATTTAAAGTTAATGGAGCTACTAGAAGAGTATAAATTGAAATAAATTCCTAACACATTAAATTGTGTCATAAGATAAGAGTACGAGGTAAATTAAGTACGCATGACATTTATGGAATATTCGTAAATCGGTTAGGATTTAAAATGAACTAAGAATAAGTTAAGAAGCATCAATAGGTGATATTGCAGGGATGCAGAAGTTACTGAGACTATGTATGAATTGTTTTTAGGAACTACAGAGGAAGTGGGAAAGCGTATTATTAGCACTGACCCTAAGGACCGAGGTGAGTAACCTTGCATTTGAAGTGGAAATTTAATTCCACGGATTTGAATGATGTTTTAAATATCAAATTCAGTTTTTATACTATTCCCGTTTTAAATTATTCTGTTATGACATGCTTAGTAAATGTTTTTATATACAGTTCCTTCCTTCGAAATATTTAGCATGCCTAAATAAAATGTCAATTTCCTTAAATATTCTGAATTTGATCATTCCAAGTATTTGAAGTTCTATTGCAAAAGTTATATGCTACATGTTTTAAATACTCATGAAAAGTATCAATATGAAGAAGCCATGTGATAAATGTTTTACAAGATAATGGTGCATAAGCACACAGGCAGGATTTTAGGGTTTCTTCGGAACTCAATTGACCTGTCAAAGACCACATAGTCAGGATTTTGGGTTTCTTTGGAACTCGATTAACCTGTCATGTGAAATGCCCGGTAGCAGGATTTAATCCCCCAGGTAATGAGATATCTCCACGTATACGCAAAATGGGAGTCTAGTTCGAAACTAGATTCCACTAATGAAAGTGAAAAGATGACAAATGCTTTTGGAAATGGAAGCAGGTTTTACCCTCATTTTTACTATGCATGTTTATATGTTTTGAAGTAATGCTTTTGAAAATGGAAGCAGGTTTTTACCCCCATTTTATTATGCATGTTTATATGTTTTGAAATGCTTACGCTCTATTTAAGGAAATGTATATTTAGCTTGAATACTTTAAATGTTTCAAAGCTATCTTTATGAAAAGTGCATGTACTCTAGGTTCAAAGTATACGAGCAATTGGTAGTGAGTATTTTATAAACTCTCACGTGCGTAACCACTGCCAATTGAAACCCCATCACAAATACAGGAATTACTCATTGGGCTTCTCGAAGCTCACCCCATTCCCTAACATTTTTCAAGTACTGACGATGAGTGGGAGTCGTGCTCCATTTTGGGATAATGACAAATGGCTTTATAGGATTATGGACTTTTGTAAATAGTTAGAATCTGTAGTTGGATGGATTATGATGTAATAGACTTTGGACAATATGTATTTAAGCCCTATAGGCATTCGAATATGTAATATGTATAAAACCTTAGAACTTTATTTATGCTCTGAATGTATTATCATGTGTACCGCTATGAAGAGCGGCAGTACTGGACGGATGTGCGAAAGTTTTAAATAAGAAAAGAAAAAAAAAATTCACGCTTCCACAAACCACATGTTACACATCTATTCGATACCGCTGCTTATGTGAGCCTTGCCCTAAGGCCCTAAGGCCCTCAGGCCGAAGGGTGGCGGTCCCGACACGAGATCGCATAGGGTGGGTTTCGGGTCATGACATTAACGGACTTCACTTTTTAGTCCAGTAGCCCTGAAAACTAATAGGTTAGGCCCTTCCTATTTTTCTGAACTCATTTAATAACTTGATCATTGTTTAGGACACATTTGGTATTACTTCATTTGTTGTTCTATATTTTTTAGAATTTATTTTGATGAAAATGACCTCAACATTAAGTCAAGAACATCCAAAATGGTCAAGATAGATCCCTTTATATTTATTTGGCATCGGCCATAACTAAGGGCATAATTGTAACTTCATATTTTATGTCTAATTTTTCAGCACTTCCCTTGCCAAATTGGACTCTGTCATTGAATCTGGAATGTCGAACATAGTCAGAATAGCCCCTCTTCATAATTAATTTAGTCCCCACTTATTATTTATGTTAGGACCGTGGGGTCCATTGTTGTACTTGGCTAATCCGAATTTTGATAAAAACACGTTTTTAATGTAATCTCACATTAGTCCTAGGCTTAGTGTACCTCAATGCCCATTTTATGCCAAGAAGGTTCAAGCTTCATTGTCGTGATCGTCTACCAGCCGCCTAGGTACTTGAAGGGTAATTGAGTAATTTAGACTTTTGTTGTGATTTATATCTCATACATTCACACATTGCATACATAGCATATAGTGTCCTTATAACATCATGTAGTGTACTGGTCTTGTGTCTATGAATCAATCTTCCCAAATATTCATATTTCAAAACAATAGGGAAATTGATTTCACAAGACAAGTTGAAGATGAGCAATCTATTGTTGCTCATTCGAACGAACCAAGTGGCTCGTTTGAATGAACAACTGAAGCTAGGTTTGCTAATTTTTCACTAGTTCAAATTTTCTGAATCAAACGAAGAGTTGTAGCCTCTGATCTTTGCTCGTTTGATATTCGTTTCATACTCGTTCAAACGAACAAGTGGCTCATTCGAACGAACCCTGTATAATAATAGAAAAGTTTCTATTTTCAAGTTATTTTTGAGATCCGATCTCTTAATTATAAAGTGACAAAAATTTAATTTTTGAGAGAGAGAACAAAGCATAGAAAGTTCATCTTTGAGAAACTTTGGAATTGTTTGATCTAAGAGAGCTTCCATGAGAGAACATCATATATTGCATATCATGCATTTCTCTACTCAATTCACTGCTTGATTTTGATCAATTTCACACGATCCCAATCATCACAAAGAGCCCTCAATTCACTTTATTTCACCATTGGAGAAGAGAGTTCAACCTTGAGGATTCGACATTAAGCAATCAGTAGATACTGAGGTTGTGTGGATTGACAATTATGAGAGGCCCAATTGGAGGAGTCCAAGATTGAAGGATGATCCGATTGTATGGAGAATTCATCTATGAGGAGCTTGTGGATTCATGGGAGGTTGACTGGCATGAACGCGTGGAACGGTGCTAGAGGTACTTAGACTGTCTCTAGTTTATGTGTAATTTAGTCTCGATCATAGTGAATTGCTTCCCTGAGCATTAGCCGGCTCTGGAGTTTTCCACTGAGGATAGTTTTCTAATGTGATTTCTTCATCATCATTGTGTTTTGCACCCTTCTATGTCTTTATCTTTGTGATTCCTAATTTACTAGATATAATCGCTTCCGCACACTTGACAATTAGGTTTTTATGATTATGTTCATTGAATATGAAATTGATAATTGAAGACACTGATTGGGAAAATTGGATTGTAATTTGAATTGGTGAATTGTTGATTGAGCACTTAGTTAAATTTTAAGTTGAATTGTGGAATTAACACTAAAATTGAACAAGTGATTCAATTGGGCTTAGTTGAATGGTATGCATTGATCAACACTTATTGATTGCATAATTGATTGGCTTGGAATAATTGATTGAGTTATAGACAATTATTGAATATTAATTGTAGTTGCATTTCTCACATTTGTCGTTTGAAGTAGTTGGTAATGTTGTGGTTGAAGATTTGGATATATTAAAAAATTATACATACCTATTCATCAACCCCCCTCCTTCTAGGTTAGTGTCACACTAGGACCTAAGCACAAACAATTTACTAATATTTATTTATTTATTTCATTATATATATTTGCAAGAGTGAGACAACCACAATGATGGCACAGTAGTTTGGTACTTGTTCATTTGTTGTCTTGGTCTCGGTTTTGACTCCTAGCCGCAACACTATTGCTTCTTTTTTATTTTGATTTACTGAATTAGATTTATAATATTTATATATTCGGTGGGGTTGATTACAAATACCATGGTAGTGGAAAAATGGTTAGGTTCTTTAGTTTCCAATCACAGATCTAGGGTTTGAAACTCTTCTGCATTTTCGTTGTTTCCACCACATTTTTTTATTTGAAATTGATAACCAAACAGCAAACAGGAGCCAAACAGAGGGATAACATGTACCCTGAAATGTCACATCCCAAAACCCACCTTATGCGGATTTAGGACATGCGACCGGCCAATTAGGCACCGATTGGTTTTCTTTTTTTTGAGTAATTAAAATGCTGACGATAATCCTAACCACAGGCCATTCACTTGTAACTTCCAAGTATAATGCATTCGATACACATGAGTTAAGTAAGCGAAAATCAATAAGAGAATGCATACTAACTTGGCAAAACAACTAGATACATTCATAGTTGGTTAATACAAAGTTTGACTACAAGAACCATGTCATCGTACGTGTAGTCATACAAAACATCCAAAAATGAAGTGGGATACAAAAATGAAATATGTTAATATAGTTCTTCAAAATATTCTCCAAGGTTCTCAATCCGTTAATCCTTGCCACTAGATCTTTCACCTGAAAAATGTTAGGATAATAGGGTAAGCTTAAGCAAGCCCAGTGAGTAACAGAGGTTCCCTGCCATGGGTTTCAAAACCAGTTCTTGCTTATAAAGCACATAGATAGTTCAGTTATTTCAGAAATATCAGTTTTATAAATCCACTTAAATACAGTTTAAGTAGAATAAAACAGAATCGAACTAAATAGAACAAACATATCTGATATACCTATAAAAGAACAGACCAATCAGCACTTGACACGTATGCCTATGAATCCAACTCACGCTAAGCTAACTCAGCTCGCGCTCAGCCAATGGCTAAGCGCTCGAACATTCAGAACAGGATGAAAGATCGGAAGTAGCCAAGCACATGCCTCTAGAGCACATACATATCCGGATAAGGATCACAGAGTTAATTACAGGGCTCCAGACCAACACTCCAGACCTTATCACCGCCTTAGCGGTTGCCGAGTAGGGAATAAGGAAACAGTCTTCAACACGGAAATAGTCTTCAACAAGGAAACTATAATCTATGATTATCTCTATACAATATTCTACAAGGTAACTACAATCTCCGATGATCAAATCCCTATATTCATGGCTCCGAATCCTAATCAACTTAGGAAGGCCACGATCTATAAATCAAACCCTAAAGGTACGCTTTATTTTCATTTTCATTCTTTGGCTTTCAATACAGTCTTTTCAATTCAGTTTACTTACTTAAGCATCGGAGCGGCTACCGCCGGAGCCAATCCGGTGGTCCTCTGATCCCTTTTCTGAGTGTTCTATAGTTTGAGGAGCCCATACTTATTGCGAGTTGAAAAGTGCAGCATCAGTTTGGCGCCGTTTGTGGGAACGACTAATCTCCAAGTGCTCTATTCACAAACTTATCTCTTTCCTCACCGGAAAACTATGGCCCCAAATCTCCAACCGCGATAGAATACTCAGAATCCGCAAAGCTCTCAACGTCGGCCACCTGCTCCAGGAGCAAGGGGGCCAATGGTTGATCCCATGCGACAAGAGATCGAATCGATCAAACGACACAATGAACTGGTGCAGGAACAACTACTTGCTATAACTAGAACATTGGCAACGCTCATACAGAATCAAGGCACGAATCCTCCTAACCCGCCGGTCAACATTGCTGCGGGAACACAACCCCCTATTACCACTGAGAATGGAGAGCCCCACGAGCAGGCTCTAAATAACTAGCCTGGGCACCCCCAGGGTGTTGCCCGCGTTGGTAGAGATCCGTAACCGTCAGCAGCTCCAGGCTGGGGAACATCAGCCTTCGTTCTTGACATCCATTACCGGAGCACTACTCAAGCCCCAACTCCAAGGGCTTCGGGAGCACATTCGACACCACAGGGGCCTCATCCCCATGCAGCACCAATCCCTCCGGTTTGGAACCTTCTTCCGTCCGAGGGACATACTCAGCCTGACTACTCTGAAGCCAAGGCTATGAGGCAAGGTTCACAAGATGTCAGATTCAGAGACCCACGAAGGGTAGAAGAAATTGTCCGAATTTATGGACTGGACGATTGCTTTGAGAGGTGCCCTAGAATCCTCCAGAGCAAGACGAGTTGGCCAGGCTGCTCGGAAGACTGGCCACCCCATTCACTCACGCCATTATGTCAAAAGAAAGGCCCAGAAAGTTCATGGTGCCCAAGTTCACCCTGTACGATGGGTCTGGAGACCCAGGAGATCATCTCTCACACTACCAGCATACGATGGCCCTCCACGGGGCCTCTGATGCTTTAATGTGCCGGACTTTCATTACCAGCTTGAAGGGAACCGCTCTGAAATGGTTCCACCACCTCCCTCCGAACTCAATTACCAGCTTCTATGAGCTCGGTAAGCAATTCTTGGGCAGGTTTATGACCAGCAGAAGGCTCAGAAGGGGACCAGAATTCCTATTAAATGTCAAGAAGACTAAGGAGGAGTCCCTCAGAGCCTACATTGAGCACTTCAATGCCGAACTCACGGAAATCACCGATTGCAACCCAAAATTCCTTGTAGATGCCTTAACTGCTGGACTTGCTAACGGTGGCTTCAGAGACTCCTTGATAAAGAGCCCTCCTAGTCGACATGGCGGCATTAATGGATCGGGCCAAGAAGTATATCAACCTGGAAGAAGCCAACCGTACATCCCAGAAAGGCAAAGATCAGACCCAGAGGGATAATCCGAAGAGGGAGGATCACAAGAAGGAGGACCACAGAAAAGACTCCAACAAGAAGAGGGCCAGGAGTCCCGAGAAGAGAACAGCACCCAGAGCTGTATACAATTCTGGACCAAGGGAGTTCACTAACTTCACCCCATTAAACACTACACCTAACCAGGTACTCCGGCAAAATCCGAGATCGGGAAAACCTGTGGTGGCCGGAACCAATCAAAGGAGATCCCAGCCTTCGGGAGCAAAGTAAGTATTGTAATTTCCATAAATATCATGGACATACGACTAACTCATGCAGGACCCTCCGATATGAGATAGAGCAACTCATAAAGAAGGGACGTCTTCTGGAGTTCGTCAAGCAGGAAGGAAGACAGAACCCCCAAGAAGACAAGCCTCAACAACGGCTAGACCAGAGGCCCGAGCAGAGGCAGGAGCAGAGGGAAGGACGAAACGAGCCTCAGAGGCAAAACAACCATGTCATCTACGCCCTCTATGCTGACTCCCCCATTACAAGAATGTCCAACAGAGCAAGAAAGAGATATGCTCGGGAGGCCAGGGCTACCCCGAACGTATTGCAGATCTCCAACGTTGAAAAGAGGTTCAAGCTAGCACCGGAGATCCAATTCACTGAACAGGACCTCCCAACTGCCTATCCTCTGAAGTCAATATTGAGGAAACCTGAGGTATCGGGAAGATTAGTGATGTGGTCTGTGGAGCTAGGGGAATTCGACATATCATATGTGCCTCGAAACTCTATCAAAGGGCAGGCCTTGGCTGATTTTGTTGCCGAATTCACCCCGGCACTTCAAGACAAGGCACAGTTCATCGAAACTTCAGGAACCTAGCTGCTCTACATCGATGGATTGTCAACCGATCAGGGCTCAGGAGTAGGCCTAGTACTACAGTCCCCTGATGGGATCACGTTAGAAAAAGCAGTCAGCTTGGGGTTCAAAGCTTCCAACAATGAAGCAGAATATGAAGCCCTAATCTTAGGCATCAAATTGGCCCTAGAATGTGAGGTTCAGAACCTCAAAGTCTTCTCAGACTCCCAACTGGTGGTAAGCCAAGTCCTGGGAGAATTCTCCATTAAAGATGATAGGATGCTTCGGTACTACGAATTGGTAAACCACTTAAAGCATTCCTTCTAGACATTCACTATCCAGAAAATTGAAAGAAGCCAGAGCAGATGCTTTGGCTAACATGGCGTCCCGCCTAAAGTCTGAAGCAAACTCCACTAATAAAAATCTCCTATCAGCCAGGACCTAGCATAGAGGAAGCCTAAGTTGCTCAAATTACTGAACAGCCCCAGAGCTGGATGACTTCAATCCTCTAGTACCTATAATCCGGGCTCCTCCCAAAAGACAAAAACAAAGCCAGAAGAATCTGAATCAGAGCGGCTCGGTACCTGATCCTGAACAACAAGCTGTACAGAAGGTCGTATTCTCAACCTCTGTTAAAATGCTTAGCTCTAGAAGAATCACAATATGTCTTAGCTGAAATACACGAAGGAATTTGCGGGAATCATAATGGAGGCAGAACTATAGCTCATCGAGCTCTATCTCAAGGCTATTACTGGCCTAACATGCTAAAGCAGGCCAAGGGGTATGTCCAGAAGTGCGGACAAATGCCAAAGGTTTGCCCCATATCAGCACCAGCCTCATCACGAGCTCATCCCGATTCCAAGTCCTTGGCCCTTTGCTCAGTGGGGGATGGACATCATGGGTCCATTACCAAAGGCACCACCGAACAGGAAGTACCTCTTAGTAGCCATCGACTACTTCTCTAAGTGGGCCGAAGCTGAACCTCTAACACATATCACAGAAAAGGAAGTTGAGAGCTTCACCTAGAAGAACATTGTTTGCAGGTTCGGCATACCACGCGTGATTATCTCTGACAATGGGATACAGTTCACTGGTAAAGGCTTCAAGAAATTCTGTGAAAACCTCAACATTAGGCAACACTTTGCCTCTCCAGGCCATCCACAAGCAAATGGGCAAGCAGAGGTCACCAACCGAACGATCCTTGATGGATTAAAGAAAAGGTTGGAACAGGCCAAAGGAAAGTGGCCAGAGGAACTCCCCGGAGTTCTTTGGGCCTACAAAACAACCAGAAGAACTCCCACCTCTGAAGCTCCCTTCTCACTGGCCTATGGTACAGAGGCAGTAATTCCGGTTGAGATCGGTATGCCAACCCTGAGGACTGAAGCCTTTGAGCAAGAATCCAATGATCAACAGCTGATGGAAAATTTGGATCTACTTGAAGAAAGAAGGGATTAAGCCAGCATCAGGATGGAGGCCTATCAATAGAGAATGGTCGACAAATCCAAGGTAGGACTCAAGACGATCAGCTTTCAAGTCGGAGACTTTGTCTTAAGAAGAGTCTTTCAAAACACCAAAGATCCCACTATGGGAAAGCTGTCACCAAATTGGGAAGGCCCCTACAAAGTAACGAAGGTTGTTAGGACCTACCACCTACTGGCTAGAAGACATGACTGGGAAGCCTATTCCTAGGCCGTGGAATGTGGAACATTTACGAAAGTACTATCAATAGAGATGTTTCTTTCTTTTTTAATGCCTCCATAGAATGTTCATCTTTCAAATGCACAGGCCTCTAGAGCCTGGTCCATAATGTACAAGTCTTAGTACTTGGTCCATCTGTAATGCACAGGCCTCCAGAGCCTGGTCCATAATGTACAAGTCTTAGTACTTGTCCATCTATAATGCACAGGCCTCCAGAGCCTGGTCCATAATGTACAAGTCTTAGTACTTGGTCCATCTATAATGCACAGGCCTCTAGAGCCTGGTCCATAATGTACAAGTCTTAGTACTTGGTCCATGTATAATGCACAGGCCTCCAGAGCTTGGTCTATGATGTACAAGTCTTAGTACTTGGTCCATCTATAATGCACAGGCCTCTAGAGCCTGGTCCATAATGTACAAGTCGTAGTACTTGGTCCATCTATAATGCACAGGCCTCCAAAGCCTGGTTCATAATGTACAAGTCTTAGTACTTGGTCCATCTTTTAATGCACAAGGCCTCTAGAGCCTGGTCCATCCCTAATGCATAGGCCTTCCGAGCCTGGTCCATCTTCAATATGCAGACTCTATGATCCAGTCCGACCAAAGGCGGAAGTTCTAAGCGTCTTCAACCAAATTCCAACTACTATCTACACAAGTCTCCCAAATCGGAATACCTTAAAGCTGATACTTAGATTATTTGGCTTATCTACCAGCAAGCAACAAATACTATAGTACCGAGCAGATTTAAAGAATATTGGTTCAAGACTTCAAGTTTTATACAAAGTTTCTTTGATATACTCTTAAGACATACAAAAGAGTTATTTATCAGAAGTGCACAAGAGGGTGTTCTAACTCAAAAAAGCACATTCAAACAGAAAAGAACATCAGAATTGGGAAAAAAGAGATCAATTTTATTGATGATTCATAGAAGTTTACATCAATACAAAAAGACTGGAAATAAAACAGAGGCTACAACAAGGACATCATTACAGAAGCTACTACATCACTACGATCTGCAACATCATGGCTTTCTTCCTCGAATAGGAAAGGGGCCCAAGTTCCAACCTCCATTACCGCTGCCGCCGGCTTCCATTTGAAAGGAAGGAACCCGGAACCCCAATCTGCATCAAGAAGCACCCAGGCCATTTCATCATCACTATCATTGATCTCAAGACCAACGGATGATAAGGGATCTGGGTCTTAGGACACCTCCATTCTCCACCTTTGTTTCCCTCAAATTCGGCATAACATCCCAGCCGATTTGAGCAAGGGTCTCTGCCAAGCCACGAAAAAAATGAGGCATCCCACCTTCGTCTTCATCACCAACTGCTCCAAGCCTCGGTTGAATCAAGGAGGGTCCACCACCAATCGAAGAAATCTCGACCGGATGCCAAGATGGACAAGAGGACTTGTGCCTCCTTTAATCCTTCTTAGAGACTGAATCAAGGGGAAGGTTAACTCTCGGCCACAGTTTAATCATTCCTAACTCAGACGAAGAATCGTCAATCATCTCCGGGCGAACAACAAATTTCTGGCAACATTTAAAGTCTTTCCTACAGGGGAACAATTTGGGAACAAGAGGATTGGGCACAACCGTATGCCCCCCTTTCCATATATATAGACCCTTGAAGTCCAAAAGCCACCCAATTGGACCGTTGCAATGGTTAAAAGAGAGGTTGGCCTCGAAATCCCAAACGACAATCGTATAAATAAACGGTGCATTAAACCTACCTCTTTGGAATACCAAGGGACAGGGTACAGAGCTCTTTGAACAAAAACCACAGTCCAGCACTGAAGCTTCTGAAGTAATAAAAAACGGGGGGCAAAGTCTAAATGTACAAGCCTCCTATCTGGTATACAGACCTTCCAGTCTTATCTATTTGATGACAGGCCATTCATACAACAAAGGCCAACAACTCTGACATATCCTCATCCTAAGGGCTTGGAAACAGTAGTTTCGATCATCGTAATGATGAGCACAAGCTGCCTAGTTATTTTCACAAGTCTTTGGTTCAGAGTAATCTACTTCAGAACTTTGCAGAGTTTACTCCCACTCTGTGTGATACAAAATCAATATTTGGTTCTATTTGTCTGATTATGTTTGCTTTCTTATCTTATTATGATGAGACAGTCGAAGTTAATCTGCATTCATTATTCAATTATAAGTATCGAAGCTCAGAAGGCAACTACTAACTAGTGGACAGTTGATCTGACATGCAATGGGCTCAGAACAACTATACTGGCAACAAATTTCACAGAAGGCTATAACATAAGAAGAATCTGAAGAAAAGTCAATTTTACTGATCAGAAGGTATTTCATTACATCAAAAAGGGCTGACAAAAACAAAGAAAAGTAAAAGCTGATAAAGCCTCAAGCCTTATCCGAAGGACCAGGATCCTCTGCTGAAGGAAGGTCAGATAGTCGCAGCCTTCTTGCTCGGACCAAGCACCAGATGAGGCAGGTCCAGGAGCAACAATTGACGACACGTCAAAGTCTAGGAACTTAGCCAGAAATCTAGTTCGTAAGCTCTCAAAACCAAACCGGATCAATTCATCACCCATCTGGTCAACTTCCTCTCTCAGTTCCGTCTCAGTCTCAGTCTTGGCATGGTCAACTGCCTCCTAAACCTTCTGATCAAAGGTACTTCAGAGGTCGACCAATTCCGTCTAAAGTCCTGCAACCTGCCGAGCATAGATGTCCCTTTCAGACTCTGCCACGGCAAGATTGGTGCTAGCTTCCTTCAGACTCTCCTCGGTAGCCTGAACCTTGGATTGAGCTGTTCCAAGCTCCAGCCTTAATTCATCTAGCTCGGCCTTCAGCTTATCAGCCTCCTCAAGGCTCATAGGAGTCACCATCAGAGCAACTAAACTATGCATGGTCTGCACGACACAACGCAGACAAGTTAGACCGAATAAGCAAGCAAACAAGGAAAGATAAGAAAAGCATCAGAGGTTACCTTCATTTGGAGATTCATTATCTCATTCATCAACTTTGCAAGGTTATCCCCCCTGTACCGATGAGGGCCCTGGGCCCATATCTGGTCAAAGGCCTTCTTGGCAATTTGGTAGTCCGACTCGTCAGACGGCTCGGACAGTACAGCAGGGGCCTTCCCTCTTCCTAGTCCTTCTGCTCAGAATGGAAGGGGCAGGAG
Organism: Nyssa sinensis; assembly: GCA_008638375.1. Taxonomy (NCBI): domain Eukaryota; kingdom Viridiplantae; phylum Streptophyta; class Magnoliopsida; order Cornales; family Nyssaceae; genus Nyssa; species Nyssa sinensis. The sequence goes on from CM018035.1 coordinate 36,502,925, forward strand.
GAATGGTCGAGATCCGGAACGGGGGCTTCAGCCTCCTTCTCAGCTTCGGTAGGAGGTGGCTCGGGAGAGCCAGAAATCAACCTCCTCCTTTTTACTTGTAGAGGAGGTTCAGGCTCAACTTGGGAGGAAGCCTTCCCCTGCCGCCTGGGCTTCCGCCTCTAGTCCATTTCGACAGTCAGCCTTTTCTTGAGCTCTTCATTACGAGCAGCCATCAAGTTCTCCGGAGTAATAATAATAGTATGAGCCCAGTTGGAAGTCGAAAGAAGCACGTGGTACTGATCTTGGAGCGCGTTGGTAAACTCAGATCTCCTCCAAGCACTCTTGACTGCACATAAACAAGAAATGGCATATCAGATTATCAGTTCGGAAGGCACAACGAAGCTAAAACAAGCCTAAGGAAATAAGCCTCACCCTTATGACCCGTGGTACTGAAGGAATATCGAGACATCACCATCCTGGAAGTCTTCATGCTCCCATCCTCCTCCAACAAAGAAGTACCACTTCTTCCACAGTTTTATTAGAAGTGGGAACGGAGGACAAGGGTCGGAACCCCTTCTCAAAGGACATGTAAAAAAGGCCTTCTACCTTCTTAAACTTCAGATCCATATTACTACGGATCAGATCCATGGACACATCTACCTCATTTTTATGCCCTAACAGTACAAACCCTAAAAGTTGCCGCCAACTATTGAGATTAAGGTCGATAGGGCAGAGCTTATACCAACAGAAGAATTGCCTAACTAAATCAGGCAACGGAAGTCTCAAACCCATTTCAAACCAGGCAAGATAAACACATATCTCCCCGGCTTCAACATTATGGGGACGATCCATTGGGCCTGGTACTCTGCAAGTCACATTTGAGGGAAAATTATACTTCACCCTCCTACTCGTTCAACAGGCTTTGAAGTGACAGCACTCTCACCCTCTTCTCTATGGGAAGACCTGCCAGAGGTTTCCCCAGCCCTGTCTCGGCGCTCTATGAAAGCATCGACTATCCTAGTCTCAGGACTTGGGGGAGGCTCAACAGACCTCTCCCCAGTATCTTCGGGGGCAAGGTCACCTACATTCTCTAAAGGAGGTGGCATAGCCATCTCAGAGGGATTTCCTACCCCCTCACTAACATTTGAGGATTCAAGAGGAGTAGACATTACTCCCGGACTTAAAGAGGAAGAAGCAAAAGAAGAGGAAAGATCGGTCGAACCTGTTCTAGACCAGAGCCTCAGAAAACCAGTGTTCTTCGAGGTCGCACAAACCAACAATGGCAGACAAGATCTTCTAGCACAGTGAAAATGATGGCGAAAAGGTCATTTCAAATCTCACCCTGTATTTATAAGCGCAGTATCAGAAGGGACCCACCAAACCTAAACGCCATGACGGTTCGGAACAATGATGACTTCGAGAAACCCAACCATCAGCCCAGTACAATGATGGCCTTGAAAAAACCCAATCTCTAGCTGCACAATAAATGATGCCCCAACAGTCGCCTTGAAAGGCGAACAGGCAGGTTACATGACTCTCCGAAAAAGGCTTAGCCCTAGTTGCTTGTTAGCATCAAACTAGGACTTGGAGGGGGGGGTAGTAACTGATATACCATAAAAGAGCAGGCCAATCAGCACTTGACACAAATGCCTATGAATCTAACTCACGCTAAGCTAACTCATCTCAGCGCTCAGTCCAATGGCTAAGCACTCGAACATTCAGAATAGGATGAAAGATCGGAAGTAGCCAAGCACATGCCTCTAGAGCACATACATATCCGGATAAAGATCACAGAGTTAATTACAGGGCTCCAGACCTCATCACCTGCCTTAGCGGTTGCCGAGTAGGGAATAAGGAAACAGTCTTCAACACGGAAATAGTCTTCAACAAGGAAACTACAATCTATGATTATCTCTATACAATATTCTATAAAGGTAACTGCAATCTCCGATGATCAAATCCCTATATTCATGGCTCTGAATCCTAATCAACTTAGGAAGGCCACGATCTATAAATCAAACCCTAAAGGTACGTTTTATTTTCATGCTCATTCTTTGGCTTTCAATACAGCTTTTCAATTCAGTTTACTTACTTAAGCATCAGGAGCGGCCTACCGCCGGAGTCAATCCGGTGGTCCTCTGATCCCTTTTCTAAGTGTTCTACAGGTTGTGGAGCCCATACTTATTGCGAGTCAAAAGTGTAGCATCAATATCATAATAGAATAGAACAGAATAGAACAAAACAGAACATAACAAATCAGAACAGAACAGTAAATGATGCCAATATATCAATCAGAGACATAGGCATATCATCAATGGAACAGAACAGGACAGAATTGAATGGAACATAACAGAATAGAACAAGATGCCAATTAGGCACATAATTAAGTATATTCCAGCTTCCCCAACTGCCCATGAGCGGACACTCATGGGGCCTCTACCCTCTGGGTACCACTCTGGCCTACTTATGTCATACCGTTCAAAACTGGAGTGGGCCAACAAGTAAAACACAACATAACAAAACAAAATTAGAACAGACCATATAGCATAACAGAATAGAAGAGCAGGACAGAATAAAATCATGCCATGTGTAATGCAGTACAAAGATTATCATTTAAGTATATTCATTCAAACAATATAGTATATGAAATGGTACGGTGTATGAAGATACAGTATCTATATAGTATAACTTATACACCAAGTCAGAAGTTCCAAGTTACTCATAAACTTTATGCTTATCTCCACGTACAGATAATCTGATAATTTCCAGATAATCTCTAGATACGTCAGGTACCTCCTTGTGTATCCTGAACAATCATCATTATCACAGACAGATCAAAATTTAACCATTCACGTCTTATTCATCATCTTAGGCGTCTATCGGATCACCTAAAATAGTCTAATGGCCTATTACCCTCTCACCGGGTTCAACTGAGGCTATTATATTCCTTAATTAAGCTTAGTAGCTGTTAGGATCGTAATCTAAGTCATTTGGACTCTAGTAGTTATCAATTAAGCACTTATTTAACCTTAGAGGCAAAATGAAAATTTTTTCATTCTTGCACCGAACCCTATCGTGGTCCTCAAAATATTCTATATATCTCATATATAAATTTTTAAGTCTTTTGGACTTCATTTGGTATCTGCTTTTGATCATTGGGACATATCGGTCATTTCTCATTTTATATGTTGACTATTCTGGAGTCTTATTAGCCCTTCTATTTCCATAATTATGCTGATGACAATTTATTAGATCAGATTGGCCTTTATTCGGCCTCTACTTTGCACTTACCATGCTTAGGGGTATTTTGGTCATTTTACGTTTTGTGAAATTCTGACCCCGATTCATCATTTAATTATGTGTATAGTTTCACGAGTATCTGAGCTTCTATTGGCATCAATTTCGTCCCATTTGGACTACATTTGGATTTCGTATAGCATCAGGGGCAATTTGGTAAATTTATATGTTGTATAGCTAAATTTTCAGGACCTCGGTTCATAAAATGGACCTCACTATTAGGTCTAGAGTGTCTGACATAATTAAAATAGTTTAATTTGCCCTAGGTATCATTAGGGGCAATACAGTCATTTACCATTTACGTGTCTGCATTTTTTGGAACTTAATTTTGTCACGAGCCGAGACCCCACCCTATGCGGATCTCGTGTCGCGCACCCGATCCGACGCTGCTTTTCGAACCAAGGGTCTCAACTTGCAACACATCAGTGCTACTAACATGCAACAACTAAATGCGGAATAAAATAAATAAAAGCTGCATGTAATTTATATAATATTTTACAAAGTGCGGAATACAAAATTTCTTAATACAACTGTTCATCCCCAAGACGTGGATAACATGGGAGAGCTACAAGACTGTCTGTACTAAGTATTACACTTACGACTTCAAAAGAAATGTCCACTGCTATCTAGTTGACTGCTACGGTTACAGCTACTGCTCTTCTACAACTTCATTTCCTAAAAGGGTTGGTAAGTTTGGGTGAGCTGATGAAAGCCCAATAAGTAATTCTCCTTTGCTCTGCTATGTGTACATGAATGTGGAGAGCATTATTCATGAAAGAACTAGGATAAATGCAGAGATGCTAGCCAGTCAATGAATATAGAACTCAATATCAGATGATAGAAAATCAAATGAGAAAGCAATGAAATTTTTCTGATAATATAATCATACAAGCTATAGTCATGAGCCGTCTCAAGAATAATCATATGCACTCAAAAAGCTATGAAATCTCATGATCATTCATAATGGTATAACATGATCAAGCTATAAAAATCAATAAGAGATACTGATAACAACAATATGGATGCACTTTAACTTGGGGCCCGGCATACCCCTTAATTCATTTTATTCTCTTTCCTCGATCTCTCAGCCAAGCACTAACTCGTCGGTTCAGTACTCGCCTCACAGATCCCAGTTTAGCTACCATTTTAAATACCACTTTTTATTCCGTTTTCTCGACCCGTAGGTCTAGTAAGCATCAGATGGAGTTTGTGACTGAGCACAAATCCGGTTACAATATAATATATCAAGATCATGCCAAATCCAATAAACAGTAAATACAATAACACTATCTCAGCAGCGAAAAGAAACTGTTGCCTTAACAGGCCAATATAAACTGGGCTGCTGAGATCTTGCCCCTTGAGGCCTATGTACAGAGCGTACAAAAATCATGATCAAGATATACAACAGTCAATAAATACTTTCCACAAGATAAAGCAATATCAATGTGGACTCGATAAACGTTCTGATATTTATGGAGTACAATAGATGATATAAGAAAAACTGTTGACATGGCTGGGAATGTAACATGTACAGAGATCAGAGATTACTTACCTCTTAAACCATTTCTGTTCTTTCACAATAAACCCAAGTCACTATTTCTCCCTCTTTGAAATCCCCTATTCATCAATAGACAATATATCTCAGTTTAACTTTTCATAAGTTATGCTATTCAACAAATTTTATGCCTCTTTACTATTGGTTTCTCTTTTATTTAATTAGACTCTACTATTGAATCCGGAATGTCGAACAAAGTCGATTTAGGCTTTTGCGAAATTCAATTCGGGCTTCTATACTAAAAAGGGCAAAATGGTCATTTTGCACTTTTATGGGTATTTTTATTTTTTGGGACCTCGTCTTGCTAAATGGACCTCACCATTGGTCATAGAATGTCCGAGATAGTTAAAATACACTATTTATATGTTTACTTTGGACATCGTTACCATAAAGGGTAAAATGGTCATTTATGCATTTACGGGTTCTAAATTCTCGGGACTTCTTTTAGTAAATCGGACCCCACAAATGAGTCCAGAATACTCGAAATAATAAAAATTCACTATTTATTTATTTTAATCGGAGTCTGTTTGACTGCTTTTTAACTCAGGGGCATTTTCGTAATTTCCTATTATTTTAATTTAATTAATTAAATATATTAATATTTTATTCTGAGTGTCAAATCATAATTATATAAAATTTGGGGGTCAGTTTGTAATTTTTGAAACTTTTGGGTCCAATTTGTAATTTCCAATTCTCCTATTCTAAATCAGAATAGCCAAACAGCGAATAGGCTTCAAAACTGGAATAGGATATCCCTATTCCCAAATCAATTTCAATTTCAATTTCTTATACTAGGAACCAAACAGTCCCAATTCGATTTTTAAAAATCTTTTAAACTTAACAAAACTGTGTCGTTTTGACTTGCCCCTTTTAATATTCGGTCGGGTCCTGACCCGGACCCGAACCCGTGACCCGATACCCGAACCCCAAACAGGACCCTTCTTCCCCGTTTTTTCGGTGGAACTCCGGTAGGGTTCCGGTGTGAACAGTCGCCTTCTCCGGTGACGGCGACTGAATTTCAGTCAAATTTCAACAGTTTTTAAATGCCATTTTGATCTAAATTTAATGTAGATCTCATTTCAAATGTTGGTTTTCAATTTAGTGTACTAAATCTTCACGAAACTTAGCAACCCGAAACTCCGGCCAACTGTTATTTTTCCTTTTTCTAGCTTCCCCTTCACTATTTTAACTTCTATTTGTTTCTATTCATTTTCTGCACCTTGTAGGATCAATTCCATAAACTTAAAACTAAGTTATATGCATAAAATATGAAAAATCCGATTATTCCCTTACACCTGCAACTACCATTTTCTCCATCAATTCTCAACCATTTTTGATGCTTTTTCTTGCATTCGATTCCTTATTTCATGCTTTATAAAACCCTATGCTTTAAACTAAATGAATCATGCTATCAATTGAAAACAGAATAACCACTTACCTTTTAAATTTCTGATTTTGTGGTGCAGGTTCCTCCTCTTCTCTCTTAGTTCACTTCTGCTTCTTCTCTCTTCAATTCTTTCCTTCTGTTTTCCTCTTTTATTCACGAATGCATACACATATATATATAGAGACCCACAACTGGCTTCTTCTCTCTCTACTTGCTCTCTCTACCAGCCCCTTTCTTTGACTCAACTTTCGGCCCATTTAATTTTTCTTTTCTGAGAATGCAGCTTTGCATTCAATTTGGTGAAGCTTTTGATGATATATATATATATATATATATATATATATATATATATACACATTTTGTCAACACACACAACCGTACACACACACACACAAGAACTTGCTAGGCAGCTTCCTTTCTTGTTTCTTTTCTTTATTTCTTTTCTTTTCTTTTATATTCTAATACACATACATGCATATATGTATATAATATACTATATTATAATCATGTATAAATACATAATTTATAACTATCTTATACATATATATATATATATATATATATTTTCATATATATATGTATATACCATTTTCTGGGCACATATACATACCTTGATATTTAATGAACTATGCATGTGTACGTGCGTATGCATGCATGGGTTTACGCGCATGCATGCTTTTCGAGGCAAGGTTCTGAGTTGCTCGGGTACTGCCCGATACTAGCTATATAGTTGACACTGTTTATATTCCAAAGCTGTATAGTATTTGTGGTATCAAAATATAGAACTTTAACAGCTCGGTGACAGCTGCTAGTACAATACCTGACTCGGTCTACCTCGGTGTACGTGCTAACCCGGGTCAGGGTATTACAAATTTCATCAATTGGACTCCACCATTGAGTCCGGGATGCCCGAAATAGTAAAAATACACTATTCATTTATTTATTTTGGACTTCGTTTGACTCATTTAGTGTCCAAGAGTCAAAAAGTCATTTTACCCTATTAATAAAATAATTAAATAAATTATTTTATTATTTTATTATTTTTTTCAAGGGCTGATTTGAATCAACTCTTTAAAATTTGGGCTTCAGTATAATTATCCAGGGTTGTTGAGGTCAAAGTATAGTTTACTAAACTTCTGGTTTTCTTTGTTTTCATAAACTCATTGAACCATTGGGTTTACCCTAGTAAACCCTAGACCGATCCCAACAACCCCTGAACCAGCCGGTTCAAGTTAGTTTAGAGAACCAGTACAGCATATCCCAGTTATTCACCTTATTCCGGTTTTAGGCTAGCCTTTATCCAATTCTTGATTTTCTATTCCTGTAGCCAAACAAGGAAAATCAACTTAAATTGGAACACTTAAACGACATTGCTGCAGTACCGTTATTTGTGTTTGGTCGAGTTTCGACCCAACTTGACCCAAATTCTGGCCCAATAGAGTCATCTCCCTCACCCGACTTTTCGGCCACTGTTCTTGCATCGTCTTCAGCGCCGGCGCTGAAGACTGCAGGTTATTTCTTCATTTTTCTTCTTGATTTCACGTCCAACTCTCTCTGTTTTTGCACCGATCTACTCCTAAGACATTTAGCAACCTTTTGGGACTGTTTTGAGACCTTAAAACTGCTCGATTTTTTACATCCAAACTAGTTTTCCTGCCGGATTATTCTCACCCTAACATGGTCATTTCTTGACCGTTTTGTATCATTCCAATTACGTTAGGCTCCTGACAAACTCACCTACCTAGATCTAGTCATAAAATTGGGTTTGATTAAACAGATAAAGATCTACCATGTTTGGCCGAGAGTGACAATTTTAGTTTTCTCAGATTTTCTTTACCGTTTTGGTTCCTATGAATCCTGAAATTCATCTACAATAATTTAAGGTAAAAATAACAACAATTTAAACCAAGATTAATACCTTGTTGATGGCTTTTGGGAAATTTCTTCATTTTTCTCTCTTCAACTTCTCTCACACTAGGTTTCTTCCTTTCCTCCTCTTGGTTTCCAACTCTATCTCTAATTATGCATGCAAGACTTTGGGCTCTATCTCTTCTTCCCTTTCACTCCCTCTCACTCTACATGCGCTCACACACATACACGATTTCTTTCACACACACACACATTGTTTGGTGTAGCACACTTTTCCTCACTCACACTCAATCACATGTATGTGTGTACACATATACATATTTATATATATAGATATATTTTATATGTGCTACATGAAACTTAATTGGTGCGGGTGGTGGTCCAATGAGGGGCTGCCACCTCATTTTGAGTATTCAGCATTTGGGGCATTACATGACATGTATACATATCCTATGTATATTATAACACAAAAGTGCTTATGGGCCAAGTGGTAAATTCTTGGGACTTTAAAACCTTGCCTCACTTGGTCAAGGGTTCAAAACCCCTTGGCCTCACTTATAATCATTTTCTCTCATTTTATGCTTATGCCTTGTTTGGCTGGCACAATATACTATTTTAGCTATTTTCTTAATATTTTTTTTTCTATTGCTCTTTTTACGAAGCAATTTCTTCTGGTTGCTTCCTATTTCGGTTAACTTCGATGTCGAATGCCTTGTGTCAGCTTTTATCTCTTTGTGTTCTCCATACCTTGCTAATTCGAATTCTTGTAGCATTAAAATCAGGCTAAGAGGACTAAATTAAGCCTTCCTTTCTTGACGTATTAAATTATTTTATTGGTCTATCGTGACTATCGAAAAATTTCTAATTAATTTCCTTAATTATTCTTTATGTTGTTTCTAATTAATAATTAGCAAACTAATAATTAGCAAATTATTAGCAAATTAATTTCCTTTCTTGTCCAGGAGTTGATTTACTATATGTATAGCCAAACGACTGTATTTGGGTTTCAAAAACTTAAAACCTAACATACTAAATGGCATAGTTTAAGTCCTCCGAACACTAAAATAATGTCATCTCACTTACCCTTTGTTGCTTCTGAATCAGACCGACCAGACTTGAATCTGACCCGCACAAGGTTGTTTTCCTCGCTAAAGCGCGATTGTATACGTGAAACCCTAAAGTCTTAGACCTCGTTTTCTCCCATTTCCTTGACTCGTTTCAAACCCTAATCGAGCCTAAATAGGTTTTTTTAGTTACTACTATAATTTTTATGGGTTAAAACCCATCACTAATGCCTGAATCGTAGTAAATCATGGCCATGGTTGCTTGTAACTAGCCCAATCTCGTTCATTTTATGGTCAGATTATCTTATTTTTGTTCTGTTGTTCATGTTTTTCAATCTAGTTTCAAGCCCCATTCGAGATATCTAGTTTGGTATTCATTTTATGGTTTTTGGTTTTGAAACCTAAACTTGCGTTTGCTTCATTCAAACTCATTTTTGGGATACTTAGTTCCAGTTTCATTATTCTTTATTTCCCTTATAAATTCAATCTCTATTCACTAAACATAGTTTGGTGTTGATGGTTTTGACCTGTTTCTTCAAGGTCCTTCTATGGTCGTTTCACTACATATGGTTGACTCTATGGGTTCTCAAGCTTATTTATGTATCAATATACCCTATAATTTTACATAAGATAAATAAAAGAGGAGAAGAAGTTTCTAACCTTTTTCAAAGGAGTTACCCACTTTCTCTCTCTTGATTACTTCTTTCTCTCTGCGATTTCTGTCATTCCCTTCCATCTTCTGCCTCTAGTTTAGGTCTTCTCAAGGTTCTAATGCATGCATGTAGTTGAGAGGCATGCAGTTGGAGTCTCTCATTCATCCTCTTTCTTCTTTCTCTTTCTCTCTCTAGCTTCAGCTGTTAGAGAAAACCAACACACCACACACATGTTATATATATGTGTATATATATATATATGTATATATATATGTGTATATATATATATATGTACATATATATATATATATATATTTATAGTGGTTTAAGCTGCATATTATACTATTGGCTGGAGTTTGGGTTTTCTTAATAGAAGACACATTATAGACACCTCACTTTGAGACCCTTGATTGACTAAAGTTAGTTTTGCCATTCCCGGGATATTACAACAATATGTCTTATCGAGGGATATTTTAGTAATTTCCATCATTTAGCCCATAGAGGGCATTTCCATCATTTTGCCCATAGAAGACATTTTTGACATTTTGGTCATTTTGTCCATAGAGCGCATTTTGGTCATTTCACCCATAGAGGGCATTTCCATCATTTTTCTCATAGAAGGCATTTTGATATTTTGGTTATTATTTCTGTAACACCCCGATCCCGTGTAATTAATAATTATTAATTAATACTGACTTACAGAATGATTTAGGGAATTAATCATAATCCCGGCGGTCGCCATAGACCGATTAAATAATTAAATGTCTGGAGGGAAGGGTACCTTACCCGAATCCAAATTACTGATTAATTCGGCGAAATAACGCCATTTTAATACTAACGGAATCCGAATTAGCTAACCCGGGAAATCCTGAATAATTAATAAATGGCACGAAACCTCTGACACTGTAGATAACTGAAATATGAAACTCTCGGAACAAACCGCACCAAAAAAGAAGCTACGGAATGAAAGTTATGTAGCAAACACTGAAACTGAATTACTGCGCAGCCAAACGTGGCCTTAACCAAAAATGGTGAAAAAGGGGCCAAATGGAAGGCCAAGGGAATTGAACCCTTGACCTTTGAGAGGGAATGAATTTTTCTCAAAAAGTTTACCAACTGGGCTGCCATTACTTTGTGCATATATATACAACTCAATTGTATATATCTCTAAGTTAACCAAGCCCCACCTCAAATTGGACCAATGAGGTTACATGTAAACCCCATATGATGGATTACATCAACTCCCATCAGCCCTAAATCCCATTGATCTCTGATATATTCATTTATATATAAAGATGTATATGTATAAGAATGAATATATATATATATATGTGTACACATCTTGGGGGGGCCTGTTGTAACACAAAAAAAAAGATCCGAACTGTTATAGAGGGGCTGGCCTGTTAGAGACTTAGAGAGTGCATGTAATCTGTTAGTGAGAGGAGGCTGCCTGCAAGTGTATGTATAAACTGCCCATGGTGGGTGTGTGCATGTCATCCGTTGGAAAGGGATGCACCAAAGAGAACTGAGGGTTAAGCAACACACGACTGCACTAGTGCAACATGCACAGAAACCACAACCGAGCCATGGATGAGGAAATGAGGGCCACTCCTTGGAAGGTAAGACATTAAAACTACTCTAAAATTTCCTGTTTACATTTTGGATCTGTTCCTGATATTTTTAAGCCATATAAATTGTAAATATGCACTACTATGAGGCTTGGAACTGTCATGAACTGACTGGAAGGGGTCGAATAGGGCTTGAGACCCAAAACTGTACATCGGCAACCATGAATGACCAACTCCGAAACTGGGTCTGATTTGACCCAAGCTAAACTGAATTTGGTTGGTCAAGACCTAATTTAGAGGTCACAAGGATTCCAAAAATACCAACCCGCGACCCTAGAGCACTGATTTGGACCCTCAAAACTAAACCTATGGGTCTCGGCCATGGAACCAAAAATCTGAAATAGGCCCTTAAACTGAAATTTCTAAATGGCATGTTGATCCCCATGGACACACGGTCACAACGAGCCAAGCCACATGAGGTTTGGTGGAGAAATGAGGCCACGCGACCGAGCTGAAACCCCCCATGATAATCGGTTAAACAGAGCTCCACCCGTAATTTCGAGGCACAAAATCGATGCCAAGTTGTTGGTCTAACCTGTGGGAATGGTTTGGAACCAAAAACAGCAAAAATATGTACCTCAAATATCACGAAAATGAGAAAATATGAAATCGGGAACTAGGGCAAAACTGGGGGAGAAGATGAAGAAGACGGAGTCGACTCGTCCAACTCGCTTGGGCAGACCGTGTCGACTCGGACACGTGTCCACTCATGGGCGTGCCACCTCTTTAGTGGAACGGCACCGTTTCGGTTAAACAGGTTTTGTTTTAAAATCAAAACCAATCTGTTTGGAAACTCGGTTAATAAATCTGAATTAGGGATTAGGTCTGTCCAAACCGTGAATAAGGGGCTGAATTGGGGATAGAAAGAATATGTTATTCCGGTTTTCTGAAGGAACTGAACCGGTTGGTTCTTGATGGTTTTGGACCGGTTCAACTGATGAACCCTTGAACCCTTGGGTTTGAACCCCTAAATTATGAAATTATATTTTGAATCCCAAATACTTTCTGAAATTACGGATTTGTCCCCATTGTTTTAAAGAATTACACAGTGGCCCAGATTTTGGATAAATTATACATTTAAGCCCCTGGTAATTAATTAAATAATAAAATAATTATTTAATTATTTTATTAAATAGGTAAAATTACAATTTTACCCCTGGACATTAAATATGTCAAACGGAGTCCAAATAAATTAAATAAATAGTGTATTTTCACTATTTCAAGCATTCCGGACTCAATGGTACAGTCCGATTTTGGAAATACAGTACCGAAAAATACAGACTTGTAAGTGATAAATTACTGTACTGCCCTTGATGGCACCAGACCCAAATAAAAATAAAAGATAGTCTATTTTGACTATGTCGGGCATTCCAGACTCAACGGTGTGGTCCGTTTAACAAACCGGAGTCCCGAAAAATACAGACACATAAAGTGTAAATGACCGTACTGCCCCTGATGCTTCCCAGGGTCAATTGAACATAACAGATAGTCCAACTTAATTATGTCGGACACTCTGGACCCAATGGTGAGGTCCATTTTATGAACTGACGTGCCGAAAAATATGACACGTGAAATTACCAAATTACCCCTGATACTGTACGAAGCCCAAATGAAGTCCGATTGGGACGAAACTGATACCGATAGAAACCCGAACACTGGTAAAACTGTATACCCGAATAAATGACGAACCGGGGTCAGAATCTTACAAAACGTAAAATGACCAAAATACCCTTGAGCACTGTGAGTGCAAGATAAAGGTCAATCTGATTTGATAAATTATCGTAAGTATAATTATGAACACTGAAGGGCTAAGTAAGACTCCGGAACTGTCAACGCGTAAAACGAGAAATGACCGATGTGTCCCGACGGTCTAAAGTAGATACCAAATGAAGTCCAAGGGACTTACAAATTTATACATGAGATATATGGGACGTTCTGAGGACCATGATAGGGTCCGGGGAAAAAATGACAAAATTACCATTTTGCCTCTAAGACTAAATAAGTACCCAACTGATACCGATTAAAGTCTAAAAGACTTAAAACTTCATATATACGATATATGGGATATTTTGAGGATCGTAACAGGGTCCGGGATAGGAATGGAAAAATTACCATTTTGCCCCTATGGTTAAAATGAGAACCTAACTGATACCGATTGGAGTCCAAAGGACGTAGAACTTTATACTTAAGATATAAAGACTATTCCGAAGACCACGACAGGGTCCGGGACAAGAATGGTAAAATTACCATTTTGCCCCTAAGGTTGAATGAATGCCTGACTGATAACGATTGAAGTCCAAATGACTTAAATCATAATCCTGATGACTGCTAAGCCTAATTAAAGGATGAAATAGCCTCGGGTGAGACCCAGTGAAAGGGCGATAGGCTACTAGGCAGTCTTAGGTGATCCGATAGATACCTAAGATGACAAATGAGACCTGAATGGATGAGTTCTGATCTGTATATGATTGATGATTATTGTTCAGGATATACATGGAGATGTCTGACGTATCTGGAGGTTATCAGATTGTTGTGCAAGGAGATAACCGTAACAGTTTGTGAGTAACCCTGACTCCTGAACTGGTGTATAAGTTCTGTCTAGATACTGTATTTTGAAGCTCTGTACTGTTTTGAATGTTATACTGTTTAAAAAGCATATATTTAATGTACGATATGCCTTGTCCTGATTTATGTATTGTTCTGCTTTGTTCTGACATGTTCAGTTCCGATATGTCTTGTTCTGATTGATGTATTGTTCTGCTTTGTTCCGACATGTTCAGTTCCGATATGTCTTGATCTGATTGATATTGTACCGTTTTGTTCCGACTTGTTCAGTTCCGATATGTCTTGATCTGATTGATATTGTACCGTTTGTTCCATCATGTTCAGTTCCGATATGTCTTGATCTGATTGATATTGTACCGTTTTGTTCCGGCTTGTTCAGTTCCGATATGTCTTGATCTGATTGATATTGTACCGTTTGTTCCATCATGTTCAGTTCCGATATGACTTGATCTGATTGATATTGTACCGTTTTGTTCCGACTTGTTCAGTACCGATACGACTTGATCTAATTGATATTGTACCATTTGTTCCATCATGTTCAGTTCCGATATGACTTGTCCTGATTGATATTGTTCTGTTTTGTTCCGTCCGTTTTGATCTATCCGTTTCATGGTCTGTCCGTTACTGATATGTCCTTGTTTTGACTGACGTATTGATCCGTTTGGTTCTGTTATATCTCGACCGTTAATGAGCTGTCTGTCTTGATTGTTTACCTGTGACTTGAACTGGTGTTTTGCTCTGTCTGATTCCGTTATGTTCCGTCCGTTAATGATTTGTCTGTCTTGATTGATATATGGTCCAGTTCCGTTATAATCTGTCCGGATTCTTGATTTGGTATATAAGTTACTGCATAGATACTGTATTTTGATGCACTGTACGGTTTTAAAAGTTATACTGTCTGAATGCATGTTTTTAAATGCAAACTTTTATATTGTATTGTACGCGGCATGATTTTGTCCCGTCCTACTATTGTTTTGTTCGGTCTGTCTTGTCCCGTTTTATGGTCTGTCTGATTTTGTTCTGCTATGATGTGTCTGACTCTGGGTACCATTCTGATTACGAGCGGTCTGGCATAAGTAGGCTTGATTATGTGCCTAACTGATATATTGTTTGTTATGCCCTGTTATGTTCCGCCCAGTACTGATCTGTTCTAATATTTGAATTAATTGCCTATACTCTCATTGATATATTGGCATCATGCACTGTTCTGTCTGTCCTGATTTGTTATTCCGTTTAGTTCAGTCCCGTTTTATTCTACTTAAATTGTATTCGAGTAGATCTATAAAACTGTTATTCCTAAGCGATTGAACTATCTTTGTGATTTATAAACAAGACCGGGTTTGAAACCCATGACAGGGAACCTGTGTTACTCACTGGGCTTTTCGAAGCTCACCCCATTCCCTAACATTTTTCAGGGATTATCTCTGATGGATTAGAAGACACCGTGATATGACATGGTAGGCCGAGTGGCACTTCAAGTAAAGGATCTGACGGCACTGATCTGTAGAGACTGGATTCTTGTGGACTGATTCTGTTATTCAGGTGAGTGATATGATACGGCTAACCTGATTTACATGTACTGGATAGATAATTATGGCTCATGGAAATAAACGGTACTCTAAAGATATTAGATCTGCTCTGTACTATATGCCTGATTTTAGATATGCTCTGAACTTAGAACTGTTAACTATTTTGGATTTAGACTTGCTCTGTGGTACATACCTTTGTGGTGGATAAGTGAGTTATATTCCCGTGATACAAAGAAAAAGTTTTAAATTCCGCTGCATCTGACCCTACAGTTGGAGTGCAATTCGTCGGAAAGTTCAGAATTTGCCTTTGGTTGGTCGCGTCGCGACCGACTGGCAGTCACGTCCTCGACATCCACGTAGGGTGGGGTTCGGGATGTGACAGTTTCCATAGAGGAAATTTTTGACATTTCGAAGGAGTTACCCACTTTCTTTCTCTCTTGATTTCTTCTTTCTCTCTGCGATTTCTGTCACCCCCTTCCATCTTCTTCCTTTATTATTGGTCTTCTCAAGGTTCTAATGCATGCATTTAGTTGAGAGGCATGCAATCACAGAGTCTCTCATTCCTCTTCATCATTTTCTCTCTTTCTCTCTCTAGCTTCGGTTGTTAGAGAAAACCAACACACCATACACACATGTTATATATATATATATGTAAATCCATATATATATATATATATTTCTAGTGGTATAAGCTACATGTTATATTATTGGCTGGAGTTTAGGTCTTCTTAATAGAAGACACATTGTAGACACCTCACTTTGAGACCTTTGATTGACTAGAGTTAGTTTTGTCATTCCCGGGATATTACAACAATATGTCCTATCTAAGGATATTTTAGGAATTTCCATCATTTAGCCCATAGAGGGCATTTCTATCATTTTTCCCATAGAGGAAATTTTTTACATTTTGGTCATTTTGTCCATAGAGCGTATTTTGGTCATTTCACCCATAGAGGGCACTTTTGTCATTTTTCTCATAAAGTGCATTTTTGACATTTTGGTCATTTTTTCCATAGAAGGAATTTTTAATATTTCGAAGGAGTTATCCACTTTCTCTCTCTTGATTTCTTCTTTCTGTTTACGATTTCTATCACTCCATTCCATTTTCTTCCTCTACTCTAGGTCTCAAGGTTCTAATGCAAGCATGTAGTTAAGAGGCATGCAATCATGGAGTCTTTCATTCCTCTTCCTCCTTCTCTCTCTTTCTCTCTTTAGCTTCGGTTGTTAGAGAAAACGAACACATCACACACACATGTTATATATATTTATAGTGGTATAAGTTGTATGTTATATTATTGGCAGGAGTTTGGGTCTTCTTAGTAGAAGACACATTGTAGACACTTCACTTTGAGACCTTTGATTGACTAGAGTTAGTTTTGCCATTCCCAAGATATTACAACAATATGTCCTAATTAGGGATATTTTAGTAATTTCCATCATTTAGCCCATAGAGGGCATTTTTGTCATTTTGCCCATAGAAGGCATTTTTGACATTTTGGTCATTTTGTCCATTGAGAGAATTTTGGTCATTTTGCCCATAAAGAGGATTTTCGTCATTTTTCCCATAAAGGGCATCTTCGACATTTTGGTCATTTTGTCCATCAAGGACATTTTGATTATTTTGCCTATAGATGAAATTTTCGTCATTTTGCCAATAAAGCGCATTTTGGTCATTTTTCCCATAGAGAGGCATTTTTGACATTTTAGTCATTTTGTCCATAATAGAGGGGCATTTCTATCATTTTGTCCATAGAGGGCATTTTTGACATTTTGGTCATTTCACCTGTAGAGGGCATGTCCGTCGTTTTGCCCATAGAGGGCATTTTTGTCATTATGCCCACTAAGGACATTTTAGTTACTTTTGTGTTTCCCTACCCTTTAGGGGTAGTTTGGTAAATACTAGAAGTTTTTCACATTCTAGGAGTATATCTATACAATCAACCCTCTTATAATTAATAGACACGGGAGATTGAAAATTTATTAATTATTAAATTTTCTCATACTTTCATTAAACAATGGTATTTCTTACATTTAAATGATTTTCGCTACAAAAATAAGACATCATATCAAATTTTTCAATAAAATTTCAGTTTTTATAAAAAAAATACATATAATGCTCAACTTAATGCATAAAAAAACTCCTAATATCCTATTCCATAAAGAAGTTGTGTATCTTGATGTCATTATTTTTCTCACTTATAAAATTTTTTAACTTCAATTATAATGAATTAATAAATGTAATTATCAAGATATGTCGTAAATGGGATTTATATAACAACATATATAACTATTTTATCTCTCTAATAATTAATATTATAAATAAATTTATGAAATAAGCATTAATTATTAGGTAATAGAATTATTAATTATCTACCATAAAACGAAGTTGGTTCCTTAAAAAGTTATTCATTATTTGAGATTATTAATTTTTGAATATTAATTATAAAAGGGTCAGTTGTATTGATACCATTTTGCCCTTTGGAGGGCACTTTGATAATTATAGAATATTTATGTCCCATATTACATATTCGTCTGCCACTCAGGGCTTAAGTACATAATTGTCCAAAATTACTATAACAAAATTTGACCAACTATAGGTCCTAATACTTTCAAAAGTCCCTGATCATAATGGAGTTGCCAATCACCCATCCTCAAATTAGGCAACGCTCCCATCCATCATCACCACCTGAAAAATGTTAGGATAATGGGATGAGCTTCAACAAGTCCAGTGAGTAATTCCAATACTTTGTCATGGGTTTTCAACTGGTAGTGGGTTAGTTATAAGAAAAATTTCATATAAACATACACTACCAATTGTACGTATACTTCAGATACAGAATACAAGATTCTTCAAAAAGATAGCGTGAAGCATACAAGGCATTCAAGCTAGGCACGTATTTCAATAATCACAGGATATAGAAATCTTCAAATCACGTATCATGATGTATTTTAAAGCATTCAATAAAACATTTAATATGCAGCAGAATTTATAAACGTGTGTAGGATGGCCATTTGAAAGCCAAAGAAATAATTGAAATCCTTTCTATGAAAATAGGAGGATACAAATTTCTTCTTCTTCAAAATTTCAAAACGAAGGGTTATATAAAAACCTGTTTCAAGTAAATGGGGGTTTAAAAACCTGCTACCATTTCTGAAAACATTTCATCTTTTCACTTTGATTAGGTGGAAATCTGTTTCGAACCATATTCCAGTCTTCGCTTGGAGATATCCCATGTCTGGGGGATCAGATCCTGCTACCGAGCATTCTTCATGTCAATTGAGTTCCGAAGGAATCCCAATATCATACTTGGTGCTTATGCACTATTATCTTGCAAAACTGCTTGATTCTCCAATAATGCTTTCCAAGAGCATTGAAAACATGGTTTCTTCAAATATGTGCTTTTCACGAGCATTAAAAATGTGACTTTTCAAGAAAAGCTTTTTATGAGTATCAAAAACATGGCTTCTTCAAGAAATGTTTTTTATGAACATATGGAAGCGTGACTTGAATAAAAAGAATGAATTTTCATGAGTATTTGAAACATGGGCAATTTGACGGAGTTTTTAAATACTTGGAGGACAATACTTGAAACATTTAACACGTGAACTTCAGGAATTTTGAATCACGATGTACAAGAATTTATTTAAGCATAGATAGAATAAAAACATTTAATTCAAGAGGCATTTAATAAAATTGACATTTACATGGACATGCAAAAAATAAACGTATCATCTGTCAAAAATATCAAGTCGTAAATTTTGCATGCCATGTTAGAATTTATAAATAAAATGACAGTATATTGAAATATAAAGCATATAAATACGAGAATTTAAAATTTAGAAATACTGCAGACATTTTAAACGTGAAAACACTTCAGAATATTTAAACTTCGATTTACCTCAGAATCCATGAAGATTAAAAACCTCCACTTCAAAGTACAGGATTTCTCAACTTGTTCTACCGGGTTAGCGCTACTGGTGGGCTTTCCATTTTCCCTTGTACCTCCTAAAAATCAAATTCACCAAGACTTCAATCAATTCCTCATTTACTTCAAATCATTCCTAAATGGATGTTGTTCATTAAATTTTAGACCCGTCGTACCCTAATTTCCTAGGATTGGTCTCACCGGTCTATTCGTGGTAATTTAAAAAATTTTATTTTTTATGTGACTTATTTTTCAGTACCTATTTTGGTATTATGGACCTCACCATTGAGTCTGAAACATCGAAAAAAAAAATTAATTTAGACCCTCTCAGCTTTTTATTTGGCTTCGGGCATATTTGGGGTAATTTGGTAATTTGCACTTTTACATGTCCTAATTTTTCAGAGTCCCGTCTCATAAAATGGACCCTGCCATTAGGTCCAAAATGCCCAAAATAGTCAAAATACACTATTTACTTATTTAATTTGGACATCAAAGTATTTTTAGTGTTATTAAATTAATTAAATAATTTAATTTAATTAATTATAAGGTTATATATTATATGTTTTTTATGTTGAAATTATTCAACAGGAGCAGGGGTGGCTCAGTGGCTGACTTAGTGGGTTTTAGGTGCCACACCCCCACTCAATCGTGGGTTCAATTCGGCGGAACAGCAGGATGGCCTTATTTTTTTTTCTTCAAAGATTTCCTAGTCCAAACAGCGGATAGAGAGGCCAAACAAGAATAAGGTATCCCTATTACAACTGGGGTTATTAAATCAGCTCCTGTCCGTGTAGCCAAATAGTCTTAAATCATTTAAAATCAATTTTTCACTTAACAAAACGTTGTCGTTTCATTAATGCGGTGGCTTGCCCATGATTCAACATGTGTCTGAGTCGACACAGTGGCTGGCTACCTCGGTCAGGATCAGCCGAGTCAACTCACGAGTTGACCCAGCAGGGTCTTCTTCTTCCCCACCCTCCGAGCACTGTAGCTCTGCAACCCTAGCTACAATTTTTCCTAATTTCGTGGTTTTCTATTGCAATTCGAGTGGTTTGGTTTATTTCTTTGGGTTTCTGCATGTCTCAAAAGGAGTTTGGCATCATTTTGGGGGTTTGTATTGCGCTCAACAGTGCAGTGGAAGGTCTTTGAAGGGTCTCGGTTTTGGGCTAAATTCCTTACTCATTTCAAGGCCATTTTCGGGTCTGTTTGTTGTGTTGGTTTCCTTGAGTCGTGAGGTATCTATGCCTAATCCTACAACAAGCTTAAGTGTGTCTATATGGATTTGCCATTGTTGGCAAATTGGCACTCCATTGGAACAGTGCTCACTCATGAGCCAATGCCACGGGTTTCTTATTTTTCCTTCCTTTTTCCTCGTGTGTTTTATTATTCAAGACTCAGAAGTGGCCAGTGTGTGAGTTTTGAGGTTAAACAAGAAATTTCCAAGCTTTCAACAATGGTGGTTCACACTTGAACCACTGTTTTTGGGCTATTTTTGGAGCCTATTCCTACCCTTTATTAATGATTTCTAACTTAAGTATCATGCATGCAGAAAAGAAAACTCAAAATAGTTGTATATACACAATTTTTAAAGAGAGAAAAATAAAAGGTTTGGTGATTTTACCCCTACAATGGCTCCTCCCTCCCTCTTCTTGCTTGGTTCAGGTCCCCTTAAATCCCTCGAAAACAACACTCATCTTCCCTCTTTTTTCTTCTTTTTCTTCTTCTTTCTTCTTCTTATCTCACTTTCTCTTTCTACCTCACTCTCTCTCTCTAGGTTTCTCTCTCTAGCTGACTTACACTCATATCACAATTCTGATTTCTGAACTTCAATCGCACACAAGCAACACTCATATATAGATATATCTTATTTATTTTATTTTAAAAATAAATTTTGTTGCATGAAAGGTGATTGGGCAATTTGGGAGGTGGAGGGACTTTTTCATATACATATATACATATAAGTTACATTTTTAAGCACAAAAGTGTTGGCAGCTCACTTGGTTATTTTTTAGGCCTAAGTGCTTTGCCTACTTTAGGTCAAGGGTTTAAAACCCCTTGGCCTCACATTTTGGTTCCCGTTTCGCTATTCCCCCCCCCCCCCTCTTATGCCTTGTTTGGCATTAAATTTATTTATTTTTACTTTTTGCATTATTTTCTCTTTTGTGAATTTAATTTTTGTATTCAATCCTTCATGTATCGATTTTATAAATCGTAGCCATGGATTATTTTCCTGGAGTCGATCTCGTGAATTAAGGTCTCGAAACTATTTTTGGAATTGTTATTATTTCCCAATCCAATTTTCTTAATTATTCTTATTCGTCTTGATTTAATAAATTGAAGGCTTATAATTTTATTTCTATTTTTCACTTGTTGACTTCGTTAGTCGAAGCGTTATTGTTTTAATTTCCTTTACGTATCATTCTTATTCATTTTATTTTAACCCTCGTCATCTTAATTAAATTTTCTTAAGTCCCCAATATTTAATCAGTGGCTTAATTTTTATTAATCGGGTCGAGGTGTTACAAATCCCTTTACCAAAAATAATTACCACCGTCGGATAGCCCGAGCTTTCAACAAGAAAGTTAGGAAAAGAGGATTGCAAGTAGGAGATCTAGTACTAAAAAAAAAAAAATCAAAGCCCCAATGATCAACATCATGAGGGAAGTTCTGACCCAATTAGAATGGCCCGTTCATCATCAAGTCCATAGCCACTGGAGGTACAACTTGGCTTACAGACATGGATGGAAATGAGTTCTTCTTACCCACCAACCTAGACCAACTCAAAGCATTCTATGTTTAGGAGCTTAGACTTACTATAATAGAACTAAAATGACTTGATCCCCCATCAAGTAATGTTACGAACAACATGGGGGCACGTAGGTAGCTCACAAAGTCACTGTGGGTACGGTCTCAAAAATAATAATAGAATTTCATTTCTCTAAACCAAAGTAGATGTCCAATATTATATTTCATAATTAGTTAAAATCCAATCCGATTTGGTGATAAGATGTCTAAACAAGACTAACTACCTCACAAAAATATCATTGTTATTAAGGGATCACTCTCATCGTCACAAATGGATTATCCTTTCTTTTCCATTAATTTTTCTTCAAAATCAAACTCCTTGCCTGTTATTTTCTCCACAAAGTACAAAAGGCCTTTCTTCTCATCAACTTGCAAGTCAAAGCGCCCAAAGTTCAGTTTTCCCTTCCGACTACAACACCTCTCGAGGGACCCTTGGGCACCCCCTTTTCCTCTTCAAGCCTCGATGTAATACCCCGACCCGATTAATTAATAATTAGTTCGCTAATTATTAATTAGAAACAAAACAAAGAATGATTAAGAAAATTTATCGAGATTTTCCGATAATTACGATGGACTAATAAAATGATTAAATAAATCAAGAGGGGACGATGAGGACCAGATCAAGAAAACAATAGAGTGACAACTTCGATTTGTGAAATTAATATGTGAAGAAAAATAAATTCTAAATTAGAGACGGTCAAGTAAGAACGTAATGAATGCCAAGAACAATGATATGATGGAAAATCATTGAATAGAATGCAATAGTGCAAAATTAGCATGATGCCCAAAGGAGCACATTAATCGAAACTAATCCGATAATTATGATGGATTATAAAAATTAAATGGAACACGATGAGACATATAAAATGGAAATAATAACATTTGAAATCTATTACACACAGTCGAAAGCGAGGCTAGCATACCAAAGTGCTTTTAAAGCAATTAAGGCACAAACGAAATCAAGTAGGATGGCCTAAACGCCAAACGAGGCCTAAGACCAAAAACATAACCAAAATGCCAAAAATACAATGGATGGGTTTTGAACCCTTGACCCAAAGTCAATGAAGCATTTAAGTCCCGAAAAAATGCCAATTGGGCTACCAACCATTTCGTGATATATATTACATAAGATATATATATATATATATATGTATATGTAAGCATAAAGTGAGCAATCTAGAACAAATAAAATAAAAATAAAATAAAATAATGAATATAATAATCATAAAATATATACATACACGCACACGCACACACACACACACACACATATATATATATATATAAATGCTGCTGTAAGTAGCATGGCCCCAAGGATTAAAATATATGTGTGTGTACGTGTGGTAAGGAGGGCAGTACAGAGCAGGTAGAAAGAAAAGATCGATTGATGTGTATATATATATATATATACACACACACACGCACAAACCATTCAACTGTCCCAAAAATATACAGAGAGAGAGAGAGAGAGAGAAAGCTATTGTGAGGGAGGAAAAGAAGAAGAAGGAAAGGAAATGAGATCAAGGGTAAGAAGGGAGAAAAGAAGTAAGCTCTTTCCTATTATTCTTCTTTATATTTTTTTTTTACTATGCTTACTAGTTTTTTTGAAAACTTAAACTAAACGCCCAAAGAACCATAGGGTTTGAAAGAGTAGGAAAAATGATGAATTTAGAAAGAAACGGGAGGTTTTTTTGGTGGAGAAATGAGAGAGAAAATATAGAAAGAGAAAGGTGTCCAAAAATTATAGGTGGAGGAAAAGTGTCTTATTTGAAGCTGAAAACAAACCCAAATGAATTATTGATGTCCCTAGAATCATTTTGATATAAAATGCGTCAAAGACGGGCGTCAAAATAATGAGAAAAATCAAAATAAAAGGTTGCCGAAAAATGGCTTCTCGCCGGAGCAGCCATTGGAAGTGGTTGTTCGATGGCCGTCAGGTTGCCTAACGTTGAGTTTGGTCAGAGAAATGGGATCCTTGAAAAAATTGGAACATTTCCATGTTTTTAGAATCATGAAAGTCCACCGAAAAACTGTCACCAGCACCGAAGAAGACGCTGGAGACGGCATTGGAAAGAAGCATGAGGAAGATGAACCTATTTGTTAATGGGTCGGGTTGGAGGTTCAGGTCAGGTCAGACTCGCCTAACTGCACGTGCATGGGTTGCAGGTAACAAAGTTCCAAAACAATAGACACGTGAAACGTCAAAATGGAAATTTTACCCATAGTATTCCAAAAGCCAGATAAACCTCAAGAGGGACATAGTCTAGCTATTTTGGGCACCTTAGACTTAATGGTAGAGTCCGTATTAGCAAGCGAAGTACCAAAGAATATGACGCGTGAAAGTGTAAAATTATGACAATGCCCTTAGGCTTAATGTAAGTTACTAATAAGCAAATTAAGATTCAAAAAAGCCTAAATCTATTATAATCAATATTCCAAACTTAATGATAACGTTCCTTTGAGAAAAATCAGAGCCAATAACAGATTAAAAAATGACGAATACATCCTTAAGACACAACGGAGTTACTAGGGGAGTAATAATGAAATAAATAAGTCCACAAAAATGCTGCAAGGACCGAATAGACTCTAATGGAGTCGAAATTCGTAAACGGTAAACAAAAAGGTATGGAACATTAGAAAGTATAAATTATCGAATTGCCCTTGAAGGGCCAAATATGCTATAGGGCTATAGAAAACCTCAAAATGGGAAATTAAAGACTTTCAATTGAATAAACTGAGTTCGAAAAGAACCCAAAACACTACATAACAATGGTCGAGAATTGAATGAGTACTAATTCATTTTGTAATATACTTTTGAATCTATGATTATAGGGTCACTCGAAACGATGGAAAATGGAAAGAAAGCTATGAAGTAGCAATTGTAGTACTGCATGGGAATGCGATGTTAAAGAACCGAGGTAAGTAAACCCAAAATTTGTTATGCGGTCCTTCCTTAGCCATGTCACCATATTCTTCATGCTGCCACCTTGTACTCTATTATCTAATATGTTTGATTTCCACAATTGATATTGTTCCATCTTGTGGACTTGATGAGTTATTGCATGTCAGCATCCTGTTATGATTAGTACGTATTTCCATGATGTTTGGATACTGAATAGTATATGTCATACGTTGTTGAGAAAAGTATTACTCCAAAAAATTATGCATTATGTATCTATGGTAGTATTTGTTACATTACACAGTTCAGTCCTTAGGGACAATATGTTGATAGTCTACACATGGCATTATCTATCTGTGGTAGTATTTGATACATTACACACTTCAGTCCTTAGGGACAAGATGCTGAAGTCTACACGTGGGTGTAAGTGTCACAATGCACGATTGATCTACACGTGGTTGTGAGAGTCACAATGCACGATCGACACATAGTCATGTGAGGCATGACATACGACTTGAGTCCTAGAAGACACTGAAAAGTTTGAAAAGCGTTGTGCTATAAGCACGAAAGGGAATGCCGGGCCCTGATAGATAGCTTCTTTCTATCTCTTACATGACATTCTCTTGATTCCGATATGATGTATATGTTAAGCATCGTTGATATTGTATTCCTTGGATCCTTGATATGCTTTGTGAGCTTTTCCTTGGAATACTCCTTGTTGTGCTATTTGATGTGATGACATGCCTATATAGATATTTTCTAATTCGGCAGCATATTATTTGGCTATTCCTTGTTGTTTTGTGTACTTATCTTGGGATACGCCTACAGGACTTGAGGGTCATTTCTATCGAATTATATGTAGGTGACTGGCTATTGTGACTTCTATTATGTCTCCTGTTATGACATGCATCATTATATTACATCTTATTGGTATTTGCTCATGCCTACTTTATGGATTGATCTTGACCCATAATAGAGGAAGGGACTTTACTTACTGAGCTTTGTTAGCTCATTCTGTTTGTATTACTTATCTTTTTCATGACAGCAGGAGATTGAGGGATTGCCAGACATACACATAGAGTAGCTACTCTACTCGCTACTGTCAGTCTTTTTGGGCGAGTATGATGGACATTTTTGGTTATACTGATGAGATAGACTAGTATAGAGTAGTCTTAATTCTCCCATGAGTCTAGGTCTTGGGTACGGGTATAGGTATATGTATGCTTTAGGATATGTACATAAATACTTTTTATTTTTTGGACAATGTAAAAACTAAACTCTGATGATGATAGATGTTGATATGATGATATGACATGCAAATTGAAAATCTTTGTACAGTATATCAAATTCACAAGTGAGGGCACGGCTTATGAGCTGCCGCCCAATAGTACAATTATAGAAAGAATAGTTGCACACCCCGATCCGTACACGGTGGCTAGCGGGTCGCGACACTCGAACTTCTCAAGTATTTCCTTCGTTAAGTTTAAAATCCACCAAACCCTCTTTATGATTTTTTGTTGAAATGGAAATTTCCTCAAACTTTGTGCTTATGTTCATTGCCATAACAAATCTCGTCTTTTCAAAAAGGACACCCGTTGAGAGATTTTCCCGATCACCCGCTTCCTTCTAAAGCTACCTCAAATGGTCTTTAGTCATGTGCGTCTTCCTACAAAAATCTGTATCACCGAACTCAAAAAGATGAAGCCTCTTTCAAAGGCTAGTCAACCTACTTACAAGCGAAGAGGTCAACTCCTTCATAGGATAATATGGGCCCCAAGTCTGTGGCCTAATTTGCTTAAGGCCAAATTGACGAAGAAGGCGAATAGGGTAATAAAAGGATGTCACTCTAAGGTCGGATATGCATACACATAAGTAACCTACAGAACGCAAAATAGGGGCTCCACAATGCTAATGTAAAGTGGTCCAATCAAAATCACTAGCACTCAAGGTTACCAAGAAGCCACTTCATGCTTGCTCATCAGTTTGAATCACCAAAAGCTTCTATGAGAGATAGTGTTTAGGGTCGGTATGGGCAAGACTACAGACTTTCCAAAAGCGCCAATTTGTCTTTAAGCCGTATCATTAACAATAAGAGGCTAGCACCAAATTCTTGGCCCAATCCATTATACACCATGTCCAAGCCATTCAAAGTCCTAGCTAAGACAAGACCCATGATGCTCCCTTCTTTGTCAAGGTCATCAACAGCTTCAATCAAGCGAGCATCAATCATAGTTGGATCAGTTAAGAGTAAGAAATGAGAAATCATGCATAAAGCTAAGGCAGTCAGCCTAGCGCACATTGGTTCTTGGTTCTTAAAGCAGTTCATGATTGGCAAAAGAGAAAAGCTCTCACTTTGCACCAACAACCTCGCCTTTAGGCATTCAATGACAACAAGTCTAAGAAAAGGGAAGAATAACCTCTTTGAACCTTAGGGAATATCATCTTTCCTTGGACAGTCACATCAAGGATAGCACAGAATTCCTCAAAATTTGGGCAAAGCTCATCCATGTTAAAGGAAAGACATGATCCACAAGGTCCCAAAATCTCGCACAAGCTTTCAAAACCTTTACTCCACCACAATGTTAGTCATGAAAAGGAGAAATTTTAGCTTGGATGATCTCAAATTGATCCTCTCTACCGGTGTGAAAGAAACCATCCATGAGTGAAGCTCGCTATCAAGAACATTCGCGCTGGTAGTTGTGGCGGCCATGAGGAGGACAAGAGTTCAAGGGGCTATGCAAATCAAAGAAAAGTGGGAAAGATACATGATGGGAGGTCTAAGGCTCTTTTCATAATCACAAAAACATGCAATTCCATCTCCAAGTTGGGTTAGGAAGTCAAATTTTGGAAAAAGTGCAACTGTTAGCAAAATTGGACAAAATCTACACACGGTATGGATCAGCACACACGAGTTTCGATCGATACTTAGGTATGGGAAATACCCCTCTCAATGTGCCGATCACATAGAGGTTTCTTGGGCCATTTTTCCCAATTTTGCCATGCTCTGCATTTTTGTAGTTTTCTAGGTTCACCAAGTGTGAAAATCACTCTTTTTTGGGCTTAAAGCTAGATGTTTTCATTAGGAAAAGGTTACATATGTGTTCGAAAACATTTGGACAAAAATAAATAAGAAAAAAAATATTAAATTCAAAAAATCTACACAAATCTTACAACGTTCGCGCCATGTACCCTTCTATCACCTCGACTATCTTAGAGGCACCACTTCTTCCTTTGTATCCTCATCATCATAAACAAGTCCATAGCTCCTCCTGGGCCTACGGGCTGGAGTTTGAGAGCTCTTGGGCTGGTCAATGTTTCTCCTTCTTGAGCCTTCTCCTCATCCTCTTCTTGTTGAGATCTCGCCACCTGGCCTGATCGGAGGCTGAGACATCTACTCAAGTTGGGACACCCTGCTCACCTGAAAGAGCATCAAAATACAAGTTAGGAAGTAGTATAGACAGAGAACAGTCATCAAAGGTAAACATCTTACAATGTCTACGTCAGTCCAGCAAGTGGCCCTCTACCATAACTCGACCGTGACTTGCATCACCTTGTGCTTCAAAGTCATAATATAGACACAGACCTCTGGATAAATCAGTCGAGCTACCTAACAAGCCACCAAAAGGGTTAGCAAAACTTCTAGTAAAAAATCTAGAGGGTCAAACAGTTAGATGTTATGCTAGTCAAATGATTAGGTGGAAGAAGTCTTTCAATAACGCCCATAGGCCTCATGTGTTCCTCAAAAAGAAGTACATCCTCCTCAGTCATGACTAGTACATTGAATGCAGGAAAGGCCACAAGAATACCCATCTCTGTAGTTGTGGTTTCGACCTCTTGAGAAGACCAGTCACTAGCACTAGGCCGACCAACTCTTGTGGGATGAGGGGGTCCTCTGGTCAAGGTAGATGTTACCCCTCCCCCCCCCCCAAAATATGCCCTAAACACTGTAAAGTGATTGAAAAAGCACTCCATCAGTATACCTTCCAAAATCCCCAAAAAATAGGCATCCTTAGGAAGACTGTCAATCTCTCTAATGTTTTTTGAAGGAGTCATCGAAGGGAAAAGTTTAGCTGTATTGTCCACTTAGCGAACCACTCGCTCGCCCAAATAAAAAACTTGTTTGAAAAGGCCCTCCAAAATCAAGCGTCTACGAGATATCCCCACACCTTTTCCTACCAACGCAAGGACCTCGCCCCATAGGTTCCATTGCACCTGTCAAAAAGCACACAATGTAGGTCCTTGTTATAGGCCAACAACATGAAAAATGACAAGTCCTGAAAACATTCTAACTATGTCAGCCTAGATCCGATCCAAGGCCAGTAGGAACTTATGGATCGCATTGGCACTGTGTCGGTTATCCCTTATCCACTGCCATATGAGGGGAAACACATCCTCTTCGAGAGCAACCAAAAGATAATGAAGCAATCTTAGAACCTCACATGCTTAAATCTGCACACAGAAATCAAACCAAAGTCAAGTGGGGTCTAGAGAAAAAAATGAATGAAAAAAAAATTCATAAAGGGAAAGCATACCTCCCACACCATGTTCATGCCTCCAAATCCCTTCACCACCCTTTAGGACAGTGAGCACATCCATCAATAAAGCACCATCATTATTGTTCCGCCTCAATTGAGCCGACCAAAGTTAGCCACATCATCCAACGCGAAAAGACACCAAAGGTTGACCATTTTACCACCATTTGCGAAGAGCGATCGCTCAAAAACAAAGAGCAGAAAAGCTCTAGTAGGCTGGTCTTGTACCATTGTGCTGCGGCACTCCTTGTGATGGAAAGCCTCCCAAATATACTTCATCCGAGCTGCGCCACCCGAGGCAAACTGGGGGACCTATCCTAACAATCTCTAAATCTCTGCCAGTCAGCGGTGAATATTGCTATCCCATAACACTCACTCACCGCTTACTAGAATTTCAGTAATCATAGAAAAATATAAGCGAATAAATGTGACATCCCTGAAGTGTAGGTGGAATGTGTTCATAATGTCCCACCATCACTCAGCCATGGCGTAAAGAACCTTTCAATCTCTATTCGCATGAAAATTTTGGTCAAGAAATGGTGCAAAATCGGCGTGGGCAATGTGGCTCTTACATCGTGGTGGTAAGTTGGCCCACCATTCGTCAATATCGCCTGTCGAGTTGCGAGCCCAAATCTCAAACTCCTTTTGCAAAAGAAATAGTCAAGATGATGTTAGAAACTCATAAACATGTCAAACCTGAAGCAAAAATACAAGAAAACCCCAAAAATAACAAAAAGATGCCATTAAGGGATTTTGTCAAGCGGGTGGTGTGAACTCTCCAAAGAGGCACGTGGGTGAACTGTCTATGTATGGCCAACCTCCATTTTTACATGCAATTCATGTACACAACATTTCAACCAATCAAGGGGGTGGAATCAAAGAAAAAATGCCCAAAAATAATCGAGAGAAAACACAAAAAACACATACCTTTCCGTTGTGATAACAATAAGACAAGTGCCGAGTTGGCTCCCGAACCAACCTTGTGTCATTTTGAGCAGTTCGAGGGGCTTTGGAATATTGAATATCCCCAAGCACCAGTCCGGGTGCCACAAAATCTTAGTTTAAATCAAACATGGCGTCCAAATCATTAAAACTTCCGCTTGCCATTTCTTTAAAAAATCTCAAATCTTCTTACAAAAGACTCATTATTTGGGCTTCCCAAGGCTCAATTTAAGCTCCAAAGTCTTTAATCTAAGTCCCTACACAATTTAGCACAAGTTAGGTGAGCATAGGTAGAGATAAAGTCAAGAGAATTGTGAAGGAAAATAAAAAACATGCTGCATTTAACAAGCTGCCCGCACCTAGGCCCCTAGGGCCGATCAGTGTGCCAATTGGCACACAGTGATTGGGCAGGCTGATTTCGACCCATTTTGCAATTTTGGCATTTTTTGGCCCATTTTCACCTATTTGAAGCCCATTTTTGGTATTTTTAATCTATTGATTGCCACAAGTTTCTTTATAAATTCATCATGACTCAATTCCAATCACAAAATGAAAGCGGCCATATGCCGATTTTATCCGAGTGTATACAAAGGTCCAACCCATTTGATAAAAAATACCCGATTCATCTCATTTTTCTTAAACCAATCACATCGATACTCCAAGCAACCATATTCTCTCATTCAAAGCCAATGAATGGCATATGAATCCATTTTTCCCCAAAGAGTTCCACAAGATCTGATCTTCTCGACGGGCCTAATCTGAGTCATCTCACCAATAAAATACACTCTAGATTCAGAATCAATAATGAAATTCATAAAACCTATTAGGGTAGCATTCCTTTTAGATAAGTTATCTATCACAAAATTTCATAAAACCTGTCAGGATGGCATTCCTTTTAGATAAGCTATCTTAGGACGCAATTCTATAAACCTATTTGGGTATATCTTCCTTCTAGGTGATCCTCTTGAAGGATGACATTCCTTCTTGATTCATTTCTATTATTCACAAACTACGTATAATTTGATTCACCTCAGTGTGATACGTAGGAATCTCATACAAAACTAGTATGAGCACATCAATTCAATAATCAAAGTCCCAAAATAAGCATCATTTCTTGCGCTGACGTTTGCTTTCTTGCAAGCTCCACTAACAAGGGACCATTTGTAGACACCTCATTTTGAGACCCTTGATTTAATATAGTTAGTTTTTTCATTCTTGGGACGTTAAAACAATCTATTCTATCTAGGGTTATTTTAGTAATTTCCATTATTTCGCCCATAGTGGGTGTCACGACCCGAAACCCACCCTATGCGGATCTCGTGTCGTGGGGCCGATGTAACACCCCGATCCCGTGTAATTAATAATTAATTATCTAATTATTAATTAGTACCGAATTATAGAATGATTTAGAGAATTAATCATAATCCCGACGGTCGCCATAGACCGATTAAATAAAGAAAATGTCTGGAGGGAAGGGTACCTTACCCGAATCCAAATTACTGATTAATTCGGTGAAATAACGCCGTTTTAATACTAACGGAACCCGAATTAGCTAACCCGGGAAATCCTGAATGATTAATAAATGGCACGGAACCTCTGATACTGTAGATAACTGAAATATGAAACTCTCGGAACAAACCGCATCGAAAAAAGAGCTACGGAATGAAAGTTATGTAGCAAACATTGAAACTGAATTACTACGCAGCCAAACGTGGCCTTAACCAAAAATGGTGAAAAAGGGGCCAAATGGGAGGCCAAGGGAATTGAACCCTTGACCTTTGAGAGGGAATGAATTTTTCTCAAAAAGTTTACCAACTGGGCTGCCATTACTTTGTGCATATATATGCAACTTATTTGTATATATCTCTGTATTGCCCTAACTTGCCACCCAAAGCAACCAATGAGGTTACATGCAAACCCCATATGATGGATTAAATCAGCTCCCCTCAGCCCACATCACCCCATGACCCTACTGATTCTCTGATGTGGACATACACATAAATGGAGATATATATGTATAAGTGTGTATATATATATATATATATATATATATTTCATAAGAACATGTGGTTTTAAAAAAAAAAAAAGGGGGACTTGTGTGAGGACTGAATGACTGGTGTGTGTATGCTCGGGTGGGGGAGTCAAGAGGGAGAGAAAAGGCTGCCAAGTGAGGGTTTGCATGAGTCTTGATCATGGTGGGTGTGTGCATGTCAATCGTTGGAAATGAGATGCACCAAAAGAAGAGAGGATTCAGGAGGCATGACTGACTGAGGCACACCAAAGGTGCCAACAACCTGAACCGAACCATGATGGCAAGGAAACAGCCACTGTTTGAGAGGTATGACCTCAAACTACCTGATTCCTCCTTGTTAAATTTAACTACTGTTTTGATGAAATCAAACTCTGTTAACTGCATGCATGAGATTTTTGGACCCTAGTAAACATCAGAAATTAATTGGGAGGGTCGAATAGGGTAGAAACACCCCAAAACCCGTAAACTGCCACCATGGATGGACCTTGAGTTGCAGGTCTGATTCGACCTCAACCAAACTGAATTCTGACACTCTGAACTTGATCTAGACACTGATAGGGTCCCAAATACACCAACCCGCGACCCTAGAACACTGATTTGGACCCTCAAAACCGAACCTATGGGTCTCGGCCATGGAACCAAAAATCTGAAATAGGCCCTTAAACTGAAATTTTAGAATGGAGAGTTGAAGCTCCTGTCCTAAGGGTCACAACAAGCCAAACCTCGTGCGATTTGGTTGAGAAACGAAGGTGCACGACCGAGTTGCAGGTCTGCACAATAACTGAGTGGACCGAGCTCCATGCGTGGATTCGATCCATGAAACTGATGCCAAAATGTTGGCATGACATCCAGGAATGTTTTGGAATCAAAACATATTGAAAACTGTACCTGAAACATCACGAAATAGAAGAAGAAATCTGTAGAAACTAGGGCAACCGAGGGTAAATTGATGAAGAAGACGACCGAGTTGACTCGCTGCCTTGAGCCGAGTCAACCGGGCCAACTCGGACACGTGTTGAGCGAAGAGGGATGCCACCGAATTAATTGGAACGACACCGTTCTGGGGCTAAACTGATTTGTTTAAAATCAAATTCTGTCTGTTTGGATGCGGGACTAATAAATTAAAATCAGGTTTTGGGGATAACCTATCCGAGGATTAAAGGCAATTGGGGTTAACTAGAATATTTAATTCCGGTTCTCTGGCCTAACTGAACCGGTTGGTTTTTGGAGGTTTTGGACCGGTTCAACTGATGAACCCTTGAACCCTTGGGTTTGAACCCCTAAATTATGAAATTATGTTTTAACCCCAAATGATTTCTGAAATTACGGATTTACCCCTGATAGTTCTGAATATTGCACAGTGGCCCTGATTTCTGAAATTTTATACAATTGAGCCCCTGAAGAATTAATTAAATAATAAAATAATTATTTAATTATTTTATTAAATAGGTAAAATTACGATTTTACCCCTGGACATTAAATATGTCAAACGGAGTCCAAATAAATTAAATAAATAGTGTATTTTCACTATTTCAAGCATTCTGGACTCAATGGTACAGTCCAAATTTGGAAATACAGTACCGAAAAATACAGATCTGTAAGTGATAAATTACTGTACTGCCCCTGATGGCACCAGACCCAAATAAAAAATAAAAGATAGCCTATTTTGACTATCTCGGGCATTCTGGACTCAACGGTGAGGTCCGTTTAATGAACTGAGGTCCCGAAAAATACAGACACGTAGGTATAAATGCCTGAATTGCTCTTAATGATACTCAGGGCCGATTAAACGTAACAGACAGTCCAATTTCACTATGTTGGACGCTCTGGACCCAATGGTGAGGTCCATTTTATGAACTGACGTGCCGAAAAATGCGACACATGAAATTACCAAATTACCCCTGATACCGTACGAGACCTAAACAAAGTCCGATTGGGACGAAACTGATACCGGTAGGAGCCCAGACACTGGTGAGACTGTATACTTGATGAGATGACGAATCGGGGTCAGAATTACACAAAACGTAAAATGACCAAAATACCCCTGAGCATTGTAAGTGCAAAGTAGAGGTCGAATAAAGGTCAAACTGATCTGATAAATTATCATAGGGATAATTATGAACACTGAAGGGCTAAATAAGACTCCGAGACAGTCAACGCGTAAAACGAGAAATGATCGATGTGTCCTGACGATCTAAAGTAGATACCAAATGAAGTCCAAGGGACTTACAAATTTATACATGAGGTATATGGGACGTTCTGAGGACCATGATAGGGTCCGAGGCTAAAATGACAAAATTACCATTTTGCTCCTAAGACTAAATAAGTACCCAACTGATACCGATTAAAGTCTAGGAGACTTAAAACTTCATATATACGATATATGGGATATTCTGAGGACCACAACAGGGTCCGGGATAAGAATGGCAAAAATACCATTTTGCCCCTATGGTTAAAATGAGAACCTAACTGATACCGATTTAAGTCTAAAAGACTTAGAACTTCATACATAAGATATGTAGACTATTCTGAGGACCATGACAGAGTCCGGGGCAAGAATGACAAAATTACCATTTTGCCCCTAAGGTCAAATAAGTGCTTAACTGATAACGATTGAAGTCCAAATGACTTAAATCATAATCCTGATGACTGCTAAGCCTAATTAAAGAATGAAATAGCCTCGGGTGAGACCCAGTGAAAGGGCGATAGGCTACTAGGCTATCTTAGGTGATCCGATAGATACCTAAGATGACAAATGAGACCTGAATGGATGAGTTCTGATCTGTATATGATTGATGATTATTGTTCAGGATATACATGGAGATGCCTGACGTATCTGGAGGTTATCGGATTGTTGTGCAAGGAGATAACCGTAACAGTTTGTGAGTAACCCTGACTCCTGAACTGGTGTATAAGTTCTGTCTAGATACTGTATTTTGAAGCTCTGTACTGTTTTGAATGTTATACTGTTTAAAAAGCATATATTTAATGTACGATATGCCTTGTCCTGATTGATATATTGTTCCGCTTTGTTCCGACTTGTTCAGTTCCGATATGTCTTGTTCCGATTGATGTATTGTTCTGCTTTGTTCCGACATGTTCAGCTCCGATATGTCTTGTTCTGATTGATGTATTGTTCCGTTTTGTTCCGTCATGTTCAGTCCTGATATGATTTGTCCTGATTGATATTGTACCGTTTGTTTCCGTCATGACTTGATCTGATTGATATTGTACCGTTTTGTTCCGACTTGTTCAGTTCCGACATGTCTCGTTCTGATTGATATATTGTTCCGTTTTGTTCTGACTTGTTCAGTTTCGATATGTCTTGATCTGATTGATATTGTACCGTTTTGTTCCGACTTGTTCAGTTCCGATATGTCTTGATCTGATTGATATTGTACCGTTTTGTTCCGACTTGTTCAGTTCCGATATGTCTTGATCTGATTGATATTGTACCGTTTGTTCCATCATGTTCAGTTCCGATATGACTTGTCCTGATTGATATTGTTCCGTTTTGTTCCGTCCGTTTTGATCTATCCGTTTCATGGTCTGTCTGTTACTAATATGTCCTTGTTTTGACTGACGTATTGATCCGTTTGGTTCTGTTATATCTCGACCGTTAATGAGCTGTCTGTCTTGATTGTTTACCTGTGACTTGAACTGGTGTTTTGCTCCGTCTGATTCCGTTATGTTCCGTCCGTTAATGATCTGTCTGTCTT
This sequence comes from Nyssa sinensis, assembly GCA_008638375.1. Taxonomy (NCBI): domain Eukaryota; kingdom Viridiplantae; phylum Streptophyta; class Magnoliopsida; order Cornales; family Nyssaceae; genus Nyssa; species Nyssa sinensis. Next base: position 36,539,306 of record CM018035.1, read on the forward strand.
GATTGATATATGGTCCAGTTCCGTTATGATCTGTCCAGATTCTTGACTTGGTATATAAGTTACTGCATAGATACTGTATTTTGATGCACTGTACGGTTTTAAAAGTTATACTGTCTGAATGCATGTTTTTAAATGCAAACTTTTATACTGTATTGTACGCGGCATGATTTTGTCCCGTCCTACTATTGTTATGTTCGGTCTGTCTTGTCCCGTTTTATGGTCTGTCTGATTTTGTTCTGCTATGATGTGTCTGACTCTGGGTACCATTCTGATTATGAGCGGTCTGGCATAAGTAGGCTTGATTATGTGCCTAACTGATATATTGTTTGTTATGCCCTGTTATATTCCGCCCAGTACTGACCTGTTCTAATATTGAATTAATTGCCTATACTCTCGATTGATATATTGGCATCATCATGCACTGTTCCGTCTGTCCTGATTTGTTGTTCTGTTTAGTTCAGTCCCATTTTATTCTACTTAAACTGTATTCGAGTAGATCTATAAAACTGTTATTCCTAAGCGATTGAACTATCCTTGTGATTTATAAACAAGACCGGGTTTGAAACACATGACAGGGAACCTGTGTTACTCACTGGGCTTTTCGAAGCTCACCCCATTCCCTAACATTTTTCAGGGATTATCTCTGATGGATTAGAAGACACCATGATATGACATGATAGGCCGAGTGGCATTTCAAGTAAAGGATCTGACGACACTGATCTGTAGAGACTGGATTCTTGTGGACTGATTCTGTTATTCAGGTGAGTGATATGATACGGCTAACCTGATTTACATGTACTGGACGGATAATTATGGCTCATGGAAATAAACGGTACTCTAAAGATATTAGATCTGCTCCGTACTATATGCCTGATTTTAGATATGCTCTGAACTTAGAACTGTTAACTGTTTTGGATTTAGACTTGCTCTGTGGTACATACCTTTATGGTGGATAAGTGAGTTGCATTCCCGTGACACAAAGAAAAAGTTTTAAATTCCGCTGCATCTGACCCTACAGTTGGAGTGCAATTCGCCGGAAAGTTCAGAATTTGCCTTTGGTTGGTCGCGTCGCGACCGACTGGCAGTCACGTCCTCGACATCCGCGTAGGGTGGGGTTCGGGATGTGACAGCCGACCCAATGGTCGTCCCTACTTTTTTCATTCTTTTACCAATGATAACAATAAGAAATATAACCATAACATTAAAGTGCGGAAGTCTTATTACATCATTGTTCCAAAACTAAAATAAGTCTGACAAATCCAAACGTAAACCAACATAACTTAAACATAAACCATCGTTTTAGGTGGTGAGTGCATGGGAGAACTACTGTATTCTACTGTGCTCCTTAACCGTCTCCCTACGCTCTGGATCTCCTACTGTGGTTCCATAGCATTCTCACCCGAAAAATTTAGTAAGAGGTGAGCTACAAACTCAGTAAGTAGAAGCCTATCCCCAATACGGGTGGGGATGACATAAATGAATACAAGTCAAGGTAACATGATAGCCAGTCATGACAATGATTGCAGTCAACTGTAAAATGCCTCAATGGCCAATAAATGACAAGGTACAATAACGGTCAAGAGTAATTAATGAATAACAACGTACAATAACCGTCAAGAGTAACAATGTAGCATGAATATAGAATAGGCTCAATGAACACGATCAACATAAATACTGCCACAATGAAACGGTCACAATCAAGTCCAATAAATCAAAACCAATCAACATAGAACTATATCAAATAACATGGATGATGCCTTTACTTTGTTCAGGGTTTGGCAGACCCTCGGTCTTTTGGGGCCCGGCATACCCCCCATTAACATAAATGCATATAAAATGCCCATTAACCTTACTGCGTAAAAACGCCATAGTTGCCATATGTCTTTTTGACCCGTAGGTCCCATAAATTGACCCGTAGGTCCCAGTCAATCAGATAGCATCAGATAGGTAATGTGGCTGAGCACAAAACCCGACACTTAACATAAATTAAGATTCTATAATATTCCATATGAATGTACAAAACATGGAACATCATAATGTAACATACAGTAAATGGATATCAATGAAATGAATCAGTCATGCAACATCAACCAATAGGCATCCACTAGGTAGAGCAATATCTATGGTGGGAAACAATGACAGTGAATACATATATGAGTACAAGATTGGCAGTAATGGAAAGAACGTGGCTTGGAAACCACGTATCAAAGATAGGAATCCACTTACCTTATCAGTGTCCTAATGTCCCGTGACTTTTTCCTCTCCTTTTGACTTGCCTATAAATCAATAAACACGTTTCAGCTTTCATATCATTTATCGAATTTATGCCTCGTTACTCTAAATACCTCCCTTACTAATTTATGCTTTACGGTTTTTCATTTTAAACTTAATTTATCCAAGGGCAAAATGGTCATTTACGTGTCTCTACTTTTTGGGTTCTGTTTTCATAATTTGGACTTCACCGTTGAGTCTAGTAGGTTTGAATTAATAAAAATTCACTATTTACTTAACTAAATCGGAGTCCGTTTGACTCACGTTCGACGCAGGGGCATTTTGGTCATTTTGGCATTCTACGGGTATTTTATTTTTTTTGGGACTCCGTCTCGTAAAATGGACCTCACCATTCAATTCAGAAGGTCCAAAATAGTAAGTTTACACTAATCATTTGACTAATGTGTATGTCGGGAATTAAATTAATAATTAACCAAATTAATTAATTTAATTAATTAATTATATCTAATATATATATTATTTGGGCAGAAAGGATCACATGTGCCTTAGTGGCACAGTGGTCCGTGCTCCCTAATAATCCATCAGATCCTGAGGTCGAGCCGTGGGGGTAGCAGCTTCTTTGGTGTTATACGTATATATTTTTTTTTTCTTTAAACTGATTCAGTTTCAACCCATCAACCCATTCAATTTTAAAAAAAAAACATCAAGCAGCCCAATCCACATCAACAGCCCATCCCATTTAAATTCTAAAGCCAAACAGCCCCTGTCTTATAAAAATAACTGAAGCAGAATGGCACACAATAGCCCGTTTCATGGCTGTCACCCACGTTTTTCCGGCGAGATGCCGATCGTCTTCTCCGACGACGGTGACTCGCCGGCGGTCATTTCCTTAAGTTTTCTCGATGGGGATCAGTTGGGCATGTCAAGAGGGTTTCATATCTACCCTTAAAATTGAAATTTTTGGGGTTTTGGGCTGCCAAAAATAGCCATAACAGTGGTTGTGTAGCGCTGGGCATTTTTCCGACGACTCGTCAAATTCTCAGTTCGTGGCTTCCTAGCCACGGTTAACCCCATTTTTTTTTGTGTTTTTCGACACCCATGGGGATCATTTCCCTATTTGTAAATCTAGCTAAATCAATCAATTTTTGGATTATCCAAAATCTTTCATAGACCTGCAACTGACCATTACTCGCTTATCTCTGGACCAAACCCACTAGTTTTTGGTTCGTTGTGCTCTCCCTAAAGTCTAGTTTTGATCCTTACGTACCAAATTAGATTTTATCTAACTTGGTTTCTGGGCGAGCTTTTAAGCTCCATCAATGGTGTTTTTATGGTTCCTTCGGTTTCTCGCGTCTAAGGCACTCAATGGTTGCCTACTATTTTTCTGTGTCAACTTAAATTACCATGCATATCAAAACAAGTTCCTAAAAACCTAAATAGTGTTATTTTCTTATCGAACGAAGAATCTAAATTTGAGTTTTGAAATACCTTTCAATGGCCTCATTCTTCTCTTTGATCTTCCTGTGCACTTCTGTTGCGTCCAGCCCCTTCTTCCTTCTCCCAGTTTCCTCCTTAATTCCTCTCTTACGTTCTAAATTCCCTCAATGACACCAACGTACCCATTGTTATAAGCATTCCTCACAACCCTTCAGTTTCTCTCTCTCTCTCTCTCTCTCTCTCTCTCTCTCTCTCTCCCGCGCCCTTCCAGTTTCTGCGCTTCAGCCCCCCAGCCGTTTCCTTCTTTTCTTTTTCTTTTTTTTCTTCAGTTACATCAGTTACACCACACACACATATCTATATATATATATATATATACATACTTTTTTTATTTATTTACATAATCACATCTATATATATCCATATCCATATATATATATATATAAATTCTCATTTTTATTTCTTTCAAATTCCTTTTTTTTATTTTTTTATTTTTTATTTATTTATTTATATATATATATTTTAATTTTGTTTCATTTCCTTTTAAATTTTATTTTATTTTATTTTATTTTATTTTATGATTATTATTTTCTTATTATTGTCATTCGGTTGCCTTGTCATTCATCCATATATTCCAATTATTGAAACTCAACCCATTTATTTCAGTATCATAGCGTTAGGCCTTATTGGCTTGGTTACAATGGGTCAGGGTATTATATTCTCCCCCCCTTAGATAAGTTTGGTCCCCAAACTTAACCAAATCATAATGCAAATAAATAAGGATACTGACTACGCATTTCCTCTTCTCGTTCCCATGTGGCTTCCTCCAGTCGAGAATTCCTCCATAATACCTTCACTAATGGAATGGTCTTGTTCCGTAGAACTTGCTCTCGTCGGTCTAAGATTTGTACCGGCTGCTCAACATAATTCAAATCCTCCTGAACATCTAGCGGCTCGTGTTCGATTATCTGATCTGGGTTGTGCACACATTTTTTTATCATCGAAACATGGAATACATCATGTACATGAGCTAATTCAGTTGGTAATGCTAACTGATATGCTACTGGTCCGACTCGTCCAACAATCCTGAACGGTCCAATGTATCGTGGTCCTAGTTTCCCTCTCTTGCCAAATCTGACCACTCCTTTCATCGATGATACCTTCAAGAACACATAGTCGTCTGTCGTGAACTCCAACTCTCGTCTCCTCGTGTCAGCATAACTCTTCTGTCAACTCTGAGTTGCTAGTAAACGCTGCCTTATCAAATGAATCTTATCGGTGGTCTGCTCTATTATCTCTGGCCCAAATAGCTTCCTATCACTCACTTCTGTCCAACATAGTGGAGATCTACACTGCCTGCCATATAGTGCCTCATACGGTGCCATACCAATACTGGATTGGTAGCTGTTGTTATACGTGAACTCTACTAATGGTAGCTGATCCTCCCAACTTCCTTTAAAATCAATGACACAAAATCTCAGTAGGTCCTCCAATGTTTGTATCGCCCTCTCAGACTGTCTGTCTATCTCGGGATGGTATGTAGTGCTAAGACTCAACTCGGTGCCCATAGCTTTCGGTAGACTCCTCCAGAACTTAGATACAAATCGTGGATCTCGATCGGATACAATGGATACAGGGACTCCATGTAATCGAACGATCTCCCTGATATAAAGCACGGCCAATCGTTCCAAAGTTTGAGTCATCTTGGTTGCAAGAAAATGGGCTGTCTTGGTCAGTCTGTCGACGATCACCTATATAGAATCTTTCCCATGCGATGTCTTCAGCAACCTTGATACAAAATCCATCGTGATATGCTCCCATTTCTATTCTGGTATCGGCAGTGACTATAGAAGCCTTCCTGGCTTTTGGTGCTCAACCTTGACCCGCTGGCACTCCATACATCGTGCAATGTGCTCAGCTATATCCTTCTTCATTCCTGACCACCAGTAAGTGCCCTTCATGTTGTGGTACATTTTTGTGTTTCCTGGATGTATAGCAAATCTAGAACTGTGTGCCTCATCAAGAATCTCCTTCTTAATCTCAGGTACGTCTGGCATGCAAATCCTGTCATAATAGTATAACACCCCCATCTTGTATAGAAAATTCTGTATTTCCTTCAGTCTCGACCTCCTGAAGAAGCTTAAAAATCTTATTGTCGTGCGCCTGCAATTCCCTGATCTTGTCAACAATCGAAAGACCAATTGTGACATTGGCACACATCGCCCTAAAACCTGGCAAAATCACCTCCACCTCCATCGCCTCTAAATCTTATAGTAGCTCTTCCTGTGTAGTCAACAGGTAAGCAAGAGTCCCTGATGACTTCCTGCTAAGAGCATCAGCCACTACATTCGCTTTCCCTAGGTGGTACTGAATACTGAGCTCATAGTCCTTGATTAACTCCAACCAACGTTGTTGGCGCATATTAAGCTCTTTTTGTGTAAACAAGTAATTGAGGCTCTTGTGATCAGTGAAAATCTCATAGGTAGCTCCATATAGGTAATGCCTCTAGATTTTCAATGCAAAAACAATAGCTGCAAGCTCAAGGTCATGAGTTGGGTAGTTCTTCTCATGTGTCCTCAGTTGCCGTGAAGCATAAGCTACTACCTTCCCTTGTTGCATCAGAACACACCCCAAGCCTTGGTGTGAGGCATCACTGTAGATCATAAAGCCCTTTGTCCCATCTGGTACTGTCAGGATTGGAGCTGTAACCAATCGGTTCTTTAGCTCTTGAAAACTTTGCTCCCTCTCCTCAGTCCAGATGAATGGAGTATTCTTCTTGGTCAGTTGGGTAATTAGCATGGCTATCTTGAAAAATCCTTGACAAATCTTCGATAATAGCCAGCTAAACCCATAAAACTACGAACCTCCGTGACAGTAGTCGGTCGGGGCCAACTAGTAATAGCCTCTATCTTTTGGGGGTCCACGGAGATCCCATCCTTACTAACCACATGCCCTAAAAAGGAAACGCTTTGGAGCCAGAATTCACACTTCTTCAACTTACGTACAACTTCTGCTCCCCTAGCGTCTGTAGGACCTTTCTCAAATGCACCTCGTGTTCCTCCTGGTTCTTAGAATAGACCAAAATATCATCAATGAATACAATCACAAAATCGTCCAAGTACGGCTTGAATACTCTGTTCATTAAGTCCATGAATGCGGCTGGAGCATTAGTCACTCCAAAAGGCATGACCAAAAACTCATAATGCCCATACCGTGTTCGGAACGCCATCTTTTGAATGTCTGTAGGTCTAACCTTCAATCGGTGGTAACCGAACCTTAGATCAATCTTTGAAAACACTTGGGCCCCCTTCAGCTGGTCAAATAAATCATCTACTCTTAGTAGTGGATACCTATTTTTTATGGCGACCTTATTCAATTCTCAGTAGTCTATACACAATCTCATAGTCTCATCTTTCTTCTTGACAAACAGTACAGGTGCACCCCATGGTGATGAACTAGGTCGTATGAAACCCTTGTCTAATAGTTCCTGTAACTGTAACTTTAACTCCTTCAGCTCAGCTGGGGACATTCGGTAGGGTGTCTTAGATATCGGTGCAGTGCCTGGCAATACATCGATGCTAAACTCAATCTCACGATCAACAGGCATCCCTAGAAGATCATCCAAAAACACCTCAGGAAATTCCCTGGCAATGCGAATCTGGTCTAACACTGGCTGCTGTGACTCGGTGTCCTAGATGCTACACAAGAAACCATGGCACCCCTTGCGGAGTAAACGACTAGCCTGTATAGCAGAAACAAAATAAGGTGGAGCAACCACTCCAGTCCCCTTAAACTCAGCGGTCGAAAATCCGGGGCTCTGGATAAACACCCTCTTGGTCACACAATCTATCGTCGCATGATTTGTAGTTAACCAATCCATTCCGAGAATAACGTCAAACCCACATATTTCTAATGGTATCAGATCGGCAAATAAAGGCACCCCCATAATCTGTATCTCACAATTCTTATACATGGCCTCCCCCATTAATGATTGCCCCGATGGTACAGTCACATTAAGTAAGTATCCCAGGGGTTCTGTCGATCTGTTCAACTTAGCAGCATATGAAGGGATATAAAAGAGTACGTAGAACCAGTATCAAATAAAACATGGGCAGGCTATGCACAAACTAAAAGAGTACCTGCTACCACAGAAGTCGAAGCCTGCATATCCCCTGGCATTAAGGCGAAAACCCATCCGGCCTGTTGTGGACCATTCCCCTGTCCATTTCTGTGGTTTGGTGGCCTGTTCGTTGTAGCTGTAAATACGGGTGCTGGTGCTCTGAGTGCTGGTGCCGGTGCTGGTGCTGGTTCTCTAATTGAAGCAATACTGGTAGTGGCTCTGTTATTCTGAGGACACTCTCGAGCGAAATGTCCTGCTTGGCCACAATAATAACAAACATTACTGTCCTTCAAACATTGGCCCTTGTGTTCATTCTGGCAGTTGGGGCATTTAGCTGCAGTCCCCTCTGGTTTGCTTGGCCTCCTCAAATTGGGCCCTGTAGTTCGGGATCTAATCCCGAGTCTAGTGAATGTGTAAAATCCTGACCCGGGATATGACACAGAAACTGAGGTAGACCCGATCGAGTACACGTAAACCGAGATAAGTCGAGCCGAGTAGCGTAATACCCGTTCTAACCGAACATAAGTTCAGAATAAATTTATATAATTTCATTTTATCCAAGAAGGTCAAATAATAATACAGAGCTTTAATCAAGCAATGAACATACTATCAGAGACAAACCGAGACCGCTTCAGACCCAAATATAGTAGACCCTGAGATGCACCAAATTAATTAACATACAGTGACGGGCACGATTACCGAGGTAATTAACCGAAGTTATAATCTCACAAAATTACAAGATTAAGAAAAAGTATGAGTAAACCGAGCCGAGAATAGTAATACCAAAATAAACCCGAGCGGTATGGAGACTTATATACGTAGGCCAATACATGCCTCGATCTACGTGCATAATGTATTTTAATAGATGCAAGAATATATATATATATATATGAGATAATATATAAATAGAGGTATTAGTATAATTGGATATGTATTATGTATATATCTATATATATATAATAAAATATTTATTTTATATATATATATATAAGCATACAAAAGAATAAAAAAAAAAAAAAAAGAAGAAAAGAATAAAAAAAAAAAGAAAAGAAAAGAAGAGAAACGGATGGGGAAATGAAGAGGCATGAAACTGATAGGAGAGAAAGGGAAAAAGAAAAAGAAGAAAAGTAAGGTCAAATAAGGTGGCTGGGTATATATATATATATATAGTATCTCATGTGAACAGTGGAAAAAAAAAAAAGGGAGAAGAAGAGGGGGGCTGCCGTAGGGGAGGCGGTGCAATAGGATAAAGAAAGAGAAAAAGAAAAGAGAGAAACAGAGAAAAGAGAGAAGAAGGAGACGGCTGTGCAGCAGATCTGTGCGTGTTGTGCAACGGCAAATCAGAACAGAGAATGAGAAATTCATAGATGTATTAGATATGTGTGTGTGCAGTGCGTTGCAGCAGGTGGATTGCCGAAATTGAAAAGCAACAGCCGTATCAGCCGCATAAACGAATGGCTATGGTGGAGGATCCATGCGGCTACTGTGATGGAAATTTGGGAGAAATAGTGCAGCCCATGAGGCTTTTAACAGAACCAAATTATATATACATATATATATATGTGTGTGTAAGTGATCGTAGCAGTGTGCGGTCAAGGGAAATTAACGGTTTGGAGCAGCAACGGTGGGGGTTCAAGAGATCCATGGAAATATATAGTTATATATGTGAATGCATATGGTTTTGGTAGTGCAGAAAATTGTGTATGTACGTATGATTGTGTTCTGTCGTTGGAACAAAGAGGCAGTAGCAACAGGGGGAAAGGTTGCTGTGTGTTGGCGCAGTGCAGGGATGACGGTACAGCACAGTGGAGAGGGGATGAAATTGGAAAACCTGGAGGAAGTTTGGAGGGATTGATGTGGTTCCTATGATAGATCGGAGAGTGAAATTGTGAGAAAATTGAGAGAGAGGGAAGGGGAGATGGCACAGCAGTAGTGTTGCGTGGTGCGTGGCAGTAACGGCAGAGGGATTTAGTGGTGCTGTTCGGTGTGAGGTGGTTCGGAGAGACTGGCCGTAGGAGTAGCTGCAATAAGGGTTCGGTCCTGGTGATGCCGTGAGTGCAGCAGGTATGTATTGTTGTGACCATAGCAGAAACAACCAACCAGAAGAGCACAGCAACAGCAAAACTGAATAGATATCAGGTTGCTGTTGGGTGCAGAAATTCACAGCAGATTGGATTAAATGAACGCGAAGCAACGGGGTAAAATACTGACCTTTAGTCTTGAATTTTTAGAAGTATGAATAATCAGATTTATTTGGGATTTCATTCAACATAGAAATTATTTTAAAATTTCAAATTGGAATCGAGAAAAAAAAAAATAATCCAGGAAGGAAACACAGCCGCTAGGCTGAGTTTCGTAATTTTATTCGGGCCAAACCAGGTTGAGTCCGACCTGACTCACCCATTCAGATAGTTGCCTAACAATATTACTGTATGGGTAAAATTTTAGATTTGAGTTCGGGAAGTGTTTGCTTGAAAAGGAGAAGCTGTCCAATGATTGGCTTAAAATGGAAACGTACGGAAAAAATAATGGAAACTTATAAGAATTGGAAAAATTAGGGGCAGTAAATAGAACCTTGTGAGATTTTAATTATTAGGGTTGATTGTGAATTGACCCGAGTGAATAAAATAATATTTAATTAAATAATTATTTAAAGGAGAAATTTCTAAAATGCCCTAAGTCGAAAAGTAGTCCAACGGACTCCGAATAAATTAATTGAATAGTAGATTTTTATTATTTGGAGCATTTTGGACTCATCCGTGGAGTCCGATTTGTGAAAAGAAGACCCAAGAAATAAAAGACCCGTAAAAGTACAAAATGACCGTTTTGCCCTTTTTAGTACAGAAGTCCAAATTGAATTCCGCGAAAGCCTAAATCGACTTTGTTCGATATTCCGGATTCAATAGTAAAGTCTATTCTAGTAGAAGAGATAAAAATAGTAAAGAGGCATAAAATTCGATGAATAGCTTGAATTAGACATATATATATATGTATAGACTAAGATTGGTTTCCTGAATCATAGGAGTACCCAGATACAAGAAGAAGGCGGTTTGACCTTTTAGACAGATACAGTAAAAGTTAAGTAATCTCTGATCTCTGTTTATGTTACATTCCAAGCCATGTCAACAGTTTTTCATATATCACTTGTTGTATTCCATATATACCAGAACGTTCATCAAGTCCACATTGATATTGCTCTATCTTGTGGAAAGTATTTATTGATTGTTGTATATCTTGATCATGATTTGTACACTTGTGCATGGATTCCTTTTGTACACTTGTACTTAGGGCCGTGAGGGCTAGACAATTTATTCGAAGTAGCCTAGTAAACGTAGTTCAGATAACTATTGTTACGTCAGATTCGCCTAGAACCAGTTATGTTCCACATTTATACTCTTCGTGGAGGTAGCATGATCCTGATATATTATTAGTGCTGGATTTGTGCTCAGTCACATCTCCATCTGATGCTATTTACGACCTTCGGGTCCAGTTATGACCTTCGGGTCCAGATTATTATACAGTGTACATAGAGCAGTATTCATACAGCCGACCGGAACTAAATATTCATACAGCCCGAATGGGAACTGGATATTTATACAGCCAACTGGAACTGAATACGAGCTCAGGGGGTAGCCGGGCCCCAGCCGAGTGCATCAACCAGTTTTGATATCACTATCATTTATTTGATTTTCATAGCTTGATTATATTATATCATTATGAATGATCATCAGATTTCTCTTATTGGATATCATAGTTTGATCATATTATATCATTATGAATGATCATAAGATTTCACAGCTTTCTTTGAGCGCATAGAAGTGTATTATCAGACAGATTTCATAGCTCATCATTTGAGTTTCTATCATTTGATATTGAGTTCTATATTTATTGACTGGCTAGCACATCAGCATTTATCCTAGTTCTTTATGGATAATGCATTATATATTCTTGTACACATAACAGAGCAAAGGAGAATTACTTATTGAGCTTTCATTAGCTCAAACCAAACTTACCACCCCTTTCAGGAAATGAAGCTATAGAAGAGCAGTAATAGTAGCAGTAGCAGTCAGCTAGATAGTAGTGGACATTTCTTTTGAAGTTGTAAGTGTAATACTTAGTACAGTCAGTCTTGTAGCTCTCCCATGTTATCCACGTCTTGGGGATGAACAGTTGGATTAAGAAATTTTGTATTCCGCATTTTGTAAAACATTATATAAATTACATGCAACTTTTATTTATTTTATTCCGCATTTAGTTGTTGCATGTTAGAAGCACTGATTGTGTTAGAAAGTTGAGACCCTTGGTTCGACAAGCAGCGTCGGATCGGGTGCGCGACACGAGATCCGCATAGGGTGGGGTCTCGGGTCGTGACAGAATGAGGGTCCTTGCCTAGAGGAAAAAGACCCTGCCCTCTGATTCTGACCTCCACCTGGCCTCTACTTTGCCCGTCTCTTGGCGAACTCTTCACCACTTATCTCAACGATTTTGGCGGTGGCCACTACGTCATTGAAAGTAGGTAACCGTTGAGACCTCACTCTGTCCTTAATGGCCCACCGTAGCCCCTCCTCAAACTTCCGGGCCTTAAGATCCTCACTGTTGATAACATTTGGTGCAAATCTGGCCAACTCATTGAATATGGCCTCATACTGCTCCACTGTCATATTGCCCTACTGAAGTACCATGAACTCAGCAATTTTTCGATTCTTCACTTCACAAGGAAAGTACTTCTCATTTAACACTGTCGTAAAACGCTGCCAATCCATGTTCGGCTCCCTGGTCTCCTCAAGCATCCACCATTTGTGGGCAGCTCCCTTGAACCGATATGTGGCATAAGCCACCTTCTGTGTCTCAGTGCATGGAAAGATGCGGAAAATCGAATTTATTAATTTAATTAATTAATTATATCTAATATATATTATTTGGGTAGAAAGGATCACATGTGCCTTAGTGGCACAGTGCTCCGTGCTCCCTAATAATCCATCAGATCCTGAGGTCGAGCCGTGGGGGCAGCAGCTTCTATGGTGTTATACGTATATTTTTTTTTTCTTTAAACTGATTCAGTTTCAACCCATCAACCCATTCAATTTTAAAAAAAAAAATCAAGCAGCCCAATCCACATCAACAGCCCATCCCATTTAAATTCTAAAGCCAAACAGCCCCTGTCTTATAAAAATAACTGAAGCAGAATGGTACACAGTAGCCCGTTTCATGGTTGTCACCCACGTTTTTTCGGCGAGATGCCGGTCGTCTTCTCCGGCGACGGTGACTCGCCGGCGGTCATTTCCTTAAGTTTTCTCGATGGGGATCAGTTGGGCATGTCAAGAGGGTTTCATATCTACCCTTAGAATTGAAATTGTTGGGGTTTTGGGCTGCCAAAAACAGCCATAACAGTGGCTGTGCAGCGCTGGGCGTTTTTCCGGCGACTCGTCAAATTCTCAGTTCGTGGCTTCCTAGCCACGGTTTGAACCCCATTTTTTTTTTTTTGTGTTTTTCGGCACCTATGGGGATCATTTCCCTATTTGTAAATCTAGCTAAATCAATCAATTTTTGGATTATCCAAAATCTTCCATAGACCTGCAACTGACCATTACTCGTTTATCTCTGGACCAAACCCACTAGTTTTTGGTTCGTTGTGCTCTCCCTAAAGTCTAGTTTTGATCCTTACGTACCAAATTAGATTTTATCTAAGTTGGTTTCTGGGTGAGCTTTTAAGCTCCATCAATGGCGTTTCTATGGTTCCTTTGGTTTCTCGCGTCTAAGGCACTCAATGGTTGCCTACTATTTTTCTGTGTCAACTTAAATTACCATGCATATCAAAACAAGTTCCTAACAACCTAAACACTGTTATTTTCTTATCAAACGAAAAATCTAAATTTGAGTTTTGAAATACCTTTCAATGGCCTCATTCTTTGATCTTCCTGTGCACTTCTGTTGCGTCCAGCCCCTTCTTCCTTCTCCCAGTTTCCTCTTTAATTCCTCTCTTACATTCTAAATTCCCTCAATGACACCAACGTACCCATTGTTATAAGCATTCCTCACAACCCTTCAGTTTCTCTCTCTCTCTCTCTCTCTCTCTCTCTCTCTCTCTCTCTCTCTCAGTTTCTGCGCTTCAGCCCCCCAGCCGTTTCCTTCTTTTCTTTTTTTCTTTTTTCTTCAGTTACATCAGTTACACCACACACACATATCTATATATATATATATATATACACATACTTTTTTTATTTATTTACATAATCACATCTATATATATCCATATCCATATATATATATATATATAAATTCTCATTTTCATTTCTTTCAAATTCCTTTTTTTATTTTTTTATTTTTATTTATTTATATATATATATATATTAATTTTGTTTCATTTCCTTTTGAATTTTATTTTATTTTATTTTGTTTTATTTTATTTTATGATTGTTATTTTCTTATTATCGTCATTCGGTTGCCCTGTCATTTATCCATATATTCCAATTATTGAAACTCAACCCATTTATTTCATTATCGTAGCGTTAGGCCTTATTGGCTTGGTTACAATGGGTTAGGGTATTATAGTGGGCTTTTCCGTCATTTTGCCCATAAAAGGCAATTTTGACATTTTGGTCATTTCACCCATAGGGGGAATTTTTGTCCTTTTGCCCATAGAGGGCGTTTTTTACATTTTGGTCATGATCTATAGAGGAAATTTTGGACATTTCGCGCATAGAGGGCATTTTCAGCATTTTTGACATTTTTTCCATAGAAGGCATTTTGGTCATTTCGGCTATAGAGGGTGTTTCCGTCATTTTTTTCTATAGAGGGCATTTTTGATATTTCAATAACTTTATCCATAAAGGGCATTTTGGCCATTTTGCCCATAAAGGGCATTTCTATCATTTTGCCCATAGAGGGAATTTTTAAAATTTTGGTCATTTTGTTTATAAAAGGCATTTTGGTCATTTCTAGTATTTCCTTTTAGAGGTAGTTTGGTAAATACTAGAAGTTTTCCACCTTCTAAGGGTATTATATACTGGTGCCATTTTGCCCTTTGGAGGGAACTTTGGTAATTATAGAATATTCCTATCCCATATAGGTTATTTTGGTCATTCATGGGTATACATGTAATTTTCATGTCATTTTATCCCTATAAGGTTAATTTAGAAATTATAGCCCTTAGGAAAAATTTTGACTTTTTTATGCCTTAGCGGCATTTTTGTAATTTCTTTGTCCCTAAATTCTCCACCAAATTAGGGGCAATATAGTAAATATAGGTTTGTCCACCAAATAGTTGCCTATTTTTCTCCATTCCTTATTCCAATGGATTTTCCGTAGATTTGTGCACAAAATAACTTCCTAATCTATATTTTTTGCACATTAAGCATTAATCTTGGCCATCCATCCATAGGATTCATTGTGAGCCCTTGGATCAAACCTCCTTACTTTTTTTCTTATAAATAAAAGCCCTTAAAGATAGAAAATTAAAAAGTCAGATGTTGCTGCAATAGTTCCTCTTTTCTTTCTCCCATATTTCTTATTCCATATTATTTGAAACCTTGTTCTACACAAACATTAGTTCTAATCCATTGAAGAAGCAGTTCCACACCATTGGATATTCAATTCAAGGAGTTCAAGTTCAAGTTCAAGTCTTGTCTAATTCAACCCAAACAATCAAGTACACTTCCTAAAAGCCTATTATTTTCTCCTTTTTCTAATTTAGTTCATCCTATCACTCTTAATAGAATAAATTGAATTAGAGAACTATGTTGGCTCTGATTCTATTATCTGAATGGATGCATAGGATGTCTCATAAGCTCGAGTCTACTCTTTTCCTTTAATCTTATTTACTTTATGTCTTTTTCTTATTTTTATTCATGTGAATCTCTACTTCTACTCATTTTGGTTTATTTGCTTTATGTATTCTATTTATTTTATTTGTTCATGTCATTATTATCATTATCTCTAAATATTCACTCTTTCTCTTGTTTATATCATGGAATACAAGCATTGTGGATAAACACTTGAGGCTAGTCCATTTAGACTAGGCAGGATAGGTGCCTAACCCCTTTCCATCTCATACCTTAGCTCCCGAACTCAAAATTCTTTGGTTCATTGTAGACTAGTTTGCTTTAATGTATTTTAACCCATGTCAAGGGGTTTAGAATCTAAATAAGACCAAAGCATTGTAATTTTAGTTTTTTTTGCTATTCTTTTTACATGTATTCTTCATGGGTTGTATCAAGTTTTCTTGTTATTTAGCTTAAAACAAGCTGGCAACTCCTTTGTGCATTCATTATACACCCCTCAATCCAAAAAGAGAGTGTTCCCCTCCCACCTCAAAGGAGAAAACTTTGAAAGCTAGGGTTGTTTGACTTCTCTTCTGGCACCTACACTCACACACATCATCACTTTGACTCACTCTAGGGTTGACACCTAACCCTCGTTATGCATTGCATACAAGAATTTTATGGGTTATATCAATTTAAAGTGGCTTTTGTAGCACAAATGTGATGGTAGCCTAGTGGTTAATCTTTTTTGATAAATAACCTTGGCTCCAAGGTTCAAGCCTTGGCATGCCCCTTTTACTCTGTTTTTCTCCTTTGTTGTGTTAGTGGAGAATTCCATACTTCTATTAATATTTTATTCATTATATATACTTAATTTATATATTTTTAACTACTTGATGTATATTTTATGCCCATCAAAGGTTGCCTCTTCATGTAATCTAATTAATTAAACATGAATAGTTATAACACTAACTTGTGCATTTAGACTTAACATTTATGTATTGATTTAACAAGTAGTCCTTAATTAAATTGTTGTCTTTTATATTAATATCTACTAACTCATTTTTCTTAAAAATCATCATTGTTATGTTATTGTCATGGTATAATTATACACTAATGTCTTCTTCAGGCTTACTAAGCAACCCTAATCACACCAAGTGATTAGGTCGAGGTGTTACAAACAGCGAACTCTAAATCTTGTGTCGGGTAGTTCCTCTCGTGAGGCTTTAATTGTTATGAGCCATAGGCAATGACTCTACCTTGCTGCATAAGTACACAACCTAATCCATCCCGTGAAGCATCGTCATAGACTGTGTATCCCACTCCACTCTCGATAATAATAAGGATAGGTGCAATGGTGAGTCAAGTCTCTAACTTTTGAAAAGACCACTCGCAAGTGTCATCCCAAATAAATCAAATACCTTTCCTAGTGAAACGTGTTATAGCCATAGCTAACTGAGAAAACCCTTCAACAAATCTATGATAATAACCAGCTAGACTCGAGATGCTACGAATCTCAAACACATTCTTTGGCTTCTCCTAAGTCATCATGGCCTTTATCTTAGAAGGATTCACTATAACATTATGCTGTGAAACAACGTGTCTTAAAAATTTCACCTCCTTAAGACAAAACTCACACTTATCAAACTTAGCGTACATCCGATGCTCCTTCAAAATCTATAGTGCAAGGTGAAGATGTCTTAGTCTTCTTTTTCGAAGGTGAATAAATGAGAATGTCATCAACGAAGACAATGACAAATATATCAAGATACTGCTAAAATACGCAATTCACCAAGTCTATGAATGTTGTAGAGGCATTCGTCAAGCCAAAAGGCATGACAAGGTACTTATAGTGGCCATTTCAAGTATAAAATGTAGTCTTTGAGATATCTTCCTTTATCCTCAACTGTTGATAGCCCAATCTCAAATCAATCTTCAAAAAGCATATGGAATGATCTATTCCACTTCTTCGTCAAGAATGCTAGAACTCCTTATGGTGAAGTGTTAGGCCGTAACAAAACCTTACTCAACAACTCCTCAATTTACACCTTTAGCTCCCGCAACTCTACAATTACCACACGCTAAGGTGCCATCGAAATAGGTGCGATACCCAGTAGTAAATCAATGGAGAACTCTATCTCCCTATGTGGCGGTAACTCGAATAGATCATCGGGAAATATATCTAGGAAGTCTCGTGTCACATCTCGCACCACACCCTACGCGGATGCCGAAGATGTGATGCCAATTAGCCATCTCGTCGGTCTCCCTACCTAATGTGACCAACCAAAGGCAAACTTCTGAACTTTACAATGAATTAGATTCCAAATGTAAGGTCAGAGTAGTGAAAATTAAAACCTTTTCATTTCGGGAATGCAATTTATCTATATACCACAGAGCACGTCTATAACCAAACATCTAATATCTCTAAAGTACCAAAACCCATGAGCCATGTCCCAATACATCCATTGCATATCAATGAATTCAATCATATTATTTCACTCACCTGAATAGCCTGATTCAGTCCACAAGAATCCAAGTCTTCATAATTCAGTGCCAATCAAATCCTTGCTTAGAATGCCTCCCGGCCTACTAGTGTCATTTCTTTGTGCCTTCTAATCCAATAGAGATAAGTCCTGAAAAATGTTAGACAAATAGAATGAGCTTAAACAAGCTCAGTGAGTAACATAAGTTTCTTGTCATGGGTTTTAAAACCAGTTCTTATATACATGGTATCCAAATAAAATGCATAATCAAATGCAGCTCAAGTAGGACAAAACAGATCAGATCAGAACAGAACATAACAGATCATAACAGAGCCAAAACAGAACAGATCGGAATAGAATAGATCATAACAGAACTGCATTAAACTGAACTGAGTACCAGTATATCAATAAAAAGGTATATCATCAAATATGTCTGAACCTTTCCCAACTGCCCATAAGCGGACACTGGTGGGGCCTCTACCCTCTGGGTCATGCTCTGGCATAAGCCATACCGCTCAATCCTGTAGTGGGCATAGAGTAAGACACAACATAACAAAACAGAATCGAAACTGACTCCGAATAGCATATAACAGAACAGAACAGACCAAAACAAAATTAGAACAGGACAAAAGAGCAAGACAGAACAGAATCATGCCATGTGTAATGCAGTACAAAAAGTATGCATTTAAGTATATTCATTTAAACAGTATAGTATATGATACAGTACAGTATATGAAACAATACAGTATATGAATCTAGATAGTACAGTAAAATCACACCAAGTCAGGGTTCCAA
This sequence comes from Nyssa sinensis, assembly GCA_008638375.1. Lineage (NCBI taxonomy): Eukaryota > Viridiplantae > Streptophyta > Magnoliopsida > Cornales > Nyssaceae > Nyssa > Nyssa sinensis. The sequence goes on from CM018035.1 coordinate 36,558,133, forward strand.
GTTACTCACAAACCGTATGCTCATCTCCATTCACAGATATTCGCCGGATACGTCTTTAGAAACATCCTTGCATATGCTGAATAATCATCATCAATTATAGACATATAAGAATTCATCCATTTAGGAGTCTATCAGATTCCCTAATTAAGTTCATTGGCTTATTACCCATTTATTGGGTTTTAACTCAGGCTATTTAATTATTTAATTAAGTTTAGTAGCTTCCAAAATTATAATCCAAGTCATTTTGACTCATTCCTTATCAATTAATCACTTATTCAACCTTAGGAGCAAAATGATAATTTGTCATTCTTGCCCCGAACCCTATCTAGGTTCTCATAATATTCCATGAGTCTTATATATAAATTTCTAACTCTTTTAGACTTCATTTGGTATCTGTTTAGATCATCGGGGACACATTAATCATTTTCCTTTTTGTACTTTGACTATTCCGGAGTCTTATTTAAACCCTTAATTCACATAATTATGCTTATGACAGTTTCTTATATCAGATTGGCCCTTTTTAGAATTTATTCGGCCTTTACTTTGTATTTTCTGTGCTTAGAGGTATTTTGGTCATTTTACATTTTATGAAATTTCGACACCGAATCATTATTTAGTCATTCATACAAGTTCACAATTATTTGGGTCCCTATTGGTATCAATTTCTTCAAATTTGGACTTTATTTAGGCTTCAGATTATATTAAGGGTATTTTGATAATTTTACACCTTATGGTAGGACTACCCCGGAGTCCCTAGATGTCCAATCTGACATTTTCATTGTGTCCGGAACATCCCAAAATGTTAAGATAGCCTTTTTCGGATCTCAATTTGGACTTTATTTGCTTTATTTATGGCCCAAGGGTAAAATAGTCATTTTACCCCACCCCATTTATAAAATAATTTAATTAATTATTTCATTATTAAATTATTTTTTTAGGGGTTTATTTGAATTAAATTCTTAAGAGTTGGGCTAGAACAGAATTATTTAGAATTTTGGGGCCAAACTGTAACTTAGAAAAGTTAGGGTTTTATATTTTAATTTAAATCATTGAACCAAGGGGTTCATGGGTTAAAACCCTAGACCAGCCCAAAGGCCTCTAAACCAGTCGGTTTAGGTTGTCCAGTGAACCGGAATAGAATACTCTTGCTATCCTTCTTATCCCAGGTTTAGGCTATTCTGATTTTAATTTTGAATTTACTACCCTCGCAACCAAAAAGAGTAAATTCAACTTAAAATTCAAACCTTAAACAACGTAGTCCAATTACCATGGTTGCGTTCGGTCGGGTCCCAACCCGACTCGACCCAGATCCGATCCAACAGTAACCCGTTTCTCTCACGCTTTTCCAGCGCCTGCTCCGGCGTCCTCTTCGGGGCCGGTCGCCAGAACTGTGACATTTTCTCTACTGTTTTTCATGTTTTCAACGTCCATTTTTCTAGGATTTTACACCAAATAAATCCTAAGACCTTAAGCATGCATTTGGGACTGTTTTAAACCTCAAAATTTACAATTTTTCGACACCCATTTAACGTTTCCGGCCTTGCACTGGTCGGCCATAAACTGGTCATTGCTTGACCTTTTTCCTTAATTCCAACTATTTTGGATTCCTGGAATGATTTTATACTTGGTTTTATTCACAAAACCCAGTTTAGTTCAACTTGAAATTATCCTAATTTTGGCCGTGAGTTACAGACTATTTTTCTTAGATTTTCTTTCATTTTCTCGGTTGAATTTTGATTCCTAATCATAGTTAAAGTAGAATAGAAAGTATTTGAATTCTTACCTTGGTCTCAAGCCCGAACTTGGAAGCTTTCCATCTCCTTCATCCATGGCAGTTTTGTACTGTTGTTACAGCAGCAACTGCTTTCCTTTCTATTTTAGTTGTTCTCTCTTTCTCCATCTTTTTCTCTTTTTCTTTGTCTCAATTTGTGGTTGCTTACCAATTTTTCTACAGACAGATATAAATATATATATATATATGTAGCTTAGCCTAGAATTCTCCAGCTTTGTCACTGGCAGCTTCTTGAAGTTTCATGCTAGAAGCTTTTGGTAGCTTACACATGCATCTTAGATTTCCAACCCTTGTCATCTAATTCGGGATCTAGAAGCTTCATGCTGCTTGATTTTTTCCTACTTTGTTATATATATATATATATATATATTGATATACCATAAAAGAGCAGGCCAATCAGCATTTGACACATCAGCACAAAAGGTCGGAAGTGACCGAACTTATACCTTCAAAGCATATATATCCGGACAAGGGTCTCAGAACTTGTCACAGGGTCCAGATCAACACTCCAGACCTCGTCACCGCCTTAGCGATGCCGAGCAGGGAATAAAGAAACAGTCTTCGACAAGGAGACAGTCTTCAAACAAGGAAACAGTCTTCAACAAGGGAACTACCATCTATGGTTATCTCTATGCAATACTCCACAATGTAACTGCAATCTCCGATGATCAAATCCCTATATTCATGGCATCAAATCCTAATCAACTTAGGAAGGCCATGGTCTATAAATTAAACCCTAAAGGTACGCTTTATTTTTATGCTCATTCTTTGGCTTTCAATACAGTCTTTCAATTCTTTTACTTATTTAAGCATCGGAGCGGCTACCGCCGGAGCCAATCCGGTGGTCCTCTGATCATCTTTCTGAGTGTTCTACAGGTCACGGAGTCCATACTTATTACGAGCTGAAAAGTGCAGCATCAGTTTGGCGCCCTCTGTGGGAAACGACTAATCTCCAAGTGCTCTATTCATAAACTCAACTCTTTCCTCACCGGAAAACCATGGCACCAAATCTCCGACCGCGACAGAATACTCAGAGTTCGCAAAACGCTCAACGTCAGCCGCCTGCTCCTCGCACAAAGGGGCCAGGGGCCAATCCTATGCGACAAGAGATCGAAGCAATAAAACGACACAATGAACTGGTGCAGGAACAGTTGCTTGCCATCACTAGAACACTGGCAACACTCACGCAGAACCAAGCGACGGGTTCTCCTAGCCCGCCGGTCAACTTCGATGCGGGAACGCAACCTCCTCTTGCCACAGAGAATGAAGAACTTCATGCGCAGGCTCCAACTAACCAGCCTGGGCACCCCTCAGGCGTTGCTCGCGCTGGCCGAGATCCGTAGCCATCAACAGTCCCTGGCTGGGGAACATCCGCCTTCGTTCCCGACGTCCATTACCGGAGCACTACTCGAGCCCCAACTCCAAGGGCCTCGGGAGCACACCCGGCACCGCAGGAGCCCCATCATGCAGCACCAATCCCTCCGGTTCGGAATCCTCCTCCGTCCGAAGGGCGTAATCAACCCTACTACCCTGAAGCCGAGGCTGTCAGGCAGGGTTCACAAGATGTCAGACTCAGAGACCCGCGGAGGGTAGAGGAAATTGCCGAGTCGATGGACCGGACAATTACCTTGAGAGAACCTCAGAACCCTCTAGAGTAAGACGAACTGGCCAGGCTGCTCGGAAGACTAGCCACCCCATTCACTCACGCCATCATGTCAGAAGAAAGGCCCAGAAAGTTCATGGTGCCCAAGTTCACCCTGTACGATGGATCTGGAGATCTAGGAGATCATCTCTCTCATTACCAGCATACGATGGCCCTTCACGGAGCCTCTGATGCCTTCATGTGCCGAACGTTCATCACCAGCTTGAAGGGAACTGCTCTGAAATGGTTCCACAACCTCCCTCCGAACTCAGTTACCAGCTTCTATGAGCTCGGTAGATAGTTCTTGGACAGGTTTATGACCAATAAGAGGCTCAGAAGGGGGCCAGAATTCCTGCTGAATGTCAAACAGACCAGGGAGGAATCCCTCAGAGCCTACATTGTGCGCTTCAACACCGAACTCACAGAGATCACTGACTGCAGCCCGAAATTCCTTGTAGTAGCCCTAACTGCTGGACTTGCCCAAGGTGGATTCAGAGACTCCTTGACAAAAAGCCCTCCAGCCGATATGGCGGCATTAATGGATCGGGCTAGAAAATACATCTGTAATATCCCGACCCGGGATACCGGGTCATATGGCACGCATTACGAGGCCAAGAAAAATGAGTATAACAAAGAAAATACAAGCAAAGAAATAATTAATTCTTTACAAAAAAATGATTAATTATTTATAAGAAATAATTATTTTATACAAATTACATGAAGGCATATATATGTATAATTATGTATGCATGTATGTACATAGATACATTATATATATATATTTATATATAATTAATTGTTTCATATATATATTTATATAGATATACATGTGCAAGTGTGAACAGTGTACAAGGTGTGTGTGTGTGTCGGCTATAAAGTGTGTGTGTGTGTCTTCATGTGTAAGTGTGTGTATTATATTATATGTATATATATATATATATACAAAATATCTTGCAACAATTTAATGCAAAGCTGAAAGGAGAAAAGTAAAATTGATGAGATGGGAGGGCTAGTGTAGGGCTACGAACCAGAAAGAGAGAGAGAGAGAGAACAGTAGAGATAGAGAGGTCGGTTCTCTCTTTAAAAGCAAGGCATGCAAAGCATGCTTTGCTGCATACGAAAGAGATCAAAGAGGGAGAAACTAAGAAACCAAAGGAAAGGAACTGAGGAGATAGAAGAAGAGATTCAGAGCAAGAAAGAAAGAGAAAACAGTAGTGAAAGGTGAACCCACCGAAAACTTTTAAAATTCTCTCTAGAATATTTTGCATGTGTTAAGAGATTTAGGTTATGTTATGATGCTTAATATATGTCTAGACGTGTATCAAGCATGAAAATTGGTTATGAAAACGACTAAAACCATGAAACCCAGAAGCATCTGCCATTGAAGACCATGCTATAGCAGGTCTGAAACAATGGAAGCCAAACTCTTTTTGGTGCATATGGACTTCAAGAAGAAGTCACGAGGGTCATGAAAACCTATACCCGCGATCATAAAACCCAAGAAAAGCCCTCCAAATATCGAGTTGCAGGTTACGGGTTTAAGACCCAATCCTTTAAACTCTGTGTTAAAGTGATATTTAAGAATGAGATATGAATCCCCATGAAGAGGGGATCATAACAAACGAAACCCCATGAATTTTGGTTCAGAAATGAGCATGAACGACCGACTTACAGTTTGGAATATCAAACCTTAAACCATACGATTTGAACTTCGTTTAATCTCTAAATGAATGCCAAATCAGTTGTTAGCACCTTGGGAGTGTTTATGACTAAAAACAGTGGAGTTTCCTTGGTTGAGACTCCACGAAAATGAGAAGAATGGAGGTTCAGAAATTAGGGTTACAGTGTGTCACATCCCGAACCCCACCCTACGCGGGTGTCGAGGACGTGACTGCCAGTCGGTCGCGACGCGACCAACCAAAGGCAAATTTTGAACTTTCCGACGAATTGCACTCCAACTGTAGGGTCAGATGCAGCGGAATTTAAAACTTTTTCTTTGTGTCACGGGAATGCAACTCACTTATACCTCATAAGTATATGTATCACAGAGCGAGACTAAATCCAGTCAGTCAACAATTCTAATCTCAGAGCATATCTAAAATCAAGCATATAACAACATAGCAGATCTAATATCTCTAGAGTACCATTTAGTTCCATGAGCCATGTTCCAATATCTAGTGCATGTCAAACAAGTCAGTCGTATCATATCACTTACCTGGATATACGGATTCGATTCACAAATATGTAAGTCTCTACAAATCAGTGCCATCTGATCCTTATTTGCAATGCCACTTGGCCTATTCACGTCATGTCATAGTACCTTCTAATCCAATGGAGGTAATTCCTGAAAAATGTCAGAATAATGGGGTGAGCTTAAATAAGCCCAGTGAGTAACACAGATTCCCTATCATGGGTTTCAAAACCAGTTTTGTGCTTCCAAGGCACGTGGATAATTTAATCATTTCAAAATAACAATTTTCTAAATCCATTTCATAAGCAGTCTAGTACAATGGAACAAGATTGCGCAAACAGTACAAACGAATCGAAACATAACATAACCAATCGGACCAAAACAATAACCATTGCCAATATATCGATCAAGACACAGACACTTCATTAACGGAACGAATCACAGCTGAGACTGAGTGGGAACAATAAGTCAATCAAGACAGAGGCATATCATCGACGGCTAAAATATAGCGGATCTGAACAAGACATCAATCAAGACGAAAGCATACCTTCAATAGCTAGAACATAACGGAACTGAACAAAAACAATATACTAATCAAGACACAAGCACATCATGAACGGAACGAAACATAACGGAGCTGAGTAGAAACGATATAACAATCAAGTCGGAGACATATCACTAGCGGAACGAATCATGACCGAACTGAACAACGTTTTAATCAAGACAAGGGCATGTCATCACGGGTAGAACATAACGGAACTGAACAATACATCAATCCAAACAGACCTATTATCGACCGGCGGTACACAACGGAATCGAACGTATCAATCAGGGACATAGACATAGCATTAACAGATAACACATAACCGAACTGAACGGAATTCCTAATTCAAAGGACACAATCACATCGTGTGAAATGTAGTGCAAAGGGCCTACATTAAGTACGTACATTTAAACAATATAATATTTAGACAGTATACTATACAAGTAGTACGGTACGACAAAATATCGTTCTTTGCCTATATCACATGGTTTATTTAATCGTTTCGGAAATAATGGTTCAATATATCCATTTTATCTCAACAGTTCAAAACAGGCAAAACAGTACGGGATGCTAGCACAGGGATCAGGAATATAGTCATTTATTTAAAAAGACTAAAACCAAGTCATAAGTGATATAGTACGAAAAGGCATGCATTTAAATAATTGCACTTAAATAATTGCATTCAAAACAGATCAATAAATCAAGGGACAGAATCAAAACAGTGTCAGAAGTTACTCACAAACTTTTAGGTTTATCTCCTTGCGCAAATAATCTGACAACCTCCAAACATTGTTTTAGGCACATCCTTGTACATCCTGAATAATCATCATTAATCATAGATAGATCAGAATTCATCCATTCAGGTCTTATTCGTCGTCTTAGGTGTCTATCGGATTACCTAAGATAGCCTAGTAGCCTATCGCCCTTCCATTGGGTCTCACCCGAGGCTATTTCATTCTTTAATTAGGCTTAGCAATTATTAGGATTATATCCTAAGTCATTTAGACTTCAATTGTTATCAGTCAGGCACTCATTCAACCTTAGGGGCAAAATGGTAATTTTACCATTCTTGTCCCGGACCCTGTCGTGGTCTTCGAAATAGTCTTTATATCTTAAGTACAAAGTTCTACGTCCTTTGGACTCCAATCGGTATTAGTTAGGTTCTCATTTTAACCATAGGGGCAAAATGGTAATTTTGCCATTCTTATCCCGGACCCTGTTATGGTCCTCAGAATATCCCATATATCGTATATATGAAGTTTTAAGTCTTTTAGACTTTAATCGGTATCAGTTGGGTACTTATTTAGTCTTAGGGGCAAAATGGTAATTTTGTCATTTTTGCCCGGGACCCTATCATGGTCCTCAGAACGTCCCATATATCTCATGTATAAATTTGTAAGTCCCTTGGACTTCATTTGGTATCTGCTTTAGATCGTCGGGACACATCGGTCATTTCTCGTTTTACGCGTTGACTGTCTCGAAGTCTTATTTAGCCTTTCAGTGTTCATAATTATGCCTATGATAATTTATCATATCAGTTTGACCTTTATTCGACCTCTACTTTGCACTTACAGTGCTCAGGGGTATTTTGGTCATTTTACGTTTTATGTAATTCTGACCCTGATTCGTCATCTAATCAAGTATACAGTCTCACCAGTGTTCGGGTTCCTATCGGTATCAGTTTCGTCCCAATCGGACTTTGTTTAGGTCTCGTACGGTATCAGGGGTAATTTGGTAATTTCATGCGTCGTATTTTTCGGCATGTCAGTTCATAAAATGGACCTCACCATTGGGTCCAGAGTGTCCAACATAGTGAAATTGGACTATCTGTTATGTTTAATCGGCCTTGGATATCATTAAGGGCAATTCGGTCATTTATACCTACGTGTCTGTATTTTTCGGGACCTCGGTTCATTAAACGGACCTCACCGTTGAGTTCAGAATGCCCCAGATAGTCAAATTAGGCTATCTGATATTTTTATTTGGGTCTGGGTACCATTAGGGGCAGTTCGGTCATTTATCACTTACGGGTCTGTATTTTTCGGGACTGTATTTCTAAAATCGGACTGTACCATTGAGTCCAGAATATTTGAAATAGTGAAAATACACTATTTATTTACTTAATTTGGACTCCGTTTGACATATTTAATGTCTAGGGGTAAAATTATAATTTTACCTATTTAATAAAATAATTAAATAATTATTTTATTATTTAATTAATTTATTCAGGGCTTAAATGTATAAATTTTCAAAAGTCTGGGCCACTGTGTAATTCTTTGAAACTGTCAGGGGTAAATCCGTAATTTCAGGAACTTATAGGGGTCAAAACATAATTTTATAAATTAGGGGTTCAAACCCTTTGGTTTTTGGGTTCAAAAATTGAACCAGTCCAAAACCCCCAAAAACCGACCGGTTCAGTTAGGCCAGAGAACCGGAATTACATGTCCCCTCTATCCCCAAATTGGTCCTTATCCGTATACAGGTTTAGCCCCAAATCAAATTTCAATTTTTAAAACCCGTAACCAAACAGGCTAATTCTAGATTTTAAATTTAAAACATCAAACATCAAAACGGTGTAGTATCAACACAGTGTCCGTTCCTCAACTCGGCATGACTCGGTCAACTCGACCGAGTCGACTCCGTCTTCCCCATCGAATGCCCCACTGTTGCCCTAATTCTCGCAGATTTGTTCTTCAAATTCGTGGAGTTTCAGGTACATTTTTTCAACTGATTTGATCCCAATCGATTACCAGAAATGAATCCAACAATTTGGCATTCTTTTTAAGCTTCGAATCAAGCCAAAGTGCTTGATCTAGGTGGGGAATAACCGGACCTGCAACTCGGTTGCAAATCCTTATTTCTCAACCAAATGTTGTGAGATTTGTTTTAAAATGATCCTTGAGTCATGTGGTTTCAAGTCCCAATCACGAAAATCAGTTTAACACACTCTAACCAAAGATGGCATTTGAAGACCGAACCTGCAACCGACGTGTTAGAGGGGTTGCATGGGGTTTTAGGGTCGCGGGTTGGTGGTTTTGGGATCCTCTTGAGGTCTAGAACAGGTCTTGACCAACCGAATTCAGTTTAGCTTAGGTCGAATCAGACCCAGTTTTGGAGGTGGTCATCTATGGCGGTTTGATCACGGTTTGGGTTTCTAGGCCTATCCGAACTTCCTAACTGATTTAGAATCATTCTAAGGCCTCATAAGAACTCAAATATGTAGTTTATATTGACTGAAAATAGCAACAGAATTTCTTAACAGAAAATTACAAATTTCGGATTTTTACCTTCAAAAATCAGACCTTCTTAGGTTCGGTTGTGGTTTCATGCATGCTGTTCCAGTGCAGTCGTGCCCCTCAGTCCAGCCACATTGTGCACAACTCTCCTCCTTTGTGTATCACATGAAGACACACAATGGTCAACACACCTCATGGCCTCACATGGACTCTCTCTCTCAACCCATTCTCTTCTACCCGAGCACCCACACACATAGAGAATTGTTCTCCAATTCTGAGACACACAAGCACTCCTATGTATAAGATACATATGTACACATATGCATTTTTGTACACATGTTGATTTGATGTGCATGCTTCTCCATTGGTGGAGAGAATGGCCCAATCAGATTATATATATATATATATATATATATATCATATATTATATATCATATATGGTTGCATGAAATCCCATTGGCCCAATTTGAGGTGGAGCCTTGGGCAATTCAAAGATATATAAATTTTGGTTATATATATGTGCACAAAGTAATGGCAGCCTAACTGGTAAAATTTTTTGGATGGAATTCATTCTCACCATAGGTCAAGGGTTCAATTTCCCTTGACCACCAATTTGGCCATTTTTCCACATTTTGGGTTAAGGCCTTGTTTGGCTGCACGTTAATTTAGTTTCTGATGTTTGCCTCATAACTTTCATTCCGTAACTCCTTTTTCGATGCGGTTTGTTCCGAGAGTTTCATATTTCAGTTATCTACACTGTCAGAGGTTCCGTGTCATTTATTAGTCATTCGGAATTTCCGTAGTTAATTAATTCGAATTCCGTCAGTGTTAAATTGACACTATTTCACCTAATTAATTGGTAATTAGGTTCGGGTATTATACCCTATCCCCGAACATGTTTTAATTGTTCTATTGGTCTAGTGTGACCACCGGGAGATTAAGGTTAATTTCCTTAATTATTCCCTAAGTCGGTACTAATTAATAATTAATTATTTAATTATTAATTATACAAGGTCGGGGTGTTACACAGTGGGTCGAGATGGGGAAGACGACGCTGAGTAGACTCGTCGTCTCTTTCGAGTTGAACGGGTTGACTCGGACGCATGGCAGCCTCTGGGCTTGCCACCGAATAAATGAAACGACAGCGTTTCAATAAGGTTTTAAAATCTTTTAAACGGTAGGGCTGACGTCATCATGACGTCAGCAACATGCACAAAACCGGATAGACCGGTTGGTTTACAACCAGACCGGACCGGTTCACTTATTCTTAGACCGAACCCTTTGGTTTTCTGGTTTTAATTTAAATCAAATAAACCAACACTTTTCCTATTTATTGATTGACCCCAACTGTTTTGGGAAATTCCACTGTGGCCCAACTGATGAAGAATTTATGCAATTAAGCCCCTGAAAAATAATTAAATAATAAATTTAATTATTTAATAAATAAGTGAAATTACTATTTTACCCTTGGGTCATAAATAGAGCAAATGAAGTCCAAATTAAACATATGAATAGTGTATCCTTACTATTTTAGATATTCTGAGACTAATGGTTGGGCCCGTTTTACGAGACAGGGCCCAAAAAATTAAGACACGTAAAGGGGTAAATGACCAAAATACCCCTGCCCAAAAATTAACAAGTTATTAGTATATTCTTACTATCTCGGACCTTCTGAGTCCAATGGTGAGGTCCACAACTCGAGATGAGGTCCCGAACATAAAAACACGTAAGTGGGTAAAAGGACCAAATTACCCCTAGTACCCTGAAAGCCAAAATGAAACCAGAGAAGGTCTAAATTAACTTTCTTTGACATCCCGGACTCAAAAATGGAGTCCAAATTACGAAACGAAGTACAGAAAAATATGACACGCAAAACGATAAATGACCATTTTGCCCTTTTACATATAAAAGCCCGAATTAAATTCTAAGAAAGCCTAAACCAACTTTCTTCGACGCTCTGGACTCAATAATAGAGTCTATTCGACCAAAAGAAGTGTCTAAAATAAAAAGACATAAAATTTGATGAATAGCATCTGTTAGATGACTATGGACGGAAATATTGCCGAAGTATTAAACTAAGGCAAGTACGAAGGGAATGAAATACGAAAAGACACGACACGTAAACATGTCAAATAAATAACTTTAATTCAAAGTTAATGGAGCTACCAGAAGAGTATAAATTGAAATAAATTCAATTTCTAACACATTAAATTGTGTCATAGGTTAAGAATACGAATTAAGTTAAGTGCATATGAAATAATGAAATCGTTTTAGGATCTAATACGATTTAAGCATAAGTTAAGGAATATCGAAATGATATTACAATGAATGTGAAGTTGATGAGATGTTTATGAATTGTTCTTAGGAACTACAAGGAAAGTGGGAAAGCGCATTTTAGCACTAACCCTAAAGGACCAAGGTGAGTAACCCTGTGTTTGAATTGGAGATTTAACTCCATGGATTTGAAAAGGTTTTAAGTTCAAAGATATGAAGTATTTGAAGTTTCAAATTCAGTATTTACATGATTCAGTTTTAAATTGTTTCCATCTTTATAAACTCTATTATGACATGCTTAGTGAATGGTTTCTATCACAGTTTTCTTAGAACATATTTCGGCATGTCTAAAGTTTTAAATGCCCAATTATGTAAAATATTCTGAATTTGATTATCGCCAGTATTTGAAGTTCTATTGTAGAAGTTATGCATTCATGTTTTAAATATTCATGAAAGCATCTATTGAAGAAGCCATGTAATAAATGTTTTACAAGATAAATGGTGTTTTAAGCACCCCCTATGATGGTTGAAATCCTTCGGGATTCAACAATAAATGCCCGATAGTAGGATCTAATCCCCCAGGCAAATGAGATCGACAGTATTGGCAGTAAAATGGGAGTCTAGTTCGAAATAGATTCCACCTAATTAAAGTGATAAGATGACAAATGATTTGAAAATGGAAGCAGGTTTTACCCTTATTTTCAATATGCATATGTTTTGAGTTTTATATACTCTATTTAAGAAATACATGATATGTTATATGTTTTGAAGTTCATATGTATAAGTTTAGCTTGAATACTGTAAATGTTTCAGAGCTACATGTTTTTAAGGAATGCATATATTCTGTATTCAAAGTAGACGAACAATTGGCGGTGATTATTTTACAAACTCTTATGTACTAAAAACCACTGCTAATTGAAAACCCCATGACGAATACTGGAATTGCTCACAAGCTTAGATTAGCTTACCCGGACTTTGTTCGGATCCCCCTTTCAGGTGATTCACAGCAGACAGGGTCTCGAGGACGATGGTGATGAGTCTAGCTGTTTTTGGGAAGATATGTTTAAGTAGTTTCTTTGAGAAACCTATGAACTCTAGTAGTACATTTTGTATTAGTAGATGATGTAAAAATATGTATTAAGCCCTCAGGGCAATTGAACATGTTTTGTATCAATGTTATAAGTCTTTAAGTTTTAGTTATACTCTGAATGTGTAACCATGTATGCTATGAAAAGAGCGGCATTATCGGACGGATGTGCGTAAATTTAAATAAGAAAAGAAAAGAAAAAAATTTCACGCTTCCGCAATACGCATGTTGCACGTCTATTCGATACCGCTACCTATGTGAGCCTTTGCCCAAGGGTCCCCGAGCCTGAGGGTGGCGGTCGCGATGCGAGATCCGCACAGGGTGGGTTTCGGGTCGTGACAACATTAACCTGGAAGAAGCCAACTGCACGTCCCAGAAGGGCAGAGATCAGACCCAGAGGGACAATCCAAAGCGGGAAGACCACAAGAAGGAGGATCACAGAAGAGACTCCAACAAAAAGAGGGCCAGGAGCCCAGAGAAAAGAACAGCACCCAGAGCTGTGTACAACTCCGGACCAAGGGAGTTCACCAACTTCACTTCTCTGAACACCACACCGAACCAGGTACTCTTGCAGATCCGAGATCGGGAGAACCTGAGGTGGCCGGAACTAATCAAAGGAGATCCCAGCCTGCGGGACCAAAGTAAGTATTGTAATTTCCATAAAGATCATGAACATACAACTAACACATGCAGGACCCTCCGATATGAGATAGAGCAGCTCATAAAGAAGGGGCATCTTCGGGAGTTCGTCAAGCAGGATGGAAGGCAGAACCCCCAAGAAGACAAGCCTCAGCAGCGGCCCGACTAGAGGCCCGAACAGAGGCAGGAGCAGAGGGAGGGACGAAACGAGCCCCAGAGGCAGAACAATCACGTCATCTACGTCCTCCATGCTGACTCCCCTGTCACAGGAATGTCCAACAGGGCAAGAAAGAGATATGCTCGGGAGGCCAGAGCCGCCCCGAACGTATTACAGATCTCCAACATTGAAAAGAGGCTCAAGCCAGCACCGAAGATCCAATTCACCGAGCAAGATCTAGCAGGGGTACACTGCCCTCACAGTGATGCTCTTGTTATCACCCTCAGAATCGCCAACTTCGAGACCAGGAGAGTCCTGGTCGATACTGGCAGCTCCGTCAACATACTGTTCTATGAACCGCTCAAACAGATGGGGATAGACCATGACAACGTCAAGCCCACCACTGTCGTGATGGCAGCTTTTGATGGCAATCTCAGCACCCCGTTGGGGAGAGTCGACCTTCCTACCACTGTAGGAGAGGGTGAAGGGCAGAAGACCACCATCTCGGAGTACATGGTGTTAAACATGAGATCTCCCTACAATGTCATAATCAGGAGACCCTGGTTGCATCAGATAGGGGCAGTCACTTCGACCCTCCATCAGTGTCTGAAGTACGTCCACAACCAGAGCGTTCACTCTATCAGAGGGTGTCAACCAACCTCCCGGGAGTGCCATGCTATTGCCCTTAAGGAGAAGGCCCCTAAATAGCAATTACAGTACACCCGGGACTGTGCAGATTCGGTTCTCACTCACTCTCCCGAGGTGGAGGATCGCCCATCCAACATTGGAGAACCCTTGAACCCAAAGGGACGTGACAGCCGAGCCAAACCTGTTGGCGAGCCCATTAAGGTACTGGTCAGTTCAGAAGCTGAGGATTGTTATTTGTACATCGGCCCAGACCTCACACACTCTGAGCAGGAAAAGATAGTCAGGTTCTTAAAAGATAACCTCTCTATCTTTGCCTAGGAGACCAAAGATATGGAGGGAATAGATCCCAATCTTATAACTCACAAGCTGATGGTGGATCCGGATCACCCGCCAGTCAGACAGAAGAGAAGGCCGATCGCTCCTGAACGGCATCGGGTTATAAATGAAGAAGTCCAAAGGCTGCTGGACGCCAAGATGATACGGGAAGTGTTCTATCTCGAGTGGCTAGCCAACACCGTGCTTGTCAAAAAGAAAAATGGCAAGTGGAGAGTCTGCGTTGATTATACAGACCTCAACAAGGCGTGCCCCAAGGACAGCTTTCCACTGCCAAGAATAGACCAACTGGTTGACGCCACTGCGGGGCATGAGCTTATGAGCTTCATGGATGCCTACTCTGGATACAACCAGATCCAAATGTACCCTCCAGATCAAGAGAAGACTGCCTTCATAACCGAAAGAGGGCTCTACTGTTACAGAGTGATGCCTTTCGGTTTGAAGAATGCTGGAGCCACTTATCAACGGTTGGTGAACAAGATGTTCAGCCCACTGCTCGGCAGCACCATGGAGGTTTACATCGACGATATGCTGGTAAAGAGTCTTCAGAAAGGCAGCCACCTCTAGCACTTAGCCCAGACCTTCGATATCCTCAGACAGCACAGGATGAAGCTCAACCCCTCGAAATGTACCTTCGGAGTTACGAAGGGAAAATTCTTGGGATACATTGTCTCTCAGAGGGGTATCGAAGCAGACCCCACTCAGATCCAAGCCCTAATTGGGCTAAAATCGCCAAAAACCAGAAAGAAAATTCAGGCGCTGAATGGCAAGATTGCGGCCCTGAGCAGATTTATATCCAAATCCACTGATCGCTGCCTACCTTTCTTCAAAGCTCTGAAGGGCAGCAAGGCTTTGCAGTGGATGGAAGAATGTGAGAAATCCTTTCAAGAACTAAAAGAGTATCTAGCCTCTCCAGAGCTCCTGTCAAAACCAATACAGGGAGAAAAGCTACTCCTGTACCTTGCAGTCTCCGAAAACGCGGTCAGCTTCACACTGATCAGACAGGACAGAGGAGTGCAGAGGCCTATTTTCTACATCAGTAGGGCACTACTTGACACGGAAAAAAGATACCCAGAAGTAGAGAAACTGGCCTATGCCTTGGTCATATCAGCTCGGAAGCTTCGACCTTATTTCCAGGCCCATCCGATCGAGATCCCAACTGCCTATCCTCTGAAGTCAATACTGAGGAAACCTGAGGTATCGGGAAGATTGGTGAAGTGGTCTGTGGAGCTAGGGGAGTTCGATATATCATATGTACCCCGAAACTCCATCAAAGGGCAGGCCTTAGCTGATTTCGTAGCCGAGTTCACCCCGGCACTTCAGAACAAAGCACAACTCACCGAAACTTCGGGAACCTGGCTGCTGTACATTGATAGATCGTCAACCGATCAAGGTTCAGGGCTAGGCCTGGTACTACAGTCCCCTGATGGGCTCACGTCAGAAAAAGCAGTCAGCCTGGGATTTAAAGCTTCTAATAATGAAGCCGAATATAAAGCCCTAATCTTAGGCATGAAGCTTGCCTTAGAATGCGAGGCTCAGAACCTCGATGTCTTCTCTGACTCTCAACTGGTAGTGAGCCAGGTCTTGGGAGAATTTGCCATTAAAGATGATAGGATGCTCCGGTACTCCGAACTGGTAAACCACTTGAAGCATTCCTTCCAGACGTTTACTATTCAGAAAATTGAGAGAAGCCAAAATTGCAGAGCAGATGCTCTGGCTAACATGGCCTCCCACCTCAAGTTTGAAGCAAATTCCACAATTAAAATCTCCTTTCAGCCAGGATCCAGCATTGAGGAAGCACAAGTTGCTCAAATTAATGAACAGCCCCAGAACTGGATGACTCCAATCCTCCAGTATCTAAGATCGGGCTCCTCCTAGAGGACAAAAACAAAGCGAGGAGAATCCGAATCAGAGCGGCTCGGTACCTGATCCTGAACAACAAACTTTATAGAAGGTCGTATTCTCAACCTCTGTTAAAATGCTTGGCTCCAGACGAGTCACAATATGTCTTGGCCGAAATACATGAGGGAATCTGCGGGAATCATAATGGGGGCAGAACTATAGCCCACCGAGCTCTATCACAGGGTTACTATTGGCCCGGCATGCTGAAACAGGCAAAAGAATATGTAATACCCCGACCCAAATTAGGGACTATTAAGCTGTTGTGTTGAAATTGGAAATCAACACCTTTAGTAACAAGGCCGGTATCGACCCTGACGCACGAACTTTTAAGTAAATGTCCTGAAAAGTCAGGATGACTGTACATCACTTTCGTTGCAATCACCAACATGTCGATTTTGATGATAATTACATTTTCACGTCAACTACCAATTGTTGATACGAGTACGAGAATTTGGACAAATATTACGAGAATACGAAGATTAGTACAAGATAATACATTTAAGAAAATAATTAATTTTTAAAGTAATTAATTATTTTAAGTATAAGAAATAAATTGTAACAATTAATATACGTAATTAAATATAGAAATATATATATGCTGTATAAATAATTATAACCTTAAATATATATATATATATATAATTATGCATGAATATATATATGTGTATGTGAATGCATGCATGCAAGTATGCCAAAATATGTATGTATGAAATGTATGTATAATAGGGCATGCTATTGTCCAAAGTGTACAAAAGTGGGAGAGGTATGTGTATTATCCAAGGTGTATTAGGGTTGAACTTTGTACATATACATATATATATATATGTGAGTCAAACACCACACACACACACAACCGGCCACTCATGGCCTGCCCAACAGTGGCAATTCAGGCCACTCATGAAGAAACCTGAAATGGGTTAAACCAAAGAGAGGGGCAATCAGAAATTGCTATGATTTCTTCTCCTTATACAAAATACATGGTGCTTATACACACAAAACACAACCATCCGAGAGTGAGGGAGAGATTGAAGGAGTTTCTGGGACATTCAGAAGTAGGAAGCAAGGAGCAAGGGAGAGAGAAACAGTTTGAAACAAGGTAAACCCACAAAACACTTGAAATTCTCTCTCTAGAATTCCTATACGTATGAGTTGTTTTAGCCTTTTATTTTTGTATATATGATGTTCAAAGTATATAGACATGAACAAAGCATGAAAACCCCAACTAGAAACACCTCAGAAGCATCAGTCGTACACACGGCAGCCATGGATGACCTTGCTTGAAGCAGGTCTGAACCAACTTTCCCTAAACCAAATTTGGTTTATCAAGACCTCAAGAAGACCCTAAGAGCATCCTAAAAACCTATATACGCGATCAAAAATCCCAAAGAAAGACCTCCAAACATGGACTTGCAGGTTACGGGTTTACAACCCAAACCCTTAAACTCTCATTTAAACCAACATCCATGAATGGGATTTGAATCCTCATGAAGAGGGGATCAAAATAAGCCCATCCTCACTAAAAATGGTGAAGAAATGAGCATGAACCCGCGAGTTGCAGGTCTGATTATCGCGACTGGGACCGAGCCAATGAACCAGTTTTGGTCCCTCAAACGAATGCCAAACCAGTCCTTAATGATTTGGGTAGGGTCTGGAAAAAAAACAGAGAGAAATGGTTGAGAATCATGGCACGAAATAGAAGCTTTTGAGCTTCGGGTTCTAGGGTTACAGAGAGGGATCGTTGGGGAAGATGAGGCCGAGTCGACTTGCAAACCATTTAAAACCGAGTTAAAGGGTTGGCTCGGACACGTGGTGATATCCGGGGCTGCCACCGCATTAATGCGGCGGCGTCGTTTTGGGGTGCATATATAGGGCTGTTTGAAATTGAAAAGAAAAAGAGAAAAAGAAGGAGGATTGCGGTCAGTGGGGTTCGAACCCCTGACCTACGCGCCCACACAGCCTTCCTTTCCACTCGGCCACGCATGCGCGTGTGCCATATATACGAACCAATAAATATATATTATATATCTACTTAAATCCGAAAATTTAAAAAGGTGCAACCGCACCTGGTGAGATTCGAACGTGCGTGGTATGGGGAGGGAGGTGACACGCTGGCCAGCGTGCCACCCTATTCAACTTGTTCTAATTATGTACAAAATAATATATATATTAGGCTTAATTAAGATTAATTTAATTAAATGAAATTAATTAAATTAAATGCTCCAAAATGGCCCGTTGTCCAAAAATCACAAGTTATATATGTAACCTTACTATCTCGGACCCTTTGAGTCCATTGGTGAGGTCTGTGACATGAGATGAGGCCCCAAAAAATTTAAGACTCCTAAAAATGTCAAAATGACCAAATTGCCCTTTCCCCTAAACAAGTCAAACGAAGTCCGAATTAAACAAATAAATAGTGTATCCTTACTATTTTGGATACTCTGAGACTGATGGTAGGGTCCATTTTAAGAGACGGGACCCAAAAAAAATAAAGACACGTAAAAGGGTAAAATGACCAAATTACCCCTAGTACACCAAAAGCCAAATTAAACCAAAGAAGGTCTAAACTGACTTTCTTCGACGCTCCGGACTCAATGGTAGAGTCTATTCGACCAAAAGAAATGTCTAAAATAAAAATTACATAAAATTTGATAAATAGCATCTGTCAGATGACTATAAATTAAAGTGATGCCAAAGTACTAATCTACGGCATATACGAGGACATAACAACACATCAACCTTAGAATAAAAATTTCTAACTCATAAATTGATCTTAGGTAAATCATGGAAGAACAACGAACCAAGTACACGATCATGACCAAGGCCCAAAGGGCCAAGGACCCGAAGCAACAGGCCTTCATGCAAGAGCTGTTGCGTCGACAGAGAGTAATCGACAGATTTGTCAAGATAGCCAAGGCGACAGAGGTCGTCTCGGTAAGCCCCTTCATGTTCAAATCACCCACCAAGGCCATGGTGGCGGAGGCTAAAAAGAAGAAGGAAGAAGAAAGGAAATTGGAAGAGGAGAGAGAGAACACAGAAACCTTAGTCGAATGGCGTCGCAGGTAATATTATTATCATTAAGAACATAAGTTACTAGCTCTGTATTACAGTTATAAGACAGACAGGTATGTCAAGTTAGGCTTCTCACAGTCTACACTTAGTGAGTTGTGGAGTTAATTAAGTACATATGAAAATTTATGAAATCTTCATGAATATTGATAGGCTAAGGAAAGAGAGAGTAAAAGGGAAGGCGCCTCAGTAGAGCTAACCCTAAAGGACCAAGGTGAGTAACCCTGTATTTGAACTGGAGATTTAACTCCATATATTTGAAAAAGTTTTAAGCTCAAGTCATTGCAGCCTTTGAATATCAAATTCAGTCTTTATATGATTCCGTTCTTTAAAATATTCTGTTACGGCATGCTTATTAGATGTTTTAAATTCAGCTCTTTTCTTGAAAATACATCAGCATGTCTAAATCAATTGCAAACCTCTTTAATATTCTGAATTTGATTATCACGTGTATTTGAAGCTTTATTGTAGAATTTATACATTTCATGCTTTAAATGTTCATGAAAAATATCTATTGAAGAAGTCATGTGACAAATGTTTTATAAGATAAACGGTACTAAGTACCACCCCCTATTATGGTTGAAATCCTTCGGGATTCAACAGTACATGCCCGGTAGAAGGATCTAATCCCCCAGGCAAATGAGATATCTCCATCGACAGTATTGGCAGTAAAATGGGAGTCTGGTTCGAAACAGATTCCGCCTAATAAAAGAGAAAAGATGACAAGTGATTTTGAAAATAGAAGTAGGTATTATCCCTATTCTATTTCACGTGTTTATATGCTTTTAAATTGCATATGCTCTATTTGAAGAAAATGTGTATTTAGCTTGAATACTTTAATTGTTCAAAGCTATTGTTTTAAGAATGCATATACTCTGTGTTCTAAAATGTACAAGCAATTGGTAGTGAGAATTTCATAAACCCTCATGTGCTAAAACCATTACCAGTTGAAAACCCCATGACGAATGCAGGAATTACTCACAAGCTTTGATTAGCTTACCCGGATTTTATCCGCCCCCCTTTCAGGTGACTAAGGGCAGATCGATTTTTGAAGACTACAAGGATGAACCTAGCTTTTGGGAAGATTTGCTTGAGGAGTTCTTTTGGGGAAAAATCACATGAACTCTGATTAATATGTTTTGTATTAGCTGATATTTTAAGGACGTGTATTAAGCCCTACGGGGCAGTTGAATTAAGATTTTAATTATGAAGTCTTTTAAGTTTTAGTTATGCTCTGATTTTATGTGAATGTATGTTTATACATGTATACCGAAATGTGAAGAGCGGCAGTATCGGACGGATGTGCAAATTTTAAAATGAGAAAAGAAAAGAAAAAAAAAAAGTTTTTCACGCTTCCGCAACCATATGGAGCACATCTATTCGGTACCGCTGCAGATGGGAGCCTGGTCTCGAGGCCTTCGGGCCTCGGGGCGGCGGTCGCGATCCGGCAATCCGCACAGGGTGGGTTTCGGGTCGTGACAGAATGGTATCAGAGCACTAGGTTTACTTGAACAAACTTAGTGACATTAGAAGGATTAGGATCAAACCATAAGTTAGGTAGGGTTTTAGACTACCTAGGATATACGAAGTACACAATACCATATGAATGCGAGGTATGGGACTCGCGTTGTGGGAAGTAGATATGAGAAATACGTAGTATGAAGGCGGGGTATGGGACCCGCAGTACATGAAGTTAGTGTTTTGAAGTAACGTGATAGGAAGGCGGGGTATGGGACCCGTAGTACATGAAATAGATATGTGAAGTACAAAGGCGAGGTATGGGACTCGCAGTATGAGAAATGGACATGTGATAGAATGGCGAGGTGGGTACCCGTAGATAGGTAAGGAGGGAAAGTAGATCGTAAGACACCATGAAATCAAGAATAATAGTATATCAAATTTTGAAACATGAAATGAATGTAATTGTATGTGATAACAAATTAACAAATACGTGTTTTCTTTCAGAAATCATGGTGAACACGAGAAGAGATACGGGAAATCCGGGTGACAGGCTAGACCGGGTCGAGCATATCCTGGAGGCTATGGCTCGGAATATGATTGATATCCAAACCCAAGCTAGGGCACCACCACAGGTACAGAACCCTGGGCAGCCAATCAACCCTGGACAACCCAATGAGGCCGCAATTACCTCAAGCTATAAAACATTCCAAGGCTTTAAGCCCCCCAGGTTCGATGGGATGGATGCCGCCATTGATGTAGAGTCATGGGTAAAGGAAATGGAACGTATCTTCTCGGTCATGCCATGCACAGAGGAGCAAAAGGTCTCCTACGCCGCATTCACTTTCAAGGATGCAGCTCACGAGTGGTGGCTCCTGGAAAAGGAAAGAGAGCCACCAATGACCTGGACTAGATTTTTAGAGGTATTCTATGACAAGTATTTTCCAAGGTCATTAAAAAATCAAAGGGTCGCAGAATTTGCCGTTTTGACCCAAGGGGCAATGACTGTGGCAGAATACGAAACCAAGTTCATGAGGTTAGCCCGATTCGCACCCCACATGGTCCAAACCGAGGATTTAAAAGCTCAGAAATTTGAAACTGGACTGAGGGATGGCATCAGGTACAGATTAGAACCTTTCGAGCTCCCCACGTACAATGCCGTCGTGGACCGTGCCAAAATTTTCGAGAGAGCTGGGGTTGCCTTGTCACAAAAGAAAGACAAGAAAAAGATGGGCCCCAGTCCCCAGTCAATGAAAAAGACGAAATCAGGGGATAAAAGTGAGACAACCGTTAACAAGAAGGGTGACACTAGCAAAAAGTCAGGAGAAATTCCGACATGCCCCACCTGCCAGAAAAAGCATCATGCGCCCTGTTGGCGCGATACCGGAGGCTGTTACAAGTGTGGCCAGGCTGGGCATCTCATCAAAGATTGCCCAAAGTGGAGCTCACCTGCTAAGGAGCCTACTGCGGTGGCTTCATCAGCTACACCGCGCGCACAGGCCACAACTACTGGGAAACAAGGAGGGGGCAAGGAACCTGTGAGGCACGGGCGGGTGTATAACATATTCGGAGAGGCAGCACAGGCCTCTGGGGATCAGTAAGGTACGTCGTCTAAATGTTTCATTTAGTTAATATATAAACCTGTCATTCGAGATTCGACTACTAGACAAATGAACACGTTCGAAGGGAGGGGCAGAAATTTAGGATAAGAGACCCCGAGTTTTGAGGACAAAACTCTTTTAAGGAGGGAAGAATGTAATACCCCGACCCAAATTAGGGACTATTAAGCTGTTGTGTTGAAATTGGAAATCAACACCTTTAGTAACAAGGCCGGTATCGACCCCGACGCACGAACTTTTAAGTAAATGTCCTGAAAAGTCAGGATGACTGTACATCACTTTCGTTGCAATCACCAACATGTCGATTTTGATGATAATTACATTTTCACGTCAACTACCAATTGTTGATACGAGTACGAGAATTTGGACAAATATTACGAGAATACGAAGATTAGTACAAGATAATACATTTAAGAAAATAATTAATTTTTAAAGTAATTAATTATTTTAAGTATAAGAAATAAATTGTAACAATTAATATACGTAATTAAATATAGAAATATATATATGCTGTATAAATAATTATAACCTTAAATATATATATATATATAATTATGCATGAATATATATATGTGTATGTGAATGCATGCATGCATGTATGCCAAAATATGTATGTATGAAATGTATGTATAATAGGGCATGCTATTGTCCAAAGTGTACAAAAGTGGGAGAGGTATGTGTATTATCCAAGGTGTATTAGGGTTGAACTTTGTACATATACATATATATATATATATATGTGAGTCAAACACCACACACACACACAACCGGCCACTCATGGCCTGCCCAACAGTGGCAATTCAGGCCACTCATGAAGAAACCTGAAATGGGTTAAACCAAAGAGAGGGGCAATCAGAAATTGCCATGATTTCTTCTCCTTATACAAAATACATGGTGCTTATACACACAAAACACAACCATCCGAGAGTGAGGGAGAGATTGAAGGAGTTTCTGGGACATTCAGAAGTAGGAAGCAAGGAGCAAGGGAGAGAGAAACAGTTTGAAACAAGGTAAACCCACAAAACACTTGAAATTCTCTCTCTAGAATTCCTATACGTATGAGTTTTTTTAGCCTTTTATTTTTGTATATATGATGTTCAAAGTATATAGACATGAACAAAGCATGAAAACCCCAACTAGAAACACCTCAGAAGCATCAGCCGTACACACGGCAGCCATGGATGACCTTGCTTGAAGCAGGTCTGAACCAACTTTCCCTAAACCAAATTTGGTTTATCAAGACCTCAAGAAGACCCTAAGAGCATCCTAAAAACCTATATACGCGATCAAAAATCCCAAAGAAAGACCTCCAAACATGGACTTGCAGGTTACGGGTTTACAACCCAAACCCTTAAACTCTCATATAAACCAACATCCATGAATGGGATTTGAATCCTCATGAAGAGGGGATCAAAATAAGCCCATCCTCACTAAAAATGGTGAAGAAATGAGCATGAACCCGCGAGTTGTAGGTCTGATTATCGCGACTGGGACCGAGCCATTTAAAACCGAGAGGGATCTAGGGTTACAGAGAGGGATCGTTGGGGAAGATGAGGCCGAGTCGACTCGCAAACCATTTAAAACCGAGTTGAAGGGTTGGCTCGGACACGTGGTGATATCCGGGGCTGCCACCGCATTAATGCGGCGGCGTCGTTTTGGGGCGCATATATAGGGCTGTTTGAAATTGAAAAGAAAAAGAGGAAAAGAAGGAGGATTGCGGTCAGTGGGGTTCGAACCCCTGACCTACGCTCCCACACAGCCTTCCTTTCCACTCGGCCACGCATGCGCGTGTGCCATATATACGAACCAATAAATATATATTATATATCTACTTAAATCCGAAAATTTAAAAAGGTGCAACCGCACCTGGTGAGATTCGAACGTGCGTGGTATGGGGAGGGAGGTGACACGCTGGCCAGCGTGCCACCCTATTCAACCTGTACTAATTATGTACAAAATAATATATATATTAGGCTTAATTAAGATTAATTTAATTAAATGAAATTAATTAAATTAAATGCTCCAAAATGGCCCGTTGTCCAAAAATCACAAGTTATATATGTAACCTTACTATCTCGGACCCTTTGAGTCCATTGGTGAGGTCTGTGACATGAGATGAGGCCCCGAAAAATTTAAGACTCCTAAAAATGTCAAAATGACCAAATTGCCCTTCCCCCTAAACAAGTCAAACGAAGTCCGAATTAAACAAATAAATAGTGTATCCTTACTATTTTGGATACTCTGAGACTGATGGTAGGGTCCATTTTAAGAGACGGGACCCAAAAAAAATAAAGACACGTAAAAGGGTAAAATGACCAAATTACCCCTAGTACACCAAAAGCCAAATTAAACCAAAGAAGGTCTAAACTGACTTTCTTCGACGCTCCGGACTCAATGGTAGAGTCTATTCGACCAAAAGAAATGTCTAAAATAAAAATTACATAAAATTTGATGAATAGCATCTGTCAGATGACTATAAATTAAAGTGATGCCAAAGTACTAATCTACGGCATATACGAGGACATGACAACACATCAACCTTAGAATAAAAATTTCTAACTCATAAATTGATCTTAGGTAAATCATGGAAGAACAACGAACCAAGTACACGATCATGACCAAGGCCCAAAGGGCCAAGGACCCGAAGCAACAGGCCTTCATGCAAGAGCTGTTGCGTCGACAGAGAGTAATCGACAGATTTGTCAAGATAGCCAAGACGACAGAGGTCATCTCGGTAAGCCCCTTCATGTTCAAATCACCCACCAAGGCCATGGTGGCGGAGGCTAAAAAGAAGAAGGAAGAAGAAAGGAAATTGGAAGAGGAGAGAGAGAACACAGAAACCTTAGTCGAATGGCGTCGCAGGTAATATTATTATCATTAAGAACATAAGTTACTAGCTCTGTATTACAGTTATAAGACAGACAGGTATGTCAAGTTAGGCTTCTCACAGTCTACACTTAGTGAGTTGTGGAGTTAATTAAGTACATATGAAAATTTATGAAATCTTCATGAATCTTGATAGGCTAAGGAAAGAGAGAGTAAAAGGGAAGGCGCCTCAGTAGAGCTAACCCTAAAGGACCAAGGTGAGTAACCCTGTATTTGAACTGGAGATTTAACTCCATATATTTGAAGAAGTTTTAAGCTCAAGTCATTGCAGCCTTTGAATATCAAATTCAGTCTTTATATGATTCCGTTCTTTAAAATATTCTGTTACGGCATGCTTATTAGATGTTTTAAATTCAGCTCTTTTCTTGAAAATACATCAGCATGTCTAAATCAATTGCAAGCCTCTTTAATATTCTGAATTTGATTATCACGTGTATTTGAAGCTTTATTGTAGAATTTATACATTTCATGCTTTAAATGTTCATGAAAAATATCTATTGAAGAAGTCATGTGACAAATGTTTTATAAGATAAACGGTACTAAGTACCACCCCCTATTATGGTTGAAATCCTTCGGGATTCAACAGTACATGCCCGGTAGAAGGATCTAATCCCCCAGGCAAATGAGATATCTCCATCGACAGTATTGGCAGTAAAATGGGAGTCTGGTTCGAAACAGATTCCGCCTAATAAAAGAGAAAAGATGACAAGTGATTTTGAAAATAGAAGTAGGTATTATCCCTATTCTATTTCACGTGTTTATATGCTTTTAAATTGCATATGCTCTATTTGAAGAAAATGTGTATTTAGCTTGAATACTTTAATTGTTCAAAGCTATTGTTTTAAGAATGCATATACTCTGTGTTCTAAAATGTACAAGCAATTGGTAGTGAGAATTTCATAAACCCTCATGTGCTAAAACCACTACCAGTTGAAAACCCCATGACGAATGCAGGAATTACTCACAAGCTTTGATTAGCTTACCCGGATTTTATTCGCCCCCCTTTCAGGTGACTAAGGGCAGATCGATTTTTGAAGACTATAAGGATGAACCTAGCTTTTGGGAAGATTTGCTTGAGGAGTTCTTTTGGGGAAAAATCACATGAACTCTGATTAATATGTTTTGTATTAGCTGATATTTTAAGGACGTGTATTAAGCCCTACGGGGCAGTTGAATTAAGATTTTAATTATGAAGTCTTTTAAGTTTTAGTTATGCTCTGATTTTATGTGAATGTGTGAACATGTGTACCATTGAGAATAGCGGCAGTATCGGACGGATGTGCAAATTTTAAATAAATAAAAAAAAAAAAGATTTTCACGCTTCCGCAACCACATGAAGCACATCTATTCGATACCGCTACCTATGCGAGCCTTGTCTCGAGGCCTTCGGGTCTCGGGGCGACGATCGCGATCCGGTAATCCGCGCAGGGTGGGTTTCGGGTCGTGACAGAATATGTTCGGAAGTGCAACAAATGCCAGAGATTTGCGCCGTACCAACATCAGCCTCATCATGAGCTTATCCCGATTCCTAGCCCTTGGCCCTTTGCTCAGTGGGGGATGGACATCGTGGGTCCATTACCAAGGGCCCCTCCGAACAGGAAATATCTCTTGGTGGCCATCGACTACTTCTCTAAATGGGCCGAAGCCGAGCCTTTAACACATATCACAGAAAAGGAAGTTGAGAGCTTCACTTGGAAGAACATTGTGTGCAGGTTCGGCATACCACGTGTAATTATCTCGGACAATGGGACACAATTCACTGGTAAAGGCTTCAAGGCATTCTGCGAAAATCTCAACATCAGGCAACACTTTGCCTCTCCAGGCCATCCACAAGCAAATGGGCAAGCAGAGGTCACCAACCCAACAATCCTTGACGGGTTAAAGAAAAGGTCGGAACAGGCCAAAGGGAAGTGGGCAGAAGAACTCCCTGGGGTTCTTTGGGCCTACAGAACAACCAGAAGAACTCCCACCTCAGAAACTCCCTTCTCACTAGCCTATGGAACTGAAGTAGTAATTCCGGTTGAGATCGGTATGCCAACCCTGAGGACTGAGGCCTTTGAGCAAGAATCCAATGATCAGCAGCTGATGGAAAACTTGGATTTGCTCGAAGAGAGAAGGGATCAAGCCAGCATCAAGATGGAAGCCTACCAACAGAGAATGGTTAACAAATCCAAGGTAGGACTCAAGGCAGTCAGCTTTCAAGTTGGAGACTTCGTCTTAAGAAGAGTCTTTCAAAATACCAAGGATCCCACCATGGGAAAGTTGTCACCAAACTGGGAAGGCCCCTACAAAGTAACAAAGGTTGTTCGGCCTACCACCTACTGGCTAGAAGACATGATTGGGAAGACTGTTCCTAGGCCATGGAATGTGGAACACTTACGAAAGTATTATCAGTAGAGAGGTTTTCTTTTACTTCCATAAAATGTTCATCTATAAATGCACATGCCTCCAGAGCCTGGTCCATAAATGTACAAGTCTTAGTACTTGGTCCATCTATAAATGCACAGGCCTCCAGAGCCTGGTCCATAAATGTACAAGTCTCAGTACTTGGTCCATTTATAAATGCACAGGCCTCTAGAGCCTGGTCCATAAATGTACAAGTCTCAGTACTTGGTCCATCTATTAAATGCACAGGCCTCCAGAGCCTGGTCCATAAATGTACAAGTCTTCGTACTTGGTCCATCTATTAATGCACAGGCCTCCAGAGCCTGGTCCATAAATGTACAAGTCTTCGTACTTGGTCCATCTATAAATGCACAGGCCTCCAGAGCCTAGTCCATAAATGTATAAGTCTCAGTACTTGGTCCATCTATTAAATGCACAGGCCTCCAGAGCCTGGTCCATAAATGTACAAGTCTTCATACTTGGTCCATCTATAAATGCACAGGCCTCTAGAGCCTGATCCATAATATGCAGGTCTTAAATACTTGGTCCATTTTTCTAAATACGTAGGCCTCCAGAGCCTGGACCACCCTAATGCACAGCCCTTCCGAGCCTGGTCCATCCTCAATTAGCAGATTCTATGATCCAGTCCATCCAAAGATAGAAGTTCCGGGCATCTACAAACTAAAGTTTCCTAGATCGGAACACCTCAGATCTAAAATTTATATTATTTGGCTTATCTATCAAGCAAGCAACAAGTACTATGATACCGATCAGGAGTGAAGTACTTTAATTCAAGAACTTTTTCAAGTTTCTTTGATCTATTCTTAGAACATTCATACATCAGAAGTGCACGAGAAAGTGTTTTAAATGCAAAAAAGCACAATCGAATACAAAGACATCATATCTGAGAAAAAGAGACTCAATTTTATTGATAAATCAGAAGATTTACATCAGTACAAACACATCATTACAGAAGCTACTATAGAAGCTATTACAGAAGCTACTACAGAAGCTATTACAAAAGCTATTACAGAAGCTACAATTCTCAACATATTGGCTTTTCTTCACGGGATGATAAAGGGGCACAGGATCCAAAACTTCCATTACCGCCGCCGCCGGCTCCATTTGAAAGGAAGGGGCCCTAAACCCCAATCTGCATCAAGGAGCGCCCAGGCCATTTCATCATCATCATCATCAATTCCATGACCAACAGATGATGAGGGCTCTAGGCCTCAAGAGACTTTTCGTTCTCCACCTTTGTAATCGGCATGACACCCCAGCAGATTGAAGCAAGGGTCTCTGCCAAGTCACAAGGGGGAGGAGACAGCCCACATTCATCTCCCTCAAAGCAGTTGTCACACCCCGGCCAATTGGAGCGAGGATCTCTGACAAGACATGAGGAAGAGGAGGCAACTCACCCTCGTCTTCATCACCAACGCTCCAGGCCTCGGTTGAATCAAGGAGGGGCCACCACCAATCGGAGGAATCTCGACCGGATGCCAAAGGAAACAAGAAGACTTGTGCCTCCTTCAATCCTTCCTTGGAGACTGAAAATAGGGGAAGGTTAACTCTCGGCCACAGTTGAATCATTCCTAACTCAGGCAAGGAATCATCCATCATCTCCGGACGAGTGGCAAAACTCCGGCAGCATATAAAATCTCTCTTACAAACAAATCGGGGAGCAAAAGGGTTGAGCGCAACCGTATGCCCTCGTTTCCATATATATAGACACTGGAAATCCAAAGGTCACCCAACTGAACCGTCGCAACGGTGAAAAAGAGAGTGGCCTCGAAAATCCCAAATGACAATCGAATAAATAAACAGTGCTTTAAATGCGCCTTTTCGATATACCAAGAGACAAGGTACAGAACTCTCTAGACAGAGACCACAGTCCAGCACTGAAGCTCCCGAATTGACAGAGAGGGGAACAAAGTCTAAGTGTACAGACCCCCTATTCAAGATTCAGATCTTCCAATCTTAACTATTTAATAACAGGCCAGTCATATGACAACGGCCAAACAGCTCGGATATATCCCGATCCTGAGTACTCGAACACAGTATGCCGAGCATCATAACTACAAGCACAAGCTGCCTAGTTATTTTCACAAGCTCTTGATTCAGAGCAGTTTATCTCAGAGCCCTACAGAAGCCTAGTCCCACTCTATCAGGCTCTGTCTATCTGGTTATATTTACTTTCCTGTCTTATTATAATAAGACAGTTGAAATTAATCTACATTCACTATTCAGTGACAAGTATCGAAGTTCAGAAAGCGACTACTGATTGCTGGACAGTTGATCTAACATACAAAAGGCTCAGAGCAGCCACACTTATGACAAAATTGCACAGGAGGAAAGAACGCAAGCAGAATCTGAAGGAAAGTCAATTTTATTGATCGGAAGAATACATTCATTACATCAAAAAGAAGTAGCAAAAATAAAAACCCATAAAGCCTCAAGACTTCCCAGAAGGGCCTGCGTCCTCTTCCAAATTAAGGGCAGTAGCCCCAGCCATCTTGTCCGGATCAGGACGAGATGAGGTAGGTTTAGGGGGAACGATTGATAAAACATCAAAACCTGGGAACTGAATCTGGAATCTAGTTCGGAAGCTTTCAAAACCGAACCGGATCAGGTCATCACCCATCTGTTCAACTTCATCTTTCAATACCATCTCAGTCTCAGCCCTGGCATGATCAACTGCCTCCTGAACCTTCTGATCGAAGGAACTTCGGAGATTAACCAACTCCGCCTGAAACCCCTCAACCTTCTGAGCATATATGTCCCTCTCAGACTCTGCCACAGTAAGGTTGGTGGTAGCTTCCTTCAGACCCTCCTCCGCAGTCTGAACCTTGGATCGGGCTGTTCCGAGCTCCAGCCTCATCTCATCCATCTCGGCCCTCAGTTTCTCGGCCTCCTCAAGGCCCATGGGGGTCACCATCAGAGCAACCAAGCTATGCATGCTCTACGCAAAGCAAGACAGACAGTTTAGATTGAGCGAATAGACAAACAGAAAAGTCAAGAAAAAGCTTCAGAAGTTACCCTCATCTGGAGATTCATCATCTCAGTCATCAGCTTGGGGGGGTCATCCCCTCTGTATCGGTGTGGGCCATGAGCCCATATTTGATCAAATGCCCTCTTGGCAATCTGATAGTCTGGCTCATTAAACGGCTCGGACGGTGCAGCAAGTGCTTTCCCCTTCCTAGTCCTCCTGCTCGGACCAGAAGAGGCAGGAAGAGCAGCCGAAATAGGGACGGCAGGTTCGGCCTCCTTCTCAGCCTCGGCAGGGGCTGGCTCGGGAGAGCCGAAAATCAACCTCCTCATTTTTACTTCAAGGGGGGCATTAGGCTCAGCTCGGGAGGAAGACTCCCCCACCACTAGGGCCTCCGGCACAGCCCATTTCGTCGTCAGCCTCTTCTTAAGCTCTGCAAAACGGACAGCCATCAGGTTCTCCGGAGTCACAATGATAGAATGAGCCCGGTTAGAAGTCAAAAGCAACACTCGGTACTAATCTCGTAGTGCTTTAGTAAAATCGGGCCTCTTCCAAGCACTCCTGACTGCACAAGAAGTAAGGAGCGATATATCAGTTTATCATTTCTAAAGGCATAAACAAAACTAAAGCAAACCTAAGGGAATAAGCCTTACCCTTACGACCCGTAGCACGAGGGAATGGCGAGGCTTCTCCTTCCTGGAAGTCTTCATGCTCCCATCCTCCTCCGACGAAGAAGTACCACTTCTTCCACGTTTTGTTGGACGTAGGAACGGAGGACAGGGGTCGGAACCCCTTCTCAAAGGACATATAAAAAAGGCCTTCTGCCTGTTTGAACTTCAGATCCATATTGCTACGGATCAATTCCAGGGACACATCCACCTTATTCTGGTGTCCCAATACGATGAACCCTAGAAGCTGCCGCCAGCTATTAAGGTTCAGGTCGGCAGGGCAGAGCTTGTACCAACAAAAGAATTGCCTGACTAAATCCGGCAATGGGAGTCTCAAGCCCATTTCGAACCAGGAAAGGTAAACACAAATCTCCCCGGCTTCAACATTTTGGGGACGATCCATGGGGTCTGGCACTCTACAGGTCACGTTCGGGGGAAAATTATATTTTGCCCTCCACTCGTCCAGAAGGCTCTGAGTGATAGCACTCTCACCCTCTTCTCTATGAGAAGACCTGCCAGAGGTCTCCCCAGCCCTGTCTCGGGGCTCTTCAAAAGCATCGACTATCCTAACCCCAGGACTAAGGGGAGGTTCAACAGGCCTCTCCCCAATATCTTCGAAAGCAGGGTTACCTACATCTTCCATAAGAGACGGAACAGCCATCTCAGAAGGGTTTCCCACTCCCTCATTCACAATTGGGGATTCAGAAGAAGCAGACATTATTCTCGAATTCAAGAAGAAAGAAGCAAGAGAAAAGGGAAAATCAGTCGAACCTGTTCTAACTCAGGAAGTCAGTATTCTTCAAGGTCGCACAGACCAACAATGGCGGATGAAATCTTCTAGCATAGTGAAAATGACAGGGAAAAGGTTATTTCAAAATCTTACCCCGTATTTATAAGCACAGTATCAGAAGGGACCCACCAAGCCCAAACGCCATGACGGTTCGGAACAATGATGATTTCGGGAAACCCAACTATCGGCCAATACAAATAATGACCTTGAAAAGACCTAATCTCTGGCTGCGCAATAAATGGCACCCCAATAGTTGCCTTGAAAGGCGAATAGGCAGGACACATGACTCTCCGAGAAAGGCTTAGCCCTAGTTGCTTGCTAGCATCGAACTAGGACTTGGGGGGGAAGTAACTGATATACCAAAAAAGAGCAGGCCAATCAGCATTTGACACATCAGCACAAAAGGTCGGAAGTGACCGAACTTATACCTTCAGAGCATATATATCAAGATAAGGGTCTCAGAACTTGTCATAGGGTCCAGATCAACACTCCAGACCTCGTCACCGCCTTAGCGGATGCCAAGCAGGGAATAAAGAAACAGTCTTCGACAAGGAGACAGTCTTTAAACAAGGAAACAGTCTTCAACAAGGGAACTACCATCTATGGTTATCTCTATGCAATACTCCACAAGGTAACTGCAATCTCCAATGATCAAATCCCTATATTCATGGCATCAAATCCTAATCAACTTGGGAAGGCCACGGTCTATAAATTAAACTCTAAAGGTACGCTTTATTTTTATGCTCATTCTTTGGCTTTCAATACAGTCTTTCAATTCTTTTACTTACTTAAGCATCGGAGCGGCTACCGCCGGAGCCAATCCGGTGGTCCTCTGATCATCTTTCTGAGTGTTCTACAGGTCACGGAGTCCATACTTATTGCGAGCCGAAAAGTGCAGCATCATATATATATATATATATATATATATATATATATACAACACTTATACACATACATGTATCAATATAGGTATATATTTATACATGTATTTTTTTGGCGCTTATTTCCGTACTCCGATATATTTTACTGTATTGAACATTTTCATTCCATAAAATTTTACTTTATGGAATGGCAACAAATTTAACATAAAGTTGGGGCTCAGTATCATTATTATTTATTTTGCCAATATTAGGTCCCCGTTCGTGTCTTATATTATATTCATATTATTTTCATAATTAATTCTTCGTATCGGTCCCATGTATCCATCCCGACACTCGGTTGACCAGGTTGTCAATTTCTCAAGCATACACCATCTTTGGTGTTTTGGATTAATTTCAAATCTTAGGAAAATTAAGCCTGTCATGGCGTACTATATTTTGAGCTATTTCGAATCATTAACATTACATAACCTAATTTTATTAGGTCGAGGTGTTGTTTTAATTACATTGGATTTTTTGGGATATTACATCTCGCACCACTGATGGTAACTCCCCATGGACACCACTGTCATCATCTAATACCCAACTGGAAAAAATGCACTTAAGCTCTCCAAGATCACGTGAGTCTAAGGGTTGTGGAGTAGTCAGGTCGCTCATATCCCCCATGAAATAGAAGCAATCTCCCTCGGGAGTACAAGTCGTCACTCTCCATTATTAGAAATCTATGGTAGCTCGGTAGGTATACAACCAATCCATGCCCGAAATAAGGTTGAATCTAGTCATTTCTAGCACAATAAAATAGAAGACAAAATAATGATATGCTATCTCAATCTCACATGAGTGACAAACTCTCCTAAGAACCACTCTGCCCCTAATTGGTGTCTCTACCCGAAGTAGATGATCTAGAATGTCCACATCCAAGCCAAATGCTAAGGAAAATGATGTAAAAATAAATGAATGTGAAGAACCTAAATCAATTAGAACGGTAGCCCATGAGTTAAACACCAAAATAGTACCTCTAAGGACTGATGGCCTTATAGAAGACTCAGATGTTATAACCGCATACATTCTCCCATGAGTCTATGAATGATCTTGTTGTCCAATGTCCCTCTATAAAGTCTATGGAACAACCATTGATGAAGAGGCCCCTTGAGCGGGCCTAGAACTCTAGGATGAGAAGACAAGTACTAGTGGAAGAAGTGGGCGTAGAAACTTTAGCGCAACTAAATAGTCTAAGATGGGAATGACTGTTGATATCTAGAGGAATCCTAAGCTCCTTTTGCTACAGTGCACTAACGTACTGTGTGTCCCAGCTGGCCACACTAATAACAAGTAATGTTCTTGCCCTAGCTCTATGACTGTCCTCTACTCCGTGTCTAACTCTGGCCCTTACCTTGAACTTGTCCTCTACCTTGTGCTTGTGTCTACACTCTCTATGGATAATCTACCCTATGATGTATTGTGTGTCCCGACTGGCCACACTAATAACAAATAATGTTCTTGCCCCGGCTCTATGACTGTCCTCTACTCCGTGTCTAACTCTAGCCCTTACCTTGAACTTGTCCTCTACCTTGTGGTTGTGTCTACACTCTCTATGGATAACTTGCACTATGATGCCCAGTTTTTTTATAATAACAATTGATCTCCCTTTGTGGGTTCCTTCTTGGAGCTAAAAATGACAAAGGTGCAAGGTGTTGTTGATGATGCGTCTGTCCCTACAAATATGACATGGCCTCTCTCTGTCTATTCCTATCATTTCTTTTAAGATAAGAGCTGAAATTGGCCCCTCTAAATTGATGTCGAGCATCACAAATCCTCCTGGTATCCTTCCTCTCTGCCTCAATTAACAATGCTCACTCCACTGCCTCATAGCACACTTGGATCTTGAGTGGAACTACCTTAGACCAAATAGAAGGCCTAAGTCCTAACTTGAAGGTATGGGCCTTGTCAGCCTTATCTATAACAACTCTTGGTACATACCATGACAATACAGAAAATCGAGACTGATATTGGGCCACAGTCATGTCACCTTGATATAAGTGAAGGAACACTTGTTGTCACGACCCAGAATCCACCCTGTGCGGATTTGGTATCGCGACACCGGTCCGACCCAATTACCGAACCCAATACATTCCTTTTTCATTTTTAAATTTTAACATTTATATGTGAGTCTTAGTAACATGCCAACAACAATCTAATAAACAGCGGAAGACTTAATAAATTTTTCATTTATAATACTAAAGTTCATATAATTATACAGACCCAAAAACTCCAAATACAACTACCCCCAGGACGTGGGGTGATGGGAGAACATAGGACAAATACTATACTTTACTACCAAAATAATCCGTGCAGCAACCCTACGCCTGTTCGGGATTCTGATCCCTACTTTCAAACTATGGCGTCCTTACTTGAAATAATCAAAGTATCTGTATGAGCTATAAAAACTCAGTAAGTAAATCCCTTTGCTCTATCAGGGCAAGTCCACATAAAGGGGTTCACAGAACAAGAAACACAGTTTATAGCAATATGATAACCAATCAAGAAGATACGATGTTAACAACAGTAAGTCACATCACATGATAATAACAACAACAAATATCCAACAATATCATGTACATAAATCATCAACAGGTATCTGGCCTAACCAGTAAATGTAATGCCACAATAGATAACTGTCCAATGTTAGGGATGCTTTATACAATCGTATGTCCATTTATTAGGAACATAATATGCTTAACCAAATGAATGCAACAATGTATAGAATGATTTCCATAGTCTGTGTCACGACTCAAAACCCGTCCTATGCGGATCCCGAATCGCGACCGCCGCCCTTCGACCGAGGCCTTAGGGCAAGGCGAAACATAAGCAACGGTATCGAATAGATGTGCGACACGTGGTTGCGGAAGCGCGAAAACTTTTTCTTTTCTTTTCTTATTTTAAAAATTGCACATCCGTCCGGTACTGCCGCTCTTTGCATTGCGGTACACATGATCATACATTCAGAACGTAAATAACATTCTAAAGATTTATACACAATACATATTCATTTGTTCTTCAAAACTTAACTACATAATATACATAACCAAAAAATGACTAACTACTAGTCCGAGCGCTTTTCCACATCTGCAAGTCCTGCAATAACTTCCTACGCCCTTTCACAAAATGAGCATAGATTATACACTTTCTTCATCAAAATCAGAACTTGCCTCCTGACACCTGAAAGGGGGGTCCAAATAAAATCCGGGTAAGCTAATCTAAGCTTGTGAGTATTCCTGCATTTGTCATGGGGTTTTCAACTGGCAGTGGTTTAGCACATGAAAGTTTATAAAATACTCACCACCAATTGCTCGTACATTCAAAATACAGAATATATGCATTCTTCATAAGAATAGCTTTAAAACATTTAAAGTGTTTAAGCTAAACACACATTTTTTCGATAGAGTATATGCATTTTAAAATATGCATAATAAAATGGGGGTAAAACCTGCTTCCAACTTTAATAGTATGACTTCAAATGATAGCTTAAAAACATTTATAGTTATCAAGCCAAATACACATTTCTTCAATGGAATATATGCATTTCAAAGCATATAAACGTACATAATAAAATGGGGGTAAAAACCTGCTTCCATTTCCAAAAGTGTTTGTCATCTTTTCTCTTTGGTTAGGTGGAATCTGTTTCGAACCAGACTCCCGTTTTACTGCAATGCTACAATAGGAGATATCTCATTGCCTGGGGGATTAGATCCTTTTACCGGGCATTTCAACAGTCGTATCCCGAAGGATTTCAACCTCACATGGGGTGCTTATGCACATTTGGATGCCTTTTTAATGAGCATCGAAATACTGCTTCTTCAATAAATGCTTTTCAAAAACATTTACAATATGACTTCTTCAAACATATGCATTTATAGCATTTGAAATATGATTTCTTCAATAGGTGCTTTATGAGCATTTAAAATATGACTTCTGAAAAAGAAACTTCAGAATATGTAGACATGTCAACTACTTTTAGAGAAGACAGTAATAGAAATTATTCATTGAGCATGTCATAACAAGATTTATAAGAGCAAAATCTTTAAAACATGAATCACGAAATATTGAATTTAATACTCAATACTTCAAATCTTTTGGAATTTAAAACATCTTTAAATCCATGGAGTTAAATTGCCACTTCAAATACATGGTTACTCATCTTATACTCCAAGCTCGGCGTTTACTACGACGCCTTCCCTTTTCTTTTTGTAGTTCCTAAAACAATTCATAACAATTTATTAACTTCATTGGTACTTCAATATCTTCTATTGATGTCCCTACTTTATGCTTAGATCGTATTAAACTCTAACTTTAACATTAAGTATTATCTTTTTAATATATACTCTTTTGGTAGTTCCATCACTTTGTAAGGTTTGATTTTTATACTTTTAATAT
Organism: Nyssa sinensis; assembly: GCA_008638375.1. NCBI lineage: Eukaryota > Viridiplantae > Streptophyta > Magnoliopsida > Cornales > Nyssaceae > Nyssa > Nyssa sinensis. The sequence goes on from CM018035.1 coordinate 36,595,748, forward strand.
TTGCGTATCATATTTTTCCGTACTTCATTTCATAATGCGGACCCTACCGTTGAGTCTGGAACGTAGAAGAAAGTTAATTTAGACCTTCACGGATTTTCATTTGATTTTAGGGGCACTAGGGGTAATTTGATCATTTTATACCTTAACGCGTCTTAATTTTTTAGAGTCCCGTCTCGTGAAACGGACCCCACCATTGGGTTCAGAACGTCCAAAATAGTCAAAATACACTATTCGTTTATTGTATTTGGACTTCATTTGCCCTATTTAGGGCTAGGGGCATTATTTTTATTCCCTTGCGTGTTCATCATTGCTTCTATTACAAGAGAACAACATTTGTTAGTTTATCCTCATGTATCGTAATATACATAGTTATAGTCATTTTCCTAGTGATTAAGGATGTGAACTTCGATTCATCATTTTCAGATAGAGAGTAAATTAACTAGTATCACTACTTACTTCTAATTCCCTAACGTACTATTGCTAATTCCTTACGTCATATACTAGATTTATGCCTTCCTACAGTTTAGGGTTTCCATGATCAAGTTGGATAAGGTAGCACTGTGTGTTTCTCAGTTACCCTAGTTACATGATAAGGCGGTCGTTCCTCACCGGTAACAGAGGTCCTGATAGCACATCAGTGACTGTCAAATTCCTCTCTTTCTCTTTTAACCATTTACAGTCACAGTTATCCACTTTCCTAATTTATGTTCACTTCTAATCTTCAGGCTCATTTTCTTCTACTTTACTGCAGGTCCCATACCCTGCCTTCCTATTACATACTTTAAAATACCTACTTCATGTTACTACGGGTCTCATACCCCGTCTTCTCATCACATTATTTGCTTTACATCTGTACTTCATGCAACGCAGGTCCCAGACCCTGCCTTCACATTACATCATTTACTTCACATCTCTACTTCCCACCACGCGAGTCCCATACCTCGCCTTCATATCAAGTCATTCACTTCACATATCTATTTCCTATAACGCGAGTCCCATACCTAGCCTTTATTTGCTTCACATTTCTTAGGTAGCCTAGAACCTACCTAACTCATAGTTCTATTCTAATTCTTCTCATGTCACTAAGTTTGTTCAAGTTAACCTAGTGCTCTGATACCACTCTATCACCAATCTTAATAAGATTTGGCTCTGCGTGACCCTCAAGGTTTGAGGATTCCATTCCCATTCACAAAATCAGTTTTAGAAGTTTAAAACCGAAATTGGTTTCACTATCGATGCCTGTAACTAAAATTTTGGGGTCTATTCTTTAAGATTTTGAGTCGTGGTTGTAGGTTTTTATGACCCTCATGACTTCTTCTTGAAGTCTCGACACACCAAATAGGGTTTGGTTCAACTTGGTTCAGACCTGTACTATCAATTTCAGAATTTTCCTTCACATGTAGCTTCAATCCTCTCAGTTGATTCTTTATTATTTCTTATCATTTCTTTTGCAATTTAAAGCTTATATTATGCACAATAAGCCCCTACTATTGCATGTTTTAAATTTGAACTAAATTCACATGAATTTAAATCACGAATTTACCTGTTTAACTATTGACTGTTACAGATTTTTTTCCTGCCTCAGTTCCTTCCCCTCCTTCTACGAATTACCCTTTCTCTCTCTTCCCTAAATTCCCCTCTTATTTCCTCCTCTTCTGCTTACCTTAAGGCGGTGGCATTGCCACCTGTTGGCCTTTGGTTTTGCATGGAAAATCCTTCGGTTGCATGGCCACATAACATGGCTGCCACCTCCCTCTTTCATCATTTCCCTACACCTGCAGGTACATGGAGGCATGGAGAGTAGTGCCTACAGTTATAGCCACTACTTCTCTCCCTTTATCCCAAGACATCTCCTACATCCTTATCCCTACTTCTTAATTTATATATATCAATACACATGGGTAGCCGTACACCTATATATAATATATATAAATATACTAATTGTAATATCCCGACCCGGGATACCGGGTCACATGACACGTATTACGAGGAAAGGAAAATCATATATATATATATAATTAATTAATTATTACATTTATTAATTAATTATAAGACTTGATATATATATATATATATATATATGTATTAATTGAATGTATATATATGTATATATATATTAAATGAAATAAATATGAAAAAGTTAAAAAGTAAAAAGAAAAAAATAACAAGTGTGAATGTGTGTGTGTGTGTGTCGGCTGGTGTGTGTGTGTCTTGTATATATATGTGTATATGTATATATATATATGTATATATATATGTATAAATATCTTATGAAATTTAATGCAAAGTTGAAAAAGAAAAAGTAGAATTAATGGGATGGGAGAGCTGTGTAGGGCTAGAATTCAGAATGTAGAGAGAGAGAAAGATAGCTGTAGAGAGAGAGAGAGAGGATATGAAGAGAGAGAGAGAGGTCGGCTACCTTGCCTTAAAAGCCAAACATGCAGTACATGTTGATCTCTCACGAAGAAACCAAAAGAAGAGGAAAACTGAGGAGAAGAGAAGAAGGATTAGAGCAAGAAAGAGGAGGAAAACCAACCAAAAAGGTGAGAATGTTCAAAACTGTCAAAATTCCCTCTCTAGAATTTCTCTACATACAAACTGATTTAAAGCTTCCATTTGATATATATGATGTCTAGAACATATTCTAATCATAACAAGCATGAAAATTTAACTTAAAAACACCTAAGGTTACACGACCCACAAGCTACGGCCATGGATGGACCTTGCTCAAGCAGGTCTGAATCTGTGGTGGCTAAATCATGTTTGGAGTTTTGGAACCTCAACTAGACACCAAGGGTGCTTTAAAAACATGTGACCGCGACCTAAAATCTCAAAAAATGACCCTCAAATGTTTAGTTGCAGGTTACGGGTGTAAGACTCAACCCTTTTAAACTTGTGTTAAATCGATGTTTAAGAATAAGATATGAATCCCCATGAAGAGGGGATTGTAACAAGCCAAATATCAAGAAAAACCAACAAGAAATGAACCTATACGACCGAAATAACAGTTCGGATTATCATGTTCAAAACCGAACATATGAAGGAGTTTTAAAGCTCAAAATGAATGCCAATCGATTTGTATAAACCTTAGGGATAATTTGGGACCAAAACAGTAGTGATTGGTGGAGTAGAAACTCACGAAATAGGAAGAAAAGGATTTCGGGAATTAGGGTTTTTCAGTCGGTCGCTTGGGGAAGACGACCGAGTCGACTCGTGCACCGTTTAAAACGGTGGGTGGACTCGGGACGGGTGGCAGCCTCTGGGCTTGCCACCGCATTAATAAGGCGACGTCGTTTTGGGCCTTAGGTAAGTATATATATATATATACGGTTAAGTTTTAAAGGAAAAAGGGAGGAGACTGCGGTCGGTGGGGTTCGAACCCCTGACCTCACGCGCCCCACGCGTTCTTTTCCACTCGGCCACGCGTATGCGTGTGCCCATTTACGAACATGATATATATATATATATATATATTATAATTAATTAAATCCGAAAAATTAAAAAGGGCGCAATTGCGCCTTACAGGATTCGAACGTGGGATGTATGGGGAAGGAGGTGGCACGCTGGCCAGCGTGCCACCCTATTCAACCTGTCACTTATTCCCCTTTAATAATATATATATTACATGTTATAAATTAATTTAATTAATTAAAATTAATTAAATTAAATACTCCGAAATGGCCCGTTGTCCAAAAATTACAAGTTATATATGTAACCTTACAATCGTGGACCCCCTGAGCCCATTGGTGAGGTTCACGACATGAGATGAGGTCCCGAAAAATATGAGACCCCTAAAAAATGTCAAAATGACCAAAATGCCCCTGCCCCATAAACAAGTCAAACAAAGTCCAAATTTAATAAATGAATAGTGTATCCTTACTATTTCGGATATTCTGAAACCAATGGTAGGGTCCGTTTTACGAGACGAGACCCAAAAAATAAAGTCACGTAAGGGATAAATGACCAAAATACCCCTTGACCAAAATTGACAAGTTATTAATGAATTCTTACTATTTTGGACCTTCTGAGTCCAATGGTGAGGTCCACGACACGAGACGGGGTCCCAAAAGATAAAGACACGTAAAGGGGTAAAAAGACCAAAATACCCCTGGTACCCTAAAGCCAAAATGAAATCAGAGAAGGTCTAAGTTAACTTTCTTTGACATTCCGGACTCAAAAATGGAGTCCAAATTACGAAACGAAGTACGGAAAAATATGACACGTAAAATGATAAAATGACCATTTTGTCCTTTACATATAAAAGTCTGAATTAAATATTAGGAAAGCCTAAACCGACTTTCTTGGACACTCCGGACTCAATGGTAGAGTCTATTCGACCAAAAGAGATGTCTAAAATAAAAAGACATAAAATTTGATAAATAGAATCTGTCAAATGACTAAAAATGTAAGAAATGCCAAAGTACTAAACTGAGGCAAGTACGAGAAATGAAATACGAAAAGACACGATACGTAAACATGTTAAGTAAATAACTTTAAATTAAAGTTAATGGAACTCCTAGAAGAGTATGATTTTAGAAATCTATTTTTCTTGACACGGTAAATTGTGTTTTTAAACAGAGAATAAACTAAACACAAAAATGAGCCAAGAACGAGAAGTTACTCCTATGATGACGAGGGCACAACTAGCAAAGGATCCCAAGCAAAAAGTTTTCCGGGAGAAACTGGAAAAACAGCTCCAGCTGATTCAAAATCGCATTCGGATTTCCAAAACGAACGAAGTGTGCTGTTTAGCCCCTTTATTTATAAGACAATAACTAAGGAGCAACTAGTAGCAAGAAAGCTTAAGAAACAGGAGGATACGGAAACATTACAAGAATGGCGGCAAAGGTTAAAGAAAGCCAAGGGAAAAGCGCCCAAATAGAGCAGGACTAGAAGTACAAGGTGAGTAACCCTGTGTTTGAATTGGAGATTTGACTCCATAATTTAAAAAGGGTTTTAAGTATAAGATATGAAGTATTTGAAGTTTCAAATTCAGTATTTACATGATTCAGTTTTAAATTGTTCTGTTTTAGAAATTCATTGTGACATGCTTAGTGATTGGTTTCTGCAACAGTTTTTCCTTCAAATACTTTTCAGCATATCTAGTTAAAATGCAATTATTGTTAAATATTCTGAATTTGCTTATTTCAAGTATACGAATGTTATTATGAATCTATGAATGTTATGTTTTTAAGTATTCACGAGAATTATCTATTTTGATGAATTCAAATGTTAAATATATTTTAAATGCAAGATTAATGGTGTATAAGCACTTAGACAAGATTCTGAGTTTTCAGTTGCCCTGTAAAATAGGCAGGATTTTGGGTTCTACGGAATTCAATTGCCCTGTAAAATGCCAGGTAGCAGGATCTAATCCCCCAGGCAAATGAGATATCTCCATAGATAAGTAATATGGGACTCCGGTTCGAAACGGATTCCACTAATGGAAGTGATAAGATGACAAATGGTTTGAAAATGAAAGCATGTTTTTACTCTCATTTTCAATATGCATATGTTTGAGTTTTTATATACTCTGTTTAAGAAATACATGATATGTTATACGTTTTAAAGTTCATATGTATAAGTTTAGCTTGAATGTTTTAAATATTTCAAAGCTACATGTTTTAAGGAATGCATATATTCTGTATTCAATTATACGAACAATTGGCGGTGACTATTTTACAAACTCTTATGTACTAAACCACTGCTAATTGAAAACCCCATGACGAATACTGGAATTGCTCACAAGCTTAGATTAGCTTACCCGGACTTTGTTCGGACCCCCCTTTCAGGTAATTAGCAGCAGTCTTGACTTAAGGACGACGATGACGAATCTGCTGATTTTGGAAAGATATGGTTAAATAGTTTCTTTTGATAAGTCTATGAACTCTAATAGTACTTTTGTATTAGTAGACATAGTAAGGACATGTAATAAGCCCTCTGGGCAAATCGAACATGTATTGTAATTAATGTTATAAGTTTTTAAGTTTTTAGTTATACTCTGAATGTGTAACCATGTATGCTATGTATGGAGCAGCAGTACCGAACGGATGTGCATAATTTAAAAATGAGAAAAGAAAAGAAAAAGTTTTTCACGCTTCCGCAAAACGTATGTTGCACATCTATTCGATACCGCTGCATATGCGAGCCTTGTCTCGGGGCCCTCGGGTCTCGGGGCGGCGATCGCGATCCGGTAATCCGCTTAGGGTGGGTTTCGGGTCGTGACACTAATTTATGTATGTACATATACTATATACTTAATTTTATATTATTCTTATTAATATATTCTTATAGACAATAAACATTTCATGTCTTACTTTTACAATCGTGACTACGGTTTGGCGGTTGACATGAAAATGTATCATTACAATGGAACCAACAGAAACAGGTTGGTGATTGCAATGAAAGTAATGTACAGTCGTCCTGGGTTCCCGGGACTTGATTGCATGCTCACTTGTTAGAGTTGAAATCAACCTCGTTACTTAAAGTCTCGGTCATTAATAAATTTTTAATAATTTAATGATTCTTTGTCAGGTCGGGGTGTTACAGTCTAGTATATATATCAGTAAAACCCAGCATACCTTTTTGCAATCAGATCCCACTACCTGACTTGCTCATGTATACTCAGTCTATAGTAGGACTCGGCATACCCTTTTGCAAACAAATCCGACCACCTGACTTATTCATGCATATCCAGCCTACAGTAGGACTCGGAGTACCCTTTTGCAATCAGATCCTTTTATCTGCCTTGCTCGTACACACCTAGCCTACTCTTTAGTGGCCATAACTTTTTGCAATCAGAACCACCTATTTGACTTGCTCATGTAGACCCGACCTACTCCTCATAATAGTAGTGGATTGTAGTATCATCGAATGAGCATTGCGACTATGCGCCACTCGTTTATTTAATGATGTATGAAATTATCATGACTCTCATTAGAGTATAATATATGATTGTACATCATTCAAGCATCATAAATGTCACGACCCAAGACCCCACCCTATGCGGATCTCGTGTCGCGACGCCCGGTCCGACGCTGCTTGTCGAACCAAGGGTCTCAACTTGCAACACAATTAATGCTACTAACATGCAACAACTAAAACGCGAAAGAAAATAAATAAAAGCTGCATGTGTTATATTTAATGTTTACAAAATGCGGAATCTAAAATTTCTTAATACAACTGTTCATCCCCAAGACGTGGATAACATGGGAGAGCTACAAAACTGTCTGTACTAAGTATTACACTTACAACTTCAAAAGAAATTTCTATTGCTATCTAGCTGACTGCTACTGCTACAGCTACTGCTCTTCTATAGCTTCCTCTCGTGAAAGGGGTGATAAGTTTGGGGTGAGCTAACTAAAGCTCAATAAGTAATTCTCCTTTGCTCTGCCACATGTACATGAATATAGAAAGCATTATCCATAAGAGAACTAGAATAAATGCAGATATGCTAGCCAGTCAATGAATGTGGAACTCAATATCAAATGATGGAACTCAAATGATAAAGCAATGAAATCTGTCTGATAATATAATCATACTTCTACAGTCATGAGCTGTCTCAAGTATAATCATATACACTCAAGTAAAAGTTGTGAAATCTCATGATCATTCATAATGGTATAACATGATCAAGCTATGATAATCAATAAATGATACTGATAACAACAAATGTGGATGCACTTTAACTTGGGGCCTGGCATACCCCTTAATTCATTTTATTCTCTTTTTCCTCAATTTCTCAGCCAAGCACTAACCCATCGGTTCAGTACTCGTCTCGCAGATCCCACTTTAACTGCCATTTTAATTGCCACTTTTGATTCCATTTTCTCGACCCGTAGGTCTAGTAAGCATCAGATGGAGTTTGTGACTGAGCACAAATCTGGCTACAATATAATATATCAAGATCATGCTGAATCCAATAAACAGTAATGTAATAATACTATCTCAGCAGCGAAAAGAAACTGTTGCCTTAACAGGCCAATGTAAACTAGGCTGTTGAGATCATAAGTCTTGCCCCTTGAGGCCTTGTACAGAGTGTACAGAAATCATGATCAAGATATACAACAGTCAATAAACACTTTCCACAAGATAAAGCAATATCAATGTGGACTCGATAAACGTTATGATATGTATGGAGTACAATTGATAATATAAGAAAGACTATTGACATGGCTGGGAATGTAACATGTACAGAGATCAGAGATTACTTACCTCTTAAACAGTTTCCGTTCTTTCACAATAAAACCAAGTCAATGTTCCTTTCTCTTTGAAATCCCTATTCATCAATAGATAATATATCTGAGTTTACCTTTTCATAAGTTATGTTATTCATCAAATCTTATGCCTCTTTACCATTAGTTTCTCTTTTACTTAAATAGACTCTACTATTGAATCCGGAACGTCGAACAAAGTCGATTTAGACTTTCGCAGAATTCAATTTGGACTTCTGTACTAAAAAGGGCAAAATGGTCATTTTGCACTTTCATCTTTTCTCGTTTTTTGAGACCTCTTTTCACAAATTGGACTCCACGGTTGAGTCCAGAATGGTCAAAATAATAAAAATTGACTATTCTTTTTTTTTAATCAGAGTCCGTTTGACTACTTTTTGACTCAGTGGCATTTTCGTAATTTTCTATTATTTTAAATTAATTAATTAAATTAATATTTAAATAATATTTTATCTGGGGGGTCAAATCATAATAATTAACAGTTGGGGGGTCAGTTTGTAAATCCCATAACTTCTGGGTTAAATTGTAATTTCAGAAAATCCTATTCTAATTAAGGATAGCCAAACAGTGAATAGTGACAGAACAGGGATAGGATATCCCTATTCTCATTACAATTCCAATTTTAATTTCTTATTCGTGTTACCAAACACTCTGAATTTAATTTAAAATCTTTTAAACTTAAACTGATACTACGTCGTTTTAAGCTACCCGTTTCTATTTCGGTCGGGTCCCGACCCGGATCCGACCCATTACCCGAATCCAAACCCAAGACTAAACAGTCTTCTTCTCCATTTTTTCGGTGGAACTCCGGTAGGATTCCGGTGTGAACAGTAGTCTTCTCCGGCGACGGCGACTGAATTTTGATCGTTTTTCAATCTTTTTCAAATGTGGTTCGGTTCCATTTTTCACAAGGAATTTATACCTAGGTTTAGATTTGGATTTAGTTCATTATATCTTCTCGAATTTAAGGAAATCCATAACTCCGGCCAACTGAATATTTTCATTTTCATGCCAATTGCTTGACTGTTTTCACTTCTTTCTTTTTCATTTCATTTTCTGCATTTCACAGGAAGATTTCTAGACCATTTAAACAATGTTTCATGCATAAAATATTCATCTATCTTATTACAGTACACGTTCGGATTACAAGTTAGTGTCATATCGGTTGATCCGGTCTACCTCAGGTCTAGTGTTGTATTTCAGGTCGGAATGTTACATTCTACCCCCCTTAAATTGAGTTTTGTCCTCAAAACTCGAATGCTCGTAACTTGGGAACTCTACTCCTTACTTTACTTTATCCAATAGTAGTCTCCCTTGAGGGAATCATAACAGTTAATGTGTAGTCTAAGGGTTTCGCTTCCCTATATTCAACTTAATCGTAAATAAGAGAGGTATAAATCAATGTGTAGGGTTAATATTAACAGTACACAAGTGGATTGCGAACAGACTGGAGGACTACCTATGGCCGCTGATTTAGTAGCCTCTACATTCCTCAGAAAGATAAAATAAACCCTTCTTGCGTGCTGTGGCTCACTATTCTAGGCCCGAGATCTAATCGTAGAAGCCGGTAGGGCCAGAGTAACAAGTGTGGTGCTAACCGTAGATCGGTTATTCTGGGGGCTTTCCCTAGAAAAGTGTCCCATCTGACCACATATGTAACAGCCCCTAGTGCACTGCCCTCTATGAAATCCGTGGCAGTTGGAACATTTAGTCACACCCTAATTAGAATGACTGCCTCGGCTCTAATTGGGTCTTGAATTTCCTGGCCCTGTTTCTAACCTAGAGGATAAAGACCTTTGCATTTTGTCTTGGTTGCCTTCTGACCCTTGGTTCGCCCTCTTTTTAGCGAACTCTTCCCCGTCTTATTCAATAATCCTTGTTGTTTACACCACTTCATTGTAAATGGCTAATCGAAGAGGTCAGATTCTGGTCTTAATGGACCATCTCAACCCACTTCAAACTTGCGGGCTTTCATATATTCTGTACGTATAACAGTTGGAGCGAACCTGGCTAATTCAGTGAATTTGGCCTCATAAGCCTTCACTGTTAAGCCCTTTTGCTGTAGACCCATGAACTCTGTGACTCTCTAGTCTTTGACTTCCTATGGGAAGTACTTCTCACTAAAGACCTCCAAAAATCACTGTCAATCCATGTGAGGTTCTCTGACTGCTTCTAGGATCCATTACTTGTGAGCGGTACCTTTCAATGTGAATATGGCATATGCCACCTTTTGAACCTCAGTGCACGTCAAAATGTTGAAGATCTTGTCCATTTCAAGCAACCATTCTTCCACTGTTGTGGAGCCTTTTGAGACATCAAATACAAATGGTTTCAGCTCTTGGAATCCTTTATAGAAATGTGACCTATACCTATCATTCCCCTGTTGACCTTCCTGGTTGGTAACAAGCTCCTGCCTTACAGGCACACTAGGACTGACCTGATTCCCTGGAAATGCCTCAATAACTGTAACACCCCGACTCTGTATAATTAATAATTAAATAATTAATTATTAATTAGTACCGACTTAGGGAATAATTAAGGAAATTAACCTTAATCTCCTGGTGGTCACACTAGACCAATAGAACAATTAAAACATGTTCAGGAATAGGGTACAATACCCGAACCTAATTACCAATTAATTAGGTGAAATAGTGTCAATTTAACACTGACGGAATTCGAATTAATTAACTACAGAAATTCCAAACGACTACTAAATGACACGGAACCTCTGACACTGTAGATAACTGAAATATGAAACTCTCGGAACAAACCGCATCGAAAAAAGAGTTACGGAATGAAAGTTATGAGGCAAACATCAGAAACTAAATTAATGCGCAGCCAAACAGGGCCTTAGCCCAAAATGTGGAAAAATGGCCAAATTGGTGGTCAAGGGGAATTGAACCCTTGACCTATGGAGGGAAAGAATTTTATCCAAAAAACTTATCAGTTGGGCTACCCAGACCTTTGTGCCTATATATACAACTTAATTGTATATATCTCTGAATTGCCCCAAGCCCCACCTCAAATTGGACCAATGAGGTTGCATGCAAACCCCACATGATTGCCCCCTCAGCCCACCTCAGCCCTAAGATCCCACTGTTCTCTGATGTATATACATCTATATACATATAAGAGGTGTATATATATGGAATATGTAATAATATATATATATATATTATCATTTGTGGAAGGGAAAAATGAGGGGTCCAAAATCAGAAAGGAAGGGTGGGTGTTGTATGCTCGGATAAGAGAGTCCAGAGAGAGAAAGGGCTGTAGAGAAATTGAAGGCTTGCATGTGTATGCAAGTGTGTGTGTGCGTGTGAGGGATGATGTGTCTTCATGAGAAGCATAGAAGCTGGTCTCGAGAGGGAGCAAGAAATCGGTAGAGAAAAACTGATGATGGAAACTAGGTTCGGGCAGAGACTGAAAACCATGGAAACCCACTGTACAGGTAAGCTTCTAAATCAAATCCTGTTTAATTGGTTTAGATTTAAATGCATGCAAATATAGAAATCTAACCTAGATAATATCAGTGGTATTTTACAAGAAAAAGGATTTAAAAACAGTGGAAATTGACTGAGGAATTAGAAATACAGAATTGAAGAAAATTTGGTACAGTTCTGAATTAAGTTGAACAAAACTTAGAATGGTGTTTCGGGTCTCGAACTAGACATCCTAAGGACCCCAAAACCACCAACCCGAGACCATAAAACCCCATGCAACACCCTCAAAAAGCTAGTTGCAGGTTCGGTCACCAAATGTCATTTTTGATTAAAAGGTCTTAAACCGATTTTATTGAACGGGGGATGAACCTACATGTCATAGGGATCATGTAGCAACAAACCGTGTTGAAAACGGTTGAGAAATGAGCATGTATTGTTGACTTGCAGGTTCGGTTATCCCCTGTTGAACCGAGCCATTGTGCTTGATTCGAAGCACCAAATCGATGCCAAAGCGTTGGCATGACATCCAGAAAATGTTTGAAACCAAAACAGGCCGAAGGCCGTGTTTAAAACTCTACGAAAATGAAGGAAAAAGAAAACTGGAAACTAGGGTTACTGTTCATCGTCGTGAGGAAGACGATGAACAGTACCGGACACGGTTCGGGTCGATTTTGGGTTCGGGTCGGGACCCGACCCATTCCGCAAACGGGCTTTAGTTGGACGGCACCGTTTTGAGGCTAATTGTTTTAAATTAAAATCTGATTTCATCCTGTTTGGTTACGGGCCTTAGAAATAAAAATTGGGAAATTGGGATAGGCTATCCGAGGATTAAGGGCCAAATTTGGGGTTAACCAGGATATCTAATTCCGGTTTTCTGAAGGTCACAGAACCGGTTGGTTTTTAAGAATTGTGAACCGGTTCACTGCCTGAACCCTAGAACCGTTTGGTTGAACCCTAATTTAATGAAATTCCATTTTTGACCCCTAAAGTTCCTAAAATTACGGATTTACTCCTACTGTTTGACAGAATTGTATAGTGGCCCAGACTTTTGAAAATTTATACATTTAAGCCCTGAATAAATTAATTAAATAATAAAATAATTATTTAATTATTTTATTAAATAGGTAAAATTACAATTTTACCCCTAGACATTAAATAGGTCAAACGGAGTCCAAATTAAGTAAATAAATAGTGTATTTCCACTATTTCAAATATTCTGGACTCAATGGTACAGTCCGATTTTGGAAATACAGTCCCGAAAAATACAGACCCGTAAGTGATAAATGACCGAACTGCCCCTGATGGTACCCAGACCCAAATAAAAAATATCAGATAGCCTATTTTGACTATCTCGGGCATTCTGGACTCAACGGTGAGGTCCGTTTAATGAACTGAGGTCCCGAAAAATACAGACACGTAGGTGTTAATGACTGAGTTGCCCTTAATGATACCCAGGGCCGATTAAACATAACAGACAGTCCAATTTCACTATGTTGGACGCTCTGGACCCAATGGCGAGGTCCATTTTATGAACTGACGTGCCGAAAAATACGCCACGCGAAATTACCAAATTACCCCTGATACCGTACGAGACCTAAACAAAGTCCGATTGGGACGAAACTGATACCGGTAGGAGCCCAGACACTGGTGAGACTGTATACTTGATTAGATGACGAATCGGGGTCAGAATTACACAAAACGTAAAATGACCAAAATACCCCTGAGCACTGTAAGTGCAAAGTAGAGGTCCAATAAAGGTCAAACTGATATGATAAATTATCATAGGGATAATTATGAACACTGAAAGGCTAAATAAGACTCCGAGACAGTTAACGCGTAAAACGAGAAATGACCGATGTGTCCCGACGATCTAAAGCAGATACCAAATGAAGTCCAAGGGACTTACAAATTTATACATGAGATATATGGGACGTTCTGAGGACCATGATAGGGTCCCGGGCAAAAATGACAAAATTACCATTTTGCCCCTAAGACTAAATAAGTACCCAACTGATACCGATTAAAGTCTAAAAGACTTAAAACTTCATATATACGATATATGGGATATTCTGAGGACCATAACAGGGTCCGGGATAAGAATGACAAAATTACCATTTTTGCCCCTATGGTTAAAATGAGAACCTAACTAATACCGATTGGAGTCCAAAGGACGTAGAACTTTGTACTTAAGATATAAAGACTATTCCGAAGACCACGACAGGGTCCGGGACAAGAATGGTAAAATTACCATTTTGCCCCTAAGGTTGAATGAGTGCCTGACTGATAACAATTGAAGTCTAAATGACTTAGGATATAATCCTAATAATTGCTAAGCCTAATTAAAGAATGAAATAGCCTCGGGTGAGACCCAATGGAAGGGCGATAGGCTACTAGGCTATCTTAGGTAATCCGATAGATACCTAAGATGACGAATGAGACCTGAATGGATGAGTTCTGATCTGTCTGTGATTGATGATTATTATTCAGGATATACATGGAGATGCTTGACGTACCTGGAGGTTATCGGATTATTTATACAAGGGAATAAGCGTAAAGTTTGTGAGTAACTTCTGACACTGTTTTGATTCTGTCCCTTGATTTATTGATCTGTTTTGAATGCAATTATTTAAGTGCAATTATTTTAAATGCATGCCTTTTCGTACTATATCACTTATGACTTGGTTTTAGTCTTTTTAAATAATTGACTATATTCCTGATCCCTGTGCTAGCATCCCGTACTGTTTTGCCTGTTTTGAACTGTTGAGATAAATGGATGTATTGAACCATTATTCCCGAAATGATTAAACTAACCACGTGATATAGGCAAATAACGATATTTTGTCGTACCGTACTATTTGTATAGTATACTGTCTAAATACTATATTGTTTAAATGTACGTACTTAATGTAGGCCCTTTGCACTACATTTCACACGATGTGATTATGTCCTTTGAATTAGGAATTCCGTTCAGTTCGGTTATGTGCTATCCGTTAATGCTATGTCTATGTCCCTGATTGATACGTTCGATTCCATTGTGTACCGCCGGTCGATAATAGGTCTGTTTGGATTGATGTATTGTTCAGTTCCGTTATGTTCTACCCGTAATGACATGCCCCTGTCTTGATTAAAACGTTGTTCAGTTCGGTCATGATTCGTTCCGCTAGTGATATGTCTCCGACTTGATTGTTATATCGTTTCTACTCAGCTCCGTTATGTTTCGTTCCGTTCATAATGTGCTTGTGTCTTGATTAGTATATTGATTTTGTTCAGTTCCGTTATGTTCTACCCGTAATGACATGCCCCTGTCTTGATTAAAACGTTGTTCAGTTCGGTCATGATTCGTTCCGCTAGTGATATGTCTCCGACTTGATTGTTATATCGTTTCTACTCAGCTCCGTTATGTTTCGTTCCGTTCATGATGTGCTTGTGTCTTGATTAGTATATTGATTTTGTTCAGTTCCGTTATGTTCTAGCTATTGAAGGTATGCCTTCGTCTTGATTGATGCCTTGTTCAGATCCGCTATGTTTTAGCCGTCGATGATATGTCTCTGTCTTGATTGACTTATTGTTCCCACTCAGTCTCAGCTGTGATTCGTTCCGTTAATGAAGTGTCTGTGTCTTGAACGATATATTGGCAATGGTTATTGTTTTTGTTCGATTGGTTATGTTATGTTCCGATTCGTTTGTACTGTTTGTGCAATCTTGTTCCATTGTACTAGACTGCTTATGAAATGGATTTAGAAAATTGTTATTTTGAAATGATTAAATTATCCACGTGCCTTGGAAGCAAGGACTGGTTTTGAAACCCATGATAGGGAATCTGTGTTACTCACTGGGCTTATTTAAGCTCACCCCATTATTCTGACATTTTTCAGGAATTACCTCCATTGGATTAGAAGGTACTATGACATGACGTGAATAGGCCAAGTGGCATTGCAAATAAGGATCAGATGGCACTGATTTGTAGAGACTTACATTCTTGTGAATCGAATCCGTATATCCAGGTAAGTGATATGATACGACTAACTTGATTCACATGCACTAGATATTGGAACATGGCTCATGGAACTAAATGGTACTCTAGAGATATTAGAGCTGCTATGTTGTTATATGCTTGATTTTAGATATGCTCTGAGATTAGAATTGTTGACTGACTGGATTTAGTCTTGCTCTGTGATACATATTCTTATGATGGATAAGTGAGTTGCATTCCCGTGACACAAAGAAAAAGTTTTAAATTCCGCTGCATCTGACCCTACAGTTGGAGTGCAATTCGTCGAAAAGTTCAGAATTTGCCTTTGGTTGGTCGCGTCGCGACCGACTGGCAGTCACGTCCTCGACATCCGCGTAGGGTGGGGTTCGGGATGTGACAATAACGCTCATCATAAGGCATTCTAGCCTCTCTAGGCATTCCATAGCCTGCTCCATAGCCTGATCTTTAGCTATATAAAAGCTTCGAGTATTTACCATTTACTGAAAAATGTCAATGATCAGAATAATAATAATCAGCATAAGAATGTAGTTAGCTTCTTATCTATAGACTAACTTTAGACTTAACAGTATAAGTACTTTTAGTCCTATCTCCCATGACACCATGAAAACACTAAAGTTCTTTTACTTAGTGGTTTTCAAACCTAGAGCTTTGATACCATTCTGTCACAACCCGGAATCCACCCTGTGCGGATCTGGTATCGAAAAACCGATCTGACCCAATTACCGAACCCTATACATTCCTTTTTCATTTTTAAATTTTAACATTTATATTTGAATCTTACTAACATGCAAACAACAATCTAATAAATAGCGGAAGACTTGATTAATTTTTTCATTTATAATATTAAAGTTCATATAATTATACAGACCCAAAAACTCCAAATACAACTACCCCCAGGACGTAGGATGATGGGAGAACATAGGACAAGTACTATACTTTACTACAAAAATAATCCATGCTGTACATATATCTGCAGCAACCCTACGCATGTTCGGGATTCTGATACCTACTTTCAAACTACGGCATCCCTACCTGAAATAGTCAAAGTATTTGTATGAGCTATGAAAACTCAGTAAGTAAATCCCTTTTGTCACGACCCGAATGTAACACCCCGATCCTGTATAATTAATAATTAAATATTAATTATTAATTAATACCGGCTCAGAGAATAATCAAGGGAATTAACCCTAATCTCCCGACGGTCAAGATAGACCGATAAAATAATTAAAACATGTTCGAGAATAGGGTACAATACCCGAACCTAATTACCAATTAATTAGGTGAAATAATGTCAATTTAACACTGACGGAATTCGAATTAATTAACCACGGAAATCCCGAATGACTAATAAATGACACGGAACCTCTGACACTGTAGATAACTGAAATACGAAACTCTCGGAACAAACCACTTCAAAAGCGGAGCTCCGAATAAGGAGATATCACAGAAATAGCCAAAACTGAATTACTGCGCAGCCAAACATGGCCTTAACCAAAAAATGTGGAAAAAGGGCCAAATGGGAGGCCAAGGGAATTGAACCCTTGACCTTTGAGTGCAAAGAAATTTTACCCAAAAACTTACCAATTGGGCTACCCACACTTTTGTGCACATATATACAACTTAATTGTATATATCTCTGTATTACCCTAACTTGCCACCCAAATCAACCAATGACAACCCATGCAAACCCCACATGATTACTCCCCTCAGCCCACCTCAGCTCACCTGACTCTCTGATTTTCAATCACCTCGACCCTGCACATACATATCGAGATATATATGTATAAGTGTATATATATTACACATAATATTGTGATTCATTTTGGTCACAAATAGGTTTTGTGTATAAACCAGAATAGAGGAAGTGAGGCCTTACGTGCGAGTGAGACTGATTGGTTAGAGGGAGAGGGCTGCATGTATGTCCATGGCTTGGGGGTATGCAAGCTTGTGCTTGCCTACGGTATCCATGGAATGAAATGCACAAGGGAAGGAAAGGAACTGAAGATGCACGACTGACTGAGGCACACCTGGAGTGCCAAAAATCAGAAACCGAGCCATAGAGGAGAACAGCCACTGTTTGAAAGGTAAAACACCAAAAAAATTTCGAATTTTCCTCTCAAGCATGCCTACTGTTTTCAGTGTATTTAATCTATATAAACTGTATACATAGGCTCCTGTGAGACCTTAGAATTGTCATGAACAACTGAGAAGGTTGGATAAGTTAGAAAACATAAAACCGAGACCCAACCGCCATGGATGGAGCTTCCCTGTAGCAGGTCTGATTTGACCTCCATAAAACTGAATCTTGATGGTCTAAACACGAACTAGACCTTCCTAAGGTGTCAAAACCACGGATCCGCGACCTACAAACCTAGGTCTAGACCCTCAAAACCGAACCTATGGGTCACGGCCATGTAACCCAAAATCTGAAATGAACACCTAAACTGAAATTTGTAAATAGGATGTTGATCCCCATGGACATACGGTCACAAAGAACCAAACCGTGTGAGATTTGGTTGAGAAATAAGGCCCCACGACCGAACTGAAAACCTGCATGATAATCGGTTATACAGAGCTCCATGCATGGATTCGAAGCTCAAAATCGATGCCAAGTTGTTGGTCTAGACTCTAGGAACAGTTTGGAACCCAAATCAGTTGAAAACAGCCTTCGAAAACCCATGAAATTGGAAAAACTTGGTGACTGCAACTAGGGCAACAATGCCCTGCACGATGGGGAAGACAGAGTCGACTCGGTCGACTCGCGTGTCGACCTAGACACGTGTCGGTCTACGGGCGTGCCACTGCTTTAGTGGAACGGCGCCGTTTGAGGTTAAAGGTTTTAAGTTTAAAACCTGAATTCGATCTGTTTGGCAATCCAAATAATAGATTGCAATCTGAACTGGGCCTATCCAAACCAAGAATAAGAAAGAAATTGAGGTTACCAGGGATATGTTATCCCGGTTTTCTGAGGGACCAGTGAACCGGTTGGTTTTGAGGAATCTAGACCGGTCCAACAGTTTGAACCCTAAAACCAAAGGGTCTGAACCCTAATTTTTATGTAATTACATTTTGACCCCTGAAGTTTCCTGAAATTACGATTTAACCCCTGACAGTTTTAAATATTGCACAGTGGCCCAGATTTTGGGAAAATTATACATTTAAGCCCTGCCAAATTAATTAAATAATAAAATAATTATTTAATTATTTTATTAAATAGGTAAAATTACAATTTTACCCCTAGACATTAAATATGTCAAACGGAGTCCAAATAAATTAAATAAATAGTGTATTTTCACTATTTCAAGCATTCTGGACTCAATGGTACAGTCCAATTTTGGAAATACAGTCCCGAAAAATACAGACCCGTAAGTGATAAATGATCGAACTGCCCCTGATGGTACCCAGACCCAAATAAAAATATCAGATAGCCTATTTTGACTACCTCGGGCATTCTGAACTCAACGGTGAGGTCCGTTTAATGAACCGAGGTCCCGAAAAATACAGACACGTAGGTGTAAATGACCGAATTGCCCTTAATGATACTCAGGGCCGATTAAACATAACAGACAGTCCAATTTCACTATGTTGGACGCTCTGGACCCAATGGTGAGGTCTATTTTATGAACTGACGTGCCGAAAAATACGACACATGAAATTACCAAATTACCCCTGATACCGTACGAGACCTAAACAAAGTCCGATTGGGACGAAACTAATACCGGTAGGAGCCCAGACACTGGTGAGACTGTATACTTGATTAGATGACGAATCGGGGTCAGAATTACACAAAACGTAAAATGACCAAAATACCCCTGAGCACTGTAAGTGCAAAGTAGAGGTCCAATAAAGGTCAAACTGATCTGATAAATTATCATAGGGATAATTATGAACACTGAAGGGCTAAATAAGACTCCGAGAAAGTCAACGCGTAAAACGAGAAATGATCGATGTGTCCCGACGATCTAAAGCAGATACCAAATGAAGTCCAAGGGACTTACAAATTTATACATGAGATATATGGGACGTTCTGAGGACCATGATAGAGTCCGGGGCAAAAATGACAAAATTACCATTTTGCCCCTAAGACTAAATAAGTACCCAACTAATACCGATTAAAGTCTAAAAGACTTAAAACTTCATATATACGATATATGGGATATTCTGAGGACCATAACAGGATTCGGGATAAGAATGGCAAAATTACCATTTTGCCCCTGTAATATCCCGACCCGGGATACCGGGTCATATGGCACGTATTTCGAGATTAAAGGAAATTTGTGTAAAAATATTTACACCAAAGGAAATAATTAATTAAATAATTAATTATTTATTTATATGAAATTATTAACTCTAATTATGATTAAATAAATTTGAATACACAAACACACACTTTATGGTGTATTGTGTGTATGATATAAAGTGTATAAAAGTATATATATACACATGTCCATGTATAAGTATGTATATATAAATAGTTAAAATGATTATTTCATACACAATTCATGAAGGCATGTATATGTATAATTATGTATGCATGTATGTACATAGATACATTATATATGTATTTATATATATTTAATTGTTCATATATATATTTATATACATTTATATAGATATACATGTGTAAAGTATGAACAGTGCACAAGGTGTGTGTGTGTCGGTTGAGCTGTGTGTGTGTGTGTGTGTCTCCATGTGTTGGTGTGTGTGTGATATATATATATATATATAATATACAATATACAAAATATCAAGGATCCATTTAATGTAAGGTGCCAAAATGAAAAAAAAAAAAAGCAGAATTAATGAAGTGTAAGATGGATGATAAGGTCAAGAATGAGGGCTGCAAACGTGTAGAGAGAGAAAGGGAAAATGAAGAGAGAGAAGGGTCGGTGGTGAGAGTTTAAAAGGCCAAGGCATGCAAAGCATGCTTGGTTCGTAAGAAACCAATCCTGGGGAGCATTAGGAAGCTAAAGGAAGAAGAAGTAGAGAATCAGAGAGAGAGAAGGATACAGAATATCAAAAATAGGTATTTTCTCTCTCTAAAAATATAGAATGGATATGAACTGTTTTAGAGTTTGTTTTCATTATATGATGTTCAATATACGTTTAAAGTTGAACCAAGCATGAAAATCTAGTATTAGAGCACCTAAAAACATGAAACCCAAGGTCGGCTGCCATGGATGACCTTCAAGAAAGCATGTCTGAAATGGGTGAAATCAAATAGGTTCTAACCTACCAAGACCCCAAGATGAAGTCATGAGGGTCATGAAAAACCCTAGCCGCGATCAAAAATCCCAACAAAAGCCCTTTGAATATTGAGTTGCAGGTTTCGGGTTTTAAACCCAACACCTCAACTGCACCTCAAAACTTGTTTTAAAGAATGGAAATTTAATCCCCATGAAGAGGGGAATAAACCAAGCCAAATTCCATGAAAAACCATCAAGAAATAAGGGTTAACCATGGAGTTGCAGTTCGGGTTATCACAACCAAAACCGAGCACACGAACCATTTTTAATCCCCCAAATGAATGCCAATCTACTCGTTAATCTCTTAGAAACATTTTGGGACAAAAACAGTAAGGATCCATGGATCCAAACTGCACGAAATAGGAGAAGAAGGAATTCGGGAATTAGGGTTTTCAGTGTGTTCTCGTGGGGAAGACGACCGAGTCAACTCGCAAACCGTTTAAAACGGTGGGTGGACTCGGGACGGGTGGCAGCCTCTGGGCTTGCCACCGCATAAATGAGACGACGCCGTTTAGGGTGTCGGTTTAAATAAAAAGAGATATAGGGCTGACGTCATGATGACGTCAGCCACATGTAAGCAGACCGGCTAAACCGGTTGGTTTATGACTAGACCGGGCGGTTCACTTAAAATTAAACCAAACCCTTTGGTTTTCAAGTTATTTAAAAATAAAATAAAACCAATACTTTACTTAATTGCGGATTGACCCCAGAACTTCTGGACAATCCTACTGTTGCCCAATTTATGGAAGTTTTATGCATTTAGACCCCTGGAAAAATAATTAAATAATTAATTTAATTATTTAATAAATAAAGTAAAATGACTATTTTGCCCTTGGGTCATAAATAGAGTAAACGAAGTCCAAATTAAGCATATGAATAGTGTATCTTTACTATTTTGGACATTCTGAGATCAATGGTAGGGTCCGTTTTACGAGACGGAGCCCGGAAAATAAATACACGTAAGGGGTAAATGACCCAAAATACCCCTGACCCAAACTTTACAAGTTATTAGTGTATTCTTACTATCTTGGACCTTCTGAGTCCAATGGTGAGGTCCACAACACGAAATGGAGTCCCGAAAAATGAAGATACGTAAAGGGGTAAAAAGACCAAAATACCCCTGGAACCCCTAAAGCCGAAATGAGATCAGAAAAGGTCTAAATTGACTTTCTTTGACATCCCGGACTCAAAAATGGAGTCCAAATTACGAAACAGAGTACAGAAAAATATGACACGTAAAACGGTAAATGACCATTTTGCCCTTTTACATATAACAGTCTGAACTAAATGATTGGAAAGCCTAAACTGACTTTCTTCGACACTCCGGACTCAATGGTAGAGTCTATTCGACCTAAAGAAATGTCTAAAATAAAAAGACATAAAATTTGATGAATAGCATCTGTTAGATGACTATGAATTGAAATGATGCCAAAGTACTATTACTAAGGCAAGTACAAGAAACGAAATACGAAAAGACACGACACGTAAACACGTCAAATAAATAACTTTAAATCAAAGTTAATGGAACTTCCAGAAGAGTATAAATTGAAGTAGATTCAATTTCTAACACATTAAATTGTGTCATAGGTTAAGAATACGAGTTACGTTAAGTACATATGAGTTTATGAAATCGTTTTAGGATCTAATACGATTTAAGCATAAGTTAAGGAATATCATGATGATATTACAATGAATGTGAAGTTGATGAGATGTTTATGAATTGTTCTTAGGAACTACCAGGAAAGTGGGAAAGCGCATTATTAGCACTAACCCTAAAGAATCAAGGTGAGTAACCCTGTATTTGAAGTGGAGATTTAACTCCATGGATTTGAAAAGGTTTTAAATGCAAAGATATGAAGTGTTTGAAAATTCGAATTCAGTATTTACATGATTCAGTTAAATTGTTCTGTTTTTATAAACTCTATTATGACATGCTTAATGAATGGTTTCTTTCATGGTTTTCTTAAAACATAATTCAGCATGTCTAAAGTTTTAAATGCCAAATTATGTAAAGTGCTCTGAATTTGTTTATATCAAGCATTTAACGGATTTATTATGAAATTATGTACATGATGTTTTAACTGTTTATGAGAAACATCTATTTGAAGAAATCATGTATTAAATGTATTTGAATGTAAGAAAAGCTGTGCCTAAGCACTATGGTTTTTGGTTGGGTTGTACGGAACTCAGCCGACTTTCTAAATAACAGATTTTTGGGTTGTACGGAACTCAATTAATCTGTAAACATGTGACAAGATTTTGGGTTATATACGAACTCAATTGACTGTCAAATGCCCGGTAGCAGGATCTAATCCCCCAGGCAAATGAGATATCTCCATTTATAAGTAAGATGGGAGTCCGGTTCGAAACGGATTCCACTAATGGAAGTGATAAGATGATAAATGGTTTGAAAATGGAAGCAAGTTTTTACTCTCATTTTCAATATGCATATGTTGAGTTTTATATACTCTATTTAAGAAATACATGATATGAAATATGTTTTAAAAGTTCACATGTATAAGTATAGCTTGAATACTTTAAATGTTTCAAAGCTATTGTCTTACGAAATGCAAAATGTTTTGAGTTACATACTCTATTTGACGAAGTATAAGTATAGCTTGAATACTTTAAATGTTTCAAAGCTATTGTTTTACGAAATGCAATATGTTTTGAGTTATATACTCTATTGACAAAGTATGAGTTTAGCTTGAATACTTTAAATGTTTCAAAGCTACATGATTTAAGGAATACATATGTTCTGTATTCAAAGTATACGAACAATTGGCGGTGATTATTTTACAAACTCTTATGTACTAAACCACTGCTAATTGAAAACCCCATGACGAATGCTGGAATTGCTCACAAGCTTAGATTAGCTTACCCGGACTTTGTTCGGACCCCCCCTTTCAGGTAATTAGCAGCAGCCTTGACTTGAGGACGTTGATGATGAATCTACTGATTTTGGGAAGATATGTTTAAGAAGTTCTCTTGAGGAACCTATGAACTCTAGTAGTACATTTTGTATTAGTAGATAATGTAAGGATATGTATTAAGCCCTCAAGGCAACTGAATATGTATTGTGTTAATGTATGAAGTCTTTAAGTTTTCGTTATACTCTGAATGTGTAACCATGTATGCTATGTATGTAGCGGCAGTATCGGACGGATGTGCATAATTTAAAAATGAGAAAAGAAAAAGAAAAAGTTTTCACGCTTCCGCAAAACGTATGTTGCACTTCTATTCGATACCGCTGCATATGCGAGCCTTGTCTCGGGGCCCTCGGGTCTCGGGGCGGCGATCGCGATCCGGTAATCCGCTTAGGGTGGGTTTCGGGTCGTGACAACATGGTATCAGAGCACTAGGTATTAGGTCTTTTGGGAAAAGACTGAAATTTAAGTTAAGAATGATTAAGATTAGTTCTAGGTTGACTAAGATCAACTTAGTAACGATAGAAGATTCGAAATAGAATTATGAGTTAGGTAAGTCCTAGGCTACCTAAATATGTGAAGTACGTAATATGAAGTAAAGGCGGGGTATGGGACCCGCGATATATGAAATGATTATGTGAAGTATATGTTATGATATGAAGGCGGGGTATGGGACCCGCATTATATGAAATAGATATGCGAAGGACGTTATGTAATGTAAAGGCGAGGTATGGGACTCGCAGTTCATGAATTAGATATGTAAGTACGTGATACGTAATGTAATGTAAGGGCAGGGTATGGGACCTGCACTAGAGTAAGTCAAGTTATTAGAAGTACGTGTACGATAGGAAGGCAGGGTATGGGACCTGCAGTATATGAAATAGAGATATAAGTATATGACATGAAATAGAGATGTAAGTATATGATATGAAATAAGAGCGGGGTATGGGACCCGTAGTAACGTAAGAAGAAATAAAGTCTAAAGTCTAAAGATTAGAGGTAAAACATGAACGAAGAAGATAGATAACTGAAATTATGAAAAGGAGGATTTTGACAGTTACTGGTGTGCTGTCAGGACTTTTGTTACCGGTGAGGAATGGCCACCTTATCATGTAACTAAGGGAACTGAAAAACGCACAGTACTGCCTTATCCAACTTGATCAAGGAAACCCTTAAACCCTAAAAAGGACATGAATCCAAAATGTGACTCGAGATATTGGAAATTTTATGTTAGTAAGTTGGAAATAAATAACGATACACGTAAACATTGTTAAGATATATGAGTAGTTGAGTTTTGAGGACAAAACTCTTTTAAGTAGGGAAGAATGTAATATCCCGACCCGGGATACCGGGTCATATGGCACGTATTTCGAGATTAAAGGAAATTTGTGTAAAAATATTTACACCAAAGGAAATAATTAATTAAATAATTAATTATTTATTTATATGAAATTATTAACTCTAATTATGATTAAATAAATTTGAATACACAAACACACACTTTATGGTGTATTGTGTGTATGATATAAAGTGTATAAAAGTATATATATACACATGTCCATGTATAAGTATGTATATATAAATAGTTAAAATGATTATTTCATACACAATTCATGAAGGCATGTATATGTATAATTATGTATGCATGTATGTACATAGATACATTATATATGTATTTATATATATTTAATTGTTCATATATATATTTATATACATTTATATAGATATACATGTGTAAAGTATGAACAGTGCACAAGGTGTGTGTGTGTCGGTTGAGCTGTGTGTGTGTGTGTGTCTCCATGTGTTGGTGTGTGTGTGATATATATATATATATAATATACAAAATATCAAGGATCCATTTAATGTAAGGTGCCAAAATGAAAAAAAAAAAGCAGAATTAATGAAGTGTAAGATGGATGATAAGGTCAAGAATGAGGGCTGCAAACGTGTAGAGAGAGAAAGGGAAAATGAAGAGAGAGAAGGGTCGGTGGTGAGAGTTTAAAAGGCCAAGGCATGCAAAGCATGCTTGGTTCGTAAGAAACCAATCCTGGGGAGCATTAGGAAGCTAAAGGAAGAAGAAGTAGAGAATCAGAGAGAGAGAAGGATACAGAATATCAAAAATAGGTATTTTCTCTCTCTAAAAATATAGAATGGATATGAACTGTTTTAGAGTTTGTTTTCATTATATGATGTTCAATATACGTTTAAAGTTGAACCAAGCATGAAAATCTAGTATTAGAGCACCTAAAAACATGAAACCCAAGGTCGGCTGCCATGGATGACCTTCAAGAAAGCAGGTCTGAAATGGGTGAAATCAAATAGGTTCTAACCTACCAAGACCCCAAGATGAAGTCATGAGGGTCATGAAAAACCCTAGCCGCGATCAAAAATCCCAACAAAAGCCCTTTGAATATTGAGTTGCAGGTTTCGGGTTTTAAACCCAACACCTCAACTGCACCTCAAAACTTGTTTTAAAGAATGGAAATTTAATCCCCATGAAGAGGGGAATAAACCAAGCCAAATTCCATGAAAAACCATCAAGAAATAAGGGTTAACCATGGAGTTGCAGTTCGGGTTATCACAACCAAAACCGAGCACACGAACCATTTTTAATCCCCCAAATGAATGCCAATCTACTCGTTAATCTCTTAGAAACATTTTGGGACAAAAACAGTAAGGATCCATGGATCCAAACTGCACGAAATAGGAGAAGAAGGAATTCGGGAATTAGGGTTTTCAGTGTGTTCTCGTGGGGAAGACGACCGAGTCAACTCGCAAACCGTTTAAAACGGTGGGTGGACTCGGGACGGGTGGCAGCCTCTGGGCTTGCCACCGCATAAATGAGACGACGCCGTTTAGGGTGTCGGTTTAAATAAAAAGAGATATAGGGCTGACGTCATGATGACGTCAGCCACATGTAAGCAGACCGGCTAAACCGGTTGGTTTATGACTAGACCGGGCGGTTCACTTAAAATTAAACCAAACCCTTTGGTTTTCAAGTTATTTAAAAATAAAATAAAACCAATACTTTACTTAATTGCGGATTGACCCCAGAACTTCTGGACAATCCTACTGTTGCCCAATTTATGGAAGTTTTATGCATTTAGACCCCTGGAAAAATAATTAAATAATTAATTTAATTATTTAATAAATAAAGTAAAATGACTATTTTGCCCTTGGGTCATAAATAGAGTAAACGAAGTCCAAATTAAGCATATGAATAGTGTATCTTTACTATTTTGGACATTCTGAGATCAATGGTAGGGTCCGTTTTACGAGACAGAGCCCGAAAAATAAATACACGTAAGGGGTAAATGACCCAAAATACCCCTGACCCAAACTTTACAAGTTATTAGTGTATTCTTACTATCTTGGACCTTCTGAGTCCAATGGTGAGGTCCACAACACGAAATGGAGTCCCGAAAAATGAAGATACGTAAAGGGGTAAAAAGACCAAAATACCCCTGGAACCCCTAAAGCCGAAATGAGATCAGAAAAGGTCTAAATTGACTTTCTTTGACATCCCGGACTCAAAAATGGAGTCCAAATTACGAAACAGAGTACAGAAAAATATGACACGTAAAACGGTAAATGACCATTTTGCCCTTTTACATATAACAGTCTGAACTAAATGATTGGAAAGCCTAAACTGACTTTCTTCGACACTCCGGACTCAATGGTAGAGTCTATTCGACCTAAAGAAATGTCTAAAATAAAAAGACATAAAATTTGATGAATAGCATCTGTTAGATGACTATGAATTGAAATGATGCCAAAGTACTATTACTAAGGCAAGTACAAGAAACGAAATACGAAAAGACACGACACGTAAACACGTCAAATAAATAACTTTAAATCAAAGTTAATGGAACTTCCAGAAGAGTATAAATTGAAGTAGATTCAATTTCTAACACATTAAATTGTGTCATAGGTTAAGAATACGAGTTACGTTAAGTACATATGAGTTTATGAAATCGTTTTAGGATCTAATACGATTTAAGCATAAGTTAAGGAATATCATGATGATATTACAATGAATGTGAAGTTGATGAGATGTTTATGAATTGTTCTTAGGAACTACTAGGAAAGTGGGAAAGCGCATTATTAGCACTAACCCTAAAGAATCAAGGTGAGTAACCCTGTATTTGAAGTGGAGATTTAACTCCATGGATTTGAAAAGGTTTTAAATGCAAAGATATGAAGTGTTTGAAAATTCGAATTCAGTATTTACATGATTCAGTTAAATTGTTCTGTTTTTATAAACTCTATTATGACATGCTTAGTGAATGGTTTCTTTCATGGTTTTCTTAAAACATAATTCAGCATGTCTAAAGTTTTAAATGCCAAATTATGTAAAGTGCTCTGAATTTGTTTATATCAAGCATTTAACGGATTTATTATGAAATTATGTACATGATGTTTTAACTGTTTATGAGAAACATCTATTTGAAGAAATCATGTATTAAATGTATTTGAATGTAAGAAAAGCTGTGCCTAAGCACTATGGTTTTTGGTTGGGTTGTACGGAACTCAGCCGACTTTCTAAATAACAGATTTTTGGGTTGTACGGAACTCAATTAATCTGTAAACATGTGACAAGATTTTGGGTTATGTCACATCCCGAACCCCACCCTACGCGGATGTCGAGGACGTGACTGCCAGTTGGTCGCGACGCGACCAACCAAAGGCAAATTCTGAACTTTCCGACAAATTGCACTCCAACTGTAGGGTCAGATGCAGCGGAATTTAAAACTTTTTCTTTGTATCACGGGAATGCAACTCACTTATCCATCATAAGTATATGTATCACAGAGCAAGACTAAATCCAGTCAGTCAACAATTCTAATTTCAGAGCATATCTAAAATCAAGCATATAACAACAGAGCAGATCTAATATCTCTAGAGTACCATTAGTTCCATGAGCCATATCTATCTAGTATATATCAGTCAAGTCAGTCATAACATACCACTCACCGGAATAACCAGGTTCAATCCACAATAAACCAGTCTCTACAGTTCAGTGCCGTCAGATCCTTACTTGCGATGCCACTTGGCCTATTCACGTCATGTCATAGTACCTTCTAATCCAATGGAGGTAATTCCTGAAAAATGTCAGAATAATGGGGTGAGCTTAAATAAGCCCAGTGAGTAACACAGATTCCCTATCATGGGTTTCAAAACCAGTTTTGTGCTTCCAAGGCACATGGATAATTTAGTCATTTCAAAAATAACTGTTTTTATAAATCCATTTCATAAGCAGTCTAGTGCAATATAACAGAATCGAACAGACAATACAAACGGATCGGAACATGACATAACCAATCGGTCAGAACAATAACTATTGCTAATATATCGGTCAAGACACAGACTCTTCATTAACGGAACGAATCATAACGGAACTGGACCTTATATCAATCAAGACAGACAGATCATCAACGGACGGAACATGTCGGAACCGGACGGAACATATCAATCGAAGCAGACATAACATTAACGGACGGAATATAACGGAATCGGACGGTAACAATACATCAGTCAAGCAAAGGCATATCGCGAACGGATAAAATTATAACGGAACTAAACGGAAACGATACACTAATCAGGACACAGGCAAATCATGAGCAGGACAAATCATAACGGAACTGGGTAGAAACAATATAACAATCAAGTCAGGGACACATCACTGTCGGAACTAATCATAACTGAACTGAACAATGTTTCAATCAAAACAGACGTATCAACAACGGACAGTACACAACGGAACTGGACCATATATCAATCAAGACAGACAGATCATCAACAAACGGAACATAACAGAATCGAACGGAACAATACATCAGTCAAAACAAAGACATATCATGAACGGATAGATCATAACGGAACTGGACCATATTTCAATCAAGACAGACAGATCATCAACGGACCGAATATAACGGAATCGAACGGAAACAATACATCAGTCAAACAAAGACATATCATCAACGGATAGATCATAACGGAACTGGACCATATATCAATCAAGGCGGACTTAACATCATTAACGGACGGAACATGTCAGAACCGGACGGAACATATCAATCGAGGCAGACATATCATTAACGGACAGCACATAACCGAACTGAACGGAATTCCTAATTCGAAGGACACAAGCACATCACGTGGAATGTGGTACAAAGGGCGTACATTAAGTACATACATTTAAACAATATAGCATTCAGACAGTATACTATACAAATCGGTACGATACAACAAAATGTTGTTCTTTGCCTATATCACATGGTTTATTTTAATCGTTTCAGAAATAATGGTTCAATATATCCATTTTATCTCAACAGTTCAAAACAGGCAAAACAGTACGGAATGCTAGCACAGGGATCAGGAATATAGTCAATTATTTAAAAAGACTAAAACCATGTCATAAGTGATATAGTACGGAAAACATGCATTTAAATAATTGCACTTAGATAATTGTATTCAAAACAGATCAGTAAATCAAGGGACAGTATCAAAACAGTGTCAGAAGTTACTCACAAACTTTACGCTTATTTCCTTGCATAAATAATCCGATAACCTCCAGGTACGTCAGGCATCTCCATGTATATCCTGAATAATAGTCATCAATCACAGACAGATCAGAACTCATCCATTCAGGTCTCATTCGTCATCTTAGGTATCTATCGGATTACCTAAGATAGCCTAGTAGCCTATCGCCCTTCTATTGGGTCTCACTCGAGGCTATTTCATTCTTTAATTAGGCTTAGCAGTTATTAGGATTATATCCTAAGTCATTTAGACTTCAATTGTTATCAGTCAGGCACTCATTCAACCTTAGGGGCAAAATGGTAATTTTACCATTCTTGTCCCGGACCCTGTCGTGGTCTTCGGAATAGTCTTTATATCTTAAGTACAAAGTTCTACGTCCTTTGGACTCCAATCGGTATCAGTTAGGTTCTCATTTTAACCATAGGGGCAAAATGGTAATTTTGCCATTCTTATCCCGGACCCTATTATGGTCCTCAGAATATCCCATACATCGTATATATGAAGTTTTAAGTCTTTTAGACTTTAATCGGTATCAGTTGGGTACTTATTTAGTCTTAGGGGCAAAATGGTAATTTTGTCATTTTTGCCCCGGACCCTATCATGGTCCTCAGAACGTCCCATATATCTCATGTATAAATTTGTAAGTTCCTTGGACTTCATTTGGTATCTGCTTTAGATCGTCGGGACACATCGGTCATTTCTCGTTTTACGTGTTGACTGTCTCGGAGTCTTATTTAGCCCTTCAGTGTTCATAATTATCCCTATGATAATTTATCAGATCAGTTTGACCTTTATTTGACCTCTACTTTGCACTTACAGTGCTCAGGGGTATTTTGGTCATTTTACGTTTTGTGTAATTCTGACCCCGATTCGTCATCTAATCAAGTATACAGTCTCACCAGTGTCTGGGCTCCTACCGGTATCAATTTCGTCCCAATCGGACTTCATTTGGGCTTCGTACAGTATCAGGGGTAATTTGGTAATTTCACGTGTCATATTTTTCGGCACGTCAGTTCATAAAATGGACCTCACCATTGGGTCCAGAGTGTCCAACATAGTGAAATTGGACTGTCTGTTATGTTTAATCGGCCCTGAGTATCATTAAGGGCAATTCAGTCATTTACACTTTATGTGTCTGTATTTTTCGGGACCTCAGTTCATTAAACGGACCTCACCGTTGAGTCCAGAATGCTCGAGATAGTCAAAATAGGCTATCTGATATTTTTATTTGGGTCTGGGTACCATCAGGGGCAGTACAGTAATTTATCACTTACAGGTCTGTATTTTTCGGTACTATATTTCCCAATTTGGACTGTACCATTGAGTCCAGAATATTTGAAATAGTGAAAATACACTATTTATTTACTTAATTTGGACTTCGTTTGACATATTTAATGTCCAGGGGTAAAATTGTAATTTTACCTATTTAATAAAATAATTAAATAATTAATTTATTATTTAATTAATTTATTCAGGGCTTAAATGTATAAATTTTCAAAAGTCTGGGCCACTGTGTAATTTTACAAAACAGTGGGGGACAAATCCGTAATTTCAGAAAGTATTTGGGGTTCAAAACATAATTACATAAAATTAGGGTTCAAACCAAACGGTTCTAGGGTTCAAGCAGTGAACCGGTTCAGAACTCCAGTGAACCAACCGGTTCACTGTCCCTCAGAAAACCGGGATAGCATATCCCTGATAACCCCAATTTCAGTCTTTATCCGTGTTTCAATTGCCCAATTCCCAATTTTAATTTCGTGCATCCGTAACCAAACAGGTCAAGTTTGATTTTAAAACAATCAGTTTAGCCAAAACGACACCGTTCTATTAATTCGGTGGCACGCTCGTGGAGAGACACGTGTCCGTGTCGACTGGGCCAACTCGGTATGACTCGGTCACTCAACCGAGTCAACTCTGTCTTCTTCATCTCTTTCCCCTCAGTTTGCCCTAATTCACAGTTTCACGATTTCTCTATTTCGTGGAGTTTCAGACAAGGTTTTCAACATGTTTCGGTCCCAAATGGTTCCTGAACGTTATTCCAACACTTTTGCATTGGTTTTAAGCTTCAAAAATAAGAATTAAGCTCTGTACAGCCGATTATCGTGCAGATTTTCAATCCAGTCGTGTGGCCTTGTTTCTCAACCAAATTGCACGATTCTTGGCTTGTTGTGACCCTTAGGATAGGGGCTTCAATTCCCCATTTATAAATTTCAGTTTAAGAGCCTATTTTCGAGTTTGGGTTCCATGGCCGAGACCTATAGGTTCGGTTTTGAGGGCCTTCCAGTGCGGTTTTGGGTCGCGTAAGGCGATATTTTAAACCCCCTTCGTGTCTAGATTAGTTCTAGACCATTGAAAATCAGTTCGGTTGAGGTCATTTCAGACCTGCAACCTGAGGTCCATTAATGGCGGATTTGGGTTTTTGCTTGAATTCCAAGCAGTCCGATGGTCCCTCTTATGCTTAAACAATCCAAATTTTTACTCTAGCTAACATGCATGCAATTACAGTCCTTATAGCCTCAGAATTTCCTCAAAACAATTCTAAAAATTCAAACCAATAAATGAAGGAAAAATTTGAATTTTACCTTCAACAGTGGCAGTCTCTCCTCTGGCTTGGTTCAGGCACGACCTCGGTGGCTGCCTCAGTTCAGTCATGCTTCAGTTCCCCTCCTTCTTGTGCATCTCCAATGGAGACCTCCATCTCACACATGGATGTACACACAAGCCATGGACACACACATGCAAGCTTTCTCTCTCTTGGTCTCTCACCCAAGACTACATGCAGACTCTCTTATCCGAGCATACAACACCTACCCTCCCTTTCTGATTTTGGACCCCTTCCTTTTTCCCTTCCACAAATGATAATATATATATATATATATATTATTACATATTCCATATATATACATCTCTTATGTGTATATAGATGTATATACATCAGAGAGCAGTGGATTCTTAGGGCTGAGGTGGGCTGATGGAGAGCAATCATGTGGGGTTTGCATGGGTTGCCATTGGTTGATTTGGGTGGCAGCCTATTCAGAATTGTATGTATATACATTTCATTGTATATATGGTCACAAAGATGCCACCAGCCCAGTTGGTTATTTTTTGAGAAAAATTCATTCCCTCTCAAAGGTCAAGGGTTCAATTCCCTTGGCCTCCCATTTGGCCCCTTTTTCACCATTTTTGGTTAAGGCCACGTTTGGCTGCGCAGTAATTCAGTTTCTGATGTTTGCCTCATAACTTTTATTTCGTAACTCCTTTTTCGGTGCGGTTTCTTCCGGTCAGTTTCTATTTCAGTTATCTACAGTGTCAGAGGTTCCGTGTCATTTATTAGTCATTCAGAATTTTCGGGGTTAACTAATTCGAATTCCGTCAGTGTTAAATTGACATTATCTCACCTAATTAATGGATAATTAGGTTCGGGTATTATACCCTATTCTCGGACATGTCTAATCATTCTATTGGTCTAGTGTGACCACCGGGAGATTAGGGTTAATTTCCTTAATTATTCCCTAAGCCGGTACTAATTAATAATTAATTATTTAATTATTAATTATACAGAGTCGGGGTGTTACAGGTTATATACGAACTCAATTGACTGTCAAATGCCCGGTAGCAGGATCTAATCCCCCAGGCAAATGAGATATCTCCATTTATAAGTAAGATGGGAGTCCGGTTCGAAACGGATTCCACTAATGGAAGTGATAAGATGATAAATGGTTTGAAAATGGAAGCAAGTTTTTACTCTCATTTTCAATATGCATATGTTGAGTTTTATATACTCTATTTAAGAAATACATGATATGAAATATGTTTTAAAAGTTCACATGTATAAGTATAGCTTGAATACTTTAAATGTTTCAAAGCTATTGTCTTACGAAATGCAAAATGTTTTGAGTTACATACTCTATTTGACGAAGTATAAGTATAGCTTGAATACTTTAAATGTTTCAAAGCTATTGTTTTACGAAATGCAATATGTTTTGAGTTATATACTCTATTGACAAAGTATGAGTTTAGCTTGAATACTTTAAATGTTTCAAAGCTACATGATTTAAGGAATACATATGTTCTGTATTCAAAGTATACGAACAATTGGCGGTGATTATTTTACAAACTCTTATGTACTAAACCACTGCTAATTGAAAACCCCATGACGAATGCTGGAATTGCTCACAAGCTTAGATTAGCTTACCCGGACTTTGTTCGGACCCCCCCTTTCAGGTAATTAGCAGCAGCCTTGACTTGAGGACGTTGATGATGAATCTACTGATTTTGGGAAGATATGTTTAAGAAGTTCTCTTGAGGAACCTATGAACTCTAATAGTACATTTTGTATTAGTAGATAATGTAAGGATATGTATTAAGCCCTCAAGGCAACTGAATATGTATTGTGTTAATGTATGAAGTCTTTAAGTTTTCGTTATACTCTGAATGTGTAACCATGTATGCTATGTATGTAGCGGCAGTATCGGACGGATGTGCATAATTTAAAAATGAGAAAAGAAAAAGAAAAAGTTTTCACGCTTCCGCAAAACGTATGTTGCACTTCTATTCGATACCGCTGCATATGCGAGCCTTGTCTCGGGGCCCTCGGGTCTCGGGGCGGCGATCGCGATCCGGTAATCCGCTTAGGGTGGGTTTCGGGTCGTGACAGCCCCTATGGTTAAAATGAG
Source organism: Nyssa sinensis (assembly GCA_008638375.1). NCBI lineage: Eukaryota > Viridiplantae > Streptophyta > Magnoliopsida > Cornales > Nyssaceae > Nyssa > Nyssa sinensis. Next base: position 36,630,808 of record CM018035.1, read on the forward strand.
AACCTAACTGATACCGATTGGAGTCCAAAGGACGTAGAACTTTGTACTTAAGATATAAAGACTATTCTGAAGACCACGACAGGGTCCGGGACAAGAATGGTAAAATTACCATTTTGCCCCTAAGGTTGAATGAGTGCCTGACTGATAACAATTGAAGTCTAAATGACTTAGGATATAATCCTAATAACTGCTAAGCCTAATTAATGAATGAAATAGCCTCGGGTGAGACCCAATGGAAGGGCGATAGGCTACTAGGCTATCTTAGGTAATCCGATAGATACCTAAGATGACGAATGAGACCTGAATGGATGAGTTCTGATCTGTCTGTGATTGATGATTCTTATTCAGGATATACATGGAGATGCCTGACGTACCTCGAGGTTATCGGATTATTTATGCAAGGAAATAAGCGTAAAGTTTGTGAGTAACTCCTGACACTGTACTGTATTTTGATTCACTGTCTGTCCTTTGTGAGTAACTTCTGACACTGTTTTGATATTGTCCCTTGATTTACTGATCTGTTTTGAATGCAATTAATTACGTGCAATTATTTAAATGCATGCCTTTTCGTACTATATCACTTATGACATGGTTTTAGTCTTTTAAATAATTGACTATATTCCTGATCCCTGTGCTAGCATCCCGTACTGTTTTGCTCGTTTTGAACTGTTGAGATAAAATGGATATATTGAACCATTATTTTCGAAACGATTAAATAAACCATGTGATATAGGCAAAGAACAACATTTTGTTGTATCGTACCGCTTTGTATAGTATAATGTCTGAATGCTATATTGTTTAAATGTATGTACTTAATGTACGCCCTTTGTACCACATTCCACGTGATGTGCCTGTGTCCTTCGAATTAGGAATTCCGTTCAGTTCGGTTATGTGCTGTCCGTTACTGATATGTCTGCCTCGATTGATATGTTCCGTCCGGCTCTGACATGTTCCGTCCGTTAATGATGTTAAGTCCGCCTTGATTGATATATGGTCCAGTTCCGTTGTGTACTGTCCGTTGATGATACGTCTGTCTTGATTGAAATATTGTTCAGTCCAGTTATGATTAGTTCCGACAGTGATGTGTCCCTGACTTGATTGTTATATTGTTTCTACCCAGTTCCGTTATGTTGTGTCCTGTTCATGATTTGCCTGTGTCCTGATTAGTGTATTGTTTCCGTTTAGTTCCGTTATAATTTTATCCGTTCGCGATATGCCTTTGCTTGACTGATGTATTATTTCCGTTCGATTCCGTTATATTTCGTCCGTTGATGACATCTCTAGCTTGATTGATAGATGGTCTAGTTCCGTTATGTTTCCGTCCTGTTATTGGTATGCCTTGTCTTGATTGATCTTGTTCAACTCCGCTATGTTCTAGCCATTGATAATATACCCCTGTCTTGACTGACTTATTGTTCCCATTCAGTCCCGATTGTGATTCGTTCCGTTAATGAAAAGTCTGTGTCTTGACCGATATATTAGCAATAGTTATTGTTTTGACCGATTGGTTATGTCATGTTCCGATCCGTTTGTATTGTTTGTTCGATTCTGTTTTATTGTACTAGACTGCTTATGAAATGGATTTATAAAAATAGTTATTTTTGAAATGACTAAATTATCCATGTGCCTTGGAAGCACAAAATTGAATTTGAAACCCATGATAGGGAATCTGTGTTATTCACTGGTCTTATTTAAGCTCACCCCATTATTCTGACATTTTTCAAGAATTACCTCCATTGGATTAGAAGGTACTATGACATGACGTGAATAGGCCAAGTGGCATCGCAAGTAAGGATCTGACGGCACTGAATTGTAGAGACTGGTTTATTGTGGATTGAACCTGGTTATTCCGGTGAGTGGTATGTTATGACTGACTTGACTGATATATACTAGATAGACATGGCTCATGGAACTAATGGTACTCTAGAGATATTAGATCTGCTCTGTTGTTATATGCTTGATTCTAAATATGCTCTGAGATTAGAATTGTTGACTGACTGGATTTAGTCTTGCTCTGTGATACATATTCTTATGATGGATGAGTGAGTTGCATTCCCGTGACACAAAGAAAAAGTTTTAAATTCCGCTGCATCTGACCCTACAGTTGGAGTGCAATTCGTCGGAAAGTTCAGAATTTGCCTTTGGTTGGTCGCGTCGCGACTGACTGGCAGTCAAGTCCTCGACATCTGCATAGGGTGGGGTTCGGGATGTGACAAAGGTGGTATCAGAGCAAATGTTGAAAGATAATTAAGATTATCAGAACCGAAGTTGGTAAAGTTTTGAAATCAACTAGTATCACAGAGCAATATCAGAGCATTAGGTTATGGATTAAGAACCACAGAGTACTTGAGCCATAGATCTTAAGTTCCACTTTTGGGAGATCTGATGTGGAGTTATGAAAGTCTTCATAATAGACGATAGGCCTGTAATTCTGAGGCATCTAAGGACTGGGGATTTTCTGGGTCTGATATGAACTGGTGTAATTTAAGGTTGTAGACTCATGATACTTAGAGACATGTCCATACGAATAATTATGGACATAGCAACCGAAAGGAAATGACGGTAGGTCTGTTGACTCTGACATTGACACTTGTAATTATGGATAGCAAGTGAATCACTTGTGGGATCACATGTGATTAAATGATCCTAGTGGATGATTTCCACTTATTTGAGGATGACTACCCGATTGATCTGATATGAGATAGGTCTGATAATTGAATCTTGAGGAGATTATACAATTGTGACTGTAAAGTTTGACCGAATAGGAATATCTGTATCTGATATGGAGTCTATATGGAACTGATACAAAATATCTTCTTGATAGGAAAATAGTATCCCGAATGATACGGCGGTCCGAGAGACAAATGAAAAGGGGAGATTATGATGACAGAATCTCCTAGATATGACCAACCAAGTTTTGAGGACAAAACTTTTCTGAAGAGGGGTAGGATGTAACACCCTGATCCTGTATAATTAATAATTAAATATTAATTAATAATTAATACCGGCTCAGAGAATAATCAAGGGAATTAACCCTAATCTCCCGACGGTCAAGATAGACCGATAAAACAATTAAAACATGTTCGAGAATAGGGTACAATACCCGAACCTAATTACCAATTAATTAGGTGAAATAATGTCAATTTAACACTGACGGAATTCGAATTAATTAACCACGGAAATCCCGAATGACTAATAAATGACACGGAACCTCTGACACTGTAGATAACTGAAATACGAAACTCTCGGAACAAACCACTTCGAAAGCGGAGCTCCGAATAAGGAGATATCACAGAAATAGCCAAAACTGAATTACTGCGCAGCCAAACATGGCCTTAACCAAAAAATGTGGAAAAAGGGCCAAATGGGAGGCCAAGGGAATTGAACCCTTGACCTTTGAGTGCAAAGAAATTTTACCCAAAAACTTACTAATTGGGCTACCCACACCTTTGTGCACATATATACAACTTAATTGTATATATCTTTGTATTACCCCAACTTGCCACCCAAATCAACCAATGATAACCCATGCAAACCCCACATGATTACTCCCCTCAGCCCACCTCAGCTCACCTGACTCTCTGATTTTCAATCAACTCGACCCTGCACATACATATCGAGATATATATGTATAAGTGTATATATATTACACATAATATTGTGATTCATTTTGGTCACAAATAGGTTCTGTGTATAAACCAGAATAGAGGAAGTGAGGCCTTACGTGCGAGTGAGACTGATTGGTTAGAGGGAGAGGGCTGCATGTGTGTCCATGGCTTGGGGGTATGCAAGCTTGTGCTTGCCTACGGTATCCATGGAATGAAATGCACAAGGGAAGGAAAGGAACTGAAGATGCACGACTGACTGAGGCACACCTGGAGTGCCAAAAATTAGAAACCGAGCCATAGAGGAGAACAACCACTGTTTGAAAGGTAAAACACCAAAAAATTTTCGAATTTTCCTCTCAAGCATGCCTACTGTTTTCAGTGTATTTAATCTATATAAACTGTATACATAGGCTCCTGTGAGACCTTAGAATTGTCATGAACAACTGAGAAGGTTGGATAAGTTAGAAAACATAAAACCGAGACCCAACCGCCATGGATGGAGCTTCCCTGTAGCAGGTCTGATTTGACCTCCAGAAAACTGAATCTTGATGGTCTAAACACGAACTAGACCTTCCTAAGGTGTCAAAACCACGGATCCGCGACCTACAAACCTAGGTCTAGACCCTCAAAACCGAACCTATGGGTCTCGGCCATGTAACCCAAAATCTGAAATGAACACCTAAACTGAAATTTGTAAATGGGATGTTGATCCCCATGGACATACGGTCACAAAGAACCAAACCGTGTGAGATTTGGTTGAGAAATAAGGCCCCACGACCAAACTGAAAACCTGCATGATAATCGGTTATACAGAGCTCCATGCATGGATTCGAAGCTCAAAATCGATGCCAAGTTGTTGGTCTAGACTCTAGGAACAGTTTGGAACCAAAATCAGTTGAAAACAGCCTTCGAAAACCCACGAAATTGGAAAAACTTGGTGACTGCAACTAGGGCAACAATGCCCTGCACGATGGGGAAGACAGAGTCGACTCGGTCGACTCGCGTGTCGACCTAGACACGTGTCGGTCTACGGGCGTGCCACTGCTTTAGTGGAACGGCGCCGTTTGAGGTTAAAGGTTTTAAGTTTAAAACCTGAATTCGATCTGTTTGGTAATCCAAATAATAGATTGAAATCTGAACTGGGCTATCCAAACCAAGAATAAGAAAGAAATTGGGGTTACCAGGGATATGTTATCCCGGTTTTCTGAGGGACCAGTGAACCGGTTGGTTTTGAGGAATCTGGACCGGTCCAACAGTTTGAACCCTAAAACCAAAGGGTTTGAACCCTAATTTTTATGTAATTACATTTTAACCCCTGAAGTTTCCTGAAATTACGATTTAACCCCTGACAGTTTTAAATATTGTACAGTGGCCCAGATTTTGGGAAAATTATACATTTAAGCCCTGCCAAATTAATTAAATAATAAAATAATTATTTTATTATTTTATTAAATAGGTAAAATTATAATTTTACCCCTAGACATTAAATATGTCAAACGGAGTCCAAATAAATTAAATAAATAGTGTATTTTCACTATTTCAAGCATTCTGGACTCAATGGTACAATCCGATTTTGGAAATACAGTCCCGAAAAATACAGACCCGTAAGTGATAAATGACCGAACTGCCCCTGATGGTACCCAGACCCAAATAAAAATATCAGATAGCCTATTTTGACTACCTCGGGCATTCTGAACTCAACGGTGAGGTCCGTTTAATGAACTGAGGTCCCGAAAAATACAGACACGTAGGTGTAAATGATCGAATTTCCCTTAATGATACCCAGGGCCGATTAAACATAACAGACAGTCCAATTTCACTATGTTGGACGCTCTGGACCAAATGGTGAGGTCCATTTTATGAACTGACGTGCCGAACAATACGACACATGAAATTACCAAATTACCCCTGATACCGTACGAGACCTAAACAAAGTCCGATTGGGACGAAACTAATACCGGTAGGAGCCCAGACACTGGTGAGACTGTATACTTGATTAGATGACGAATCGGGGTCAGAATTACACAAAACGTAAAATGACCAAAATACCCCTGAGCACTGTAAGTGCAAAGTAGAGGTCCAATAAAGGTCAAACTGATCTGATAAATTATCATAGGGATAATTATGAACACTGAAGGGCTAAATAAGACTCCGAGAAAGTCAACGCGTAAAACGAGAAATGATCGATGTGTCCCGACGATCTAAAGCAGATACCAAATGAAGTCCAAGGGACTTACAAATTTATACATGAGATATATGGGACGTTCTGAGGACCATGATAGAGTCCGGGGCAAAAATGACAAAATTATCATTTTGCCCCTAAGACTAAATAAGTACCCAACTAATACCGATTAAAGTCTAAAAGACTTAAAACTTCATATATACGATATATGGGATATTCTGAGGACCATAACAGGATTCGGGATAAGAATGGCAAAATTACCATTTTGCCCCTATGGTTAAAATGAGAACCTAACTGATACCGATTGGAGTCCAAAGGACGTAGAACTTTGTACTTAAGATATAAAGACTATTCTGAAGACCACGACAGGGTCCGGGACAAGAATGGTAAAATTACCATTTTGCCCCTAAGGTTGAATGAGTGCCTGACTGATAACAATTGAAGTCTAAATGACTTAGGATATAATCCTAATAACTGCTAAGCCTAATTAAAGAATGAAATAGCCTCGGGTGAGACCCAATGGAAGGGCGATAGGCTACTAGGCTATCTTAGGTAATCCGATAGATACCTAAGATGACGAATGAGACCTGAATGGATGAGTTCTGATCTGTCTGTGATTGATGATTCTTATTCAGGATATACATGGAGATGCCTGACGTACCTCGAGGTTATCGGATTATTTATGCAAGGAAATAAGCGTAAAGTTTGTGAGTAACTCCTGACACTGTACTGTATTTTGATTCACTGTCTGTCCTTTGTGAGTAACTTCTGACACTGTTTTGATACTGTCCCTTGATTTACTGATCTGTTTTGAATGCAATTAATTACGTGCAATTATTTAAATGCATGCCTTTTCGTACTATATCACTTATGACATGGTTTTAGTCTTTTAAATAATTGACTATATTCCTGATCCCTGTGTTAGCATCCCGTACTGTTTTGCCCGTTTTGAACTGTTGAGATAAAATGGATATATTGAACCATTATTTTTGAAACGATTAAATAAACCATGTGATATAGGCAAAGAACAACATTTTGTTGTATCGTACCGCTTTGTATAGTATACTGTCTGAATGCTATATTGTTTAAATGTATGTACTTAATGTACGCCCTTTGTACCACATTCCACGTGATGTGCTTGTGTCCTTCGAATTAGGAATTCTGTTCAGTTCGGTTATGTGCTGTCCGTTAATGATATGTCTGCCTCGATTGATATGTTCCGTCCGGCTCTGACATGTTCCATCCGTTAATGATATTAAGTTCGCCTTGATTGATATATGGTCCAGTTCCGTTGTGTACTGTCCGTTGATGATACGTCTGTCTTGATTGAAATATTGTTCAGTCCAGTTATGATTAGTTCCGACAGTGATGTGTCCCTGACTTGATTGTTATATTGTTTCTACCCAGTTTCGTTATGTTGTGTCCTGTTCATGATTTGCCTGTGTCCTGATTAGTGTATTGTTTCCGTTTAGTTCCGTTATAATTTTATCCGTTCGCGATATGCCTTTGCTTGACTGATGTATTATTTCCGTTCGATTCCGTTATATTCCATCTGTTGATGACATCTCTAGCCTGATTGATAGATGGTCTAGTTCCGTTATGTTTCCGTCCTGTTATTGTTATGCCTTGTCTTGATTGATCTTGTTCAACTCTGCTATGTTCTTGCCATTGATAATATACCCCTGTCTTGACTGACTTATTGTTCCCACTCAGTCCCGATTGTGATTCGTTTCGTTAATGAAAAGTCTGTGTCTTGACCGATATATTAGCAATAGTTATTGTTTTGACCGATTGGTTATGTCATGTTCCGATCCGTTTGTATTGTTTGTTCGATTCTGTTTTATTGTACTAGACTGCTTATGAAATGGATTTATAAAAATAGTTATTTTTGAAATGACTAAATTATCCATGTGCCTTGGAAGCACAAAATTGGATTTGAAACCCATGATAGGGAATCTGTGTTACTCACTGGGCTTATTTAAGCTCACCCCATTATTCTGACATTTTTCAGAAATTACCTCCATTGGATTAGAAGGTACTATGACATGACGTGAATAGGCCAAGTGGCATCGCAAGTAAGGATCTGACGGCACTGAATTGGAGAGACTGGTTTATTGTGGATTGAACCTGGTTATTCCGGTGAGTGGTATGTTATGACTGACTTGACTGATATATACTAGATAGACATGGCTCATGGAACTAATGGTACTCTAGAGATATTAGATCTGCTCTGTTGTTCTATGCTTGATTCTAGATATGCTCTGAGATTAGAATTGTTGACTGACTGGATTTAGTCTTGCTCTGTGATACATATTCTTATGATGGATGAGTGAATTGCATTCCCGTGACACAAAGAAAAAGTTTTAAATTCCGCTGCATCTGACCCTACAGTTGGAGTGCAATTCGTCGGAAAGTTCAGAATTTGCCTTTGGTTGGTCGCGTCGCGACCGACTGGCAGTCACGTCCTCGACATCCGCGTAGGGTGGGGTTCCGGATGTGACACCGAAACCCACCCTATGCGGATCTCGTGTCGCGGGGCCGACCCGAAGGCCGTCCCTACTTTTTCCATTCCTGTATCATAGTACTAATATGCAATGTACTAAAAATTTTAATCAATGAACAGCGAAAGTCTTTATCAATTACAGTAATCCAGCGAAAGTCTTTTAAATAATTTAAACAGCGGAAGTCTATTAAATACATGACATAGTTCTACATAAAACAAAATGAGAACTAAACGTAACCAGCACCCGGGGGTGGTGAATACATGGGAGAACTAACATAGACTGATACAGTACTTCAAAATGTCTCCCTACGCTCTCAGACTCCTACTGGGGTCTCGCAGCGTCATCACCTGAAATGGGGGGTAAGTGGGGTGGAATGAGCTATGAAGCTCAGCAAGTAAAACAGATCTCCGACACTAGTATCGATGATTATAAAGAACATGAATCCATGAATAACAATATGATAGCCAATCATAAGAAGTAAGATGCTGTGATAGCCAAATGAGAACAGTTGCCATGATGGCCAATAAATAGTGGAGTCACAATATACAATCAGGAGTAATGAATAAGCAGTGATAAGGATTTCTCAACAATAACCTGTCACAATAAAAGTACTGCCACAATAAAACGATTACAATCAAACCAATGAACAATGTAAGATAACCCATAAGAAACAGTAACCATTCAACAATATATCCATAACAATAATCCAATCGGGATGCTTATAATCTGTAGTAGGGGATGGCAGTCCCTCTCATATTTCGAGGCTCGGTATACCTCTCAGTTAAACTCACATCTTTTGCCACACGTCCGTTCACGGACTAGTTTGTCACAGAAGCATCAGATGGATGTTGTGACTGAGCACAACTCCAGCATTTATAACATAGCATGATCATTTGTGATTCCATAGGAGTATGAAAATGGAATATCATATGTACAGTAAAGCATAACAGTAAGCCTTTCAAGGCACGGTTCAATATGATAACAATGGTACAATAGTAAATCAATGTCCACAAAATAGAACAATATCACATTGTGGATAGCAATAACATGAAGTACTTTCAAGAGTACAAGTTTGGCAGTAAAGAATAAACTTGGCTTGGGGATACCATATGCAAGAGAAAGTGATCCACTTATTTCTATCATAATTCTATCTCAGAAATCCGTGAGTGTACCCTTGCCTTTGGAGTTTCCTATATATCAGTAAATACGTCTTAGAATAAATGTTATTCATCAAATTTTATGCCTTTCTATCATAAGTATTTCAAATACTAATTTAGACTTTACCATTGAGTCCGGAATGCTGAAGAAAGTCGGTTTAGGCTTTCGCGGAATTCCATTTGGACTTTTGTACTAAAAAGGGCAAAATGGTCAATTTGCACTTTTACGGTATTTTATCCTTCAGGGTCTCATCTCATAAAACGGACTCTACTATTGGACTCAGAACGTCCGAGATAATAAGTTTTGACTATTCATTTGCATCGTTTGGACTTCGTTTGACCCATTCTTGAAATAGGGGCATAATAGAAATTTTACTTTATTTATTAAATAATTATTTAATTATTTAATTATTTTTCCAGGGCTTGATTGCATAAAATTTCCAAAACTTAGGCCACAGTATAATTCAGTAAAACAGTTGGGGCCAATCTGTAAATATAAAAACTCTTGGTTTATTTCATTTTAAAGAAATTAGAAAACCAGTGGGTTTAGGTCAACCCTAAGTGAATCGGACCGGTTCCTTTGTAAACCAACCGGTCTAACTGGTTTGTACACGTGATGCTGACGTCAGCCCTAATTTTAAAAATAAACGACACGTGTCACTGTCCGTTTTAATTCGGTTGGGTCCTGACCTGGATCCGATCCATGACCCGGTCCTGTTTTAACCCGATAGCCCCACGACTTCACGGTCGTCTTCCCCGAAGCTCCGGTGAGCCTGTATTAGGGTTCCGTCACCTTCTCCGGTGACAGCAACCTAAATTCGATCAATTTTTTGACCTAGCTCAATGCAATCCTCTCTATTTTTCCATGGAGATCTCGAATCCACTTTTGGTTTTCAATTTAACCCACTGATTCCTCACGAAATAGAGAAAAATAGTGGCTCCGGCCAACTGTATTTTCTCAATTTCACGTTTGTTTACCCACTGTTTTGACCCTATACTTCTTCTAGTGTATTTCTGTATGTATAAGGATCATTCTTGGGTCATTTAAACAAAGTTTAACGCATGAAATGTCAAGTGGCCGATTATTCTCTACAAACCTGCAACTGTGAATTTCTCTTCGGTTTCTAAACCTTTTTCTATCATTCTTTTTGCATTTAGTTCTATTTTTCATGCTGATTTAGACCCTACCAATATATATAAGCTTCATGCTTTAAATCGTAAAAACAGAACTTAAATTACTTACCTGGGTTTCGGATTTTAGCTCACGGTGACCCTCCAAAACTCTCTGTTCCTGAATCAGTCTCTCTCTCTTCTTCTCCCCTTCAGTTCCTGACCCTTCCTTTTCTTTTCTAACCTTCCAACTCACAAAACCCGTATACATATAAGAAATCACCCACCGCCTCTTCACTCTCTCTCTCTCTCTCTCTCTCTCTCTCTCTCTCTCTTGCAGTCATTCTTGACTGCAGAGAACCGTCCCTTTAACCCTAGCCATCCACGTGCTTCCATATATATATATATATATATATATACACATATATTACATATATACACACACCACCTTTCACCAAGTCGGTTGGTGTGGTTCCCAAACACACCTACACACACACACAGTGATGCACACACTGATATTTTCCCTTCCTTTCTTGTTTTCTTTTCCTTTTTATTATTACACATATACATAAATACATGTATATGACATATATATATATAAAATATACACATCAATTACATATTTTTATACATGTATTTATAACCATATAAATACGTATAATTGTATTTTTAGTCGTGCATACATTCACTAATATTTCATGAACTATGCATGTGTACGTACGTATGCATGCATGGGTTGCATGCATGCACGCTTTTTGAGGTAAGGTTCTGAGTTGCTCGGGTGTTACCCAATACTGGCTATATCACTGATACTATACTGTACACACAATAAAATAATATAGAGCTCTAAACAGCCCATATTATACTATTCGATCAACTTGCCTCGGTATACGTGTCGTATCCCGGGTCGGGATATCACACCTTTGCTCTATCAAGGCAAGTCCACATAAAGAGGTTCACAGAACAAGACACATAGTTTATAGCAACATGATAACCAGTCAAGAAGATATGATGTTAACAACAGTAAGTCACATCACAAGATAATAGCAACAACAAATATCCAACGATATCATGTATATAAATCATCAACAAGTATCTGGCCTAACCAGTAAATGTAATGCCACAATAGATAACTGTCCAATGTTAGGGATGCTCCATACAATCGTATGTTCATTTATTAGGAACATAATATTCTTAACCAAATGAATGCAACAATGTATAGAATGATTTCCATGGCCTGGTATATATATCAGTAGAACCCAGCATACCCTTTTGCAATCAGATCCCACTACCTGACTTCCTCATGTATACTCAGTCTACAGTAGGACTCGGCATACCCTTTTGCAAACAGATCCGACCACTTGACTTACTCATACATATTCAGCTTACAGTAGGACTCGGCGTACCCTTTTGCAATCAGATCCCTCTATCTGCCTTACTCATGCACATCCAGCCTACTCTTTAGTAGAATCCGACCATACCCGTTTGCAATCAAAACCACCTGTCTAACTTGCTCATGTAGGCCCGACCTACTCCTCATAATAATAGTGGATTGTAGTATCGAATGGGCATTACGACTGTGCGTCACTCATTTATTTAATGATGTATGAAATGATCATGACTCTCATCAGAGTATAATATATGACTATACATCATTCAGGCATCATATATCAAGTTGTATAATAATTTCACGTTCAGAATGTAGCATTTAATCCAATAATATTCACGAACTAGAATAAGCATCACGTAAATCAATAACATCTGAAGGAATAAATATAACTTGGCAATAACAAGAAATACATGCATAACACGACTAAGACTTTGTCACATATAGAGATCGGTTTGTACTTACCTTTTCAATATAATCAAGAAAGTCAGATATCCCTCTCTTTCCTCTTTGACGTTCCTAGTATTCAAGAACCTGTGGGACGACAGTCTCACCCCCTTTTTTTTTTCTATTAAGCTACAGTCCAAACAACGAACAGTAGCCTATCCGAGAATAGGATATCCAATCCAAATTAGGTTTAACAATTTAATTTCTCTATTCATGTAGCCAAACAGGGTATATTAACATTTAATTTAAAACATAACATAACCAAAACCGACGTAGCTTTAAACCAATTTAAATCAAAATGACGCAGCATCATGCTATTGTTCATCATCTTCTCCGGTGGGATTCTGGCATCCCCTCCGGCGACGACAGCATTTTTCGGTGACATTCCGACCTAAAATCGAGGAGGTTTTATCCTAATTTTCATGGGGACTTCAACCCCACTTTCGGTTTTCCATTTTTCTAAACCAACACCCACGAATAGGGAGTAACAGGGGTCTCTGGTGGGTATATTTGTCACGACCCGAAACCCACCCTACGCGGATTACCGGATCGCGACCGCCGCCCCGAGACCCGAAGGCCTCGAGACAAGGCTCGCATCTGCAGCGGTATCGAATAGATGTGCTTCATGTGGTTGCGGAAGCGTGAAAATCTTTTTCTTTTCTTTTCTTATTTTAAAATTTTGCACATCCGTCCAATACTGCCGCTCTTCACATTTCGGTATACATGTATTATAATCATACATTCAGAGCATAACTAAAAACTTAAAAGACTTCATAATTAAAATCTTAATTCAACTGCCCCGTGGGGCTTAATACACATCCTTAAAATGTCAGCTAATACAAAACATATTAATCAGAGTTCATGTGATTTTTCCCCATAAGAACTCCTCAAGCAAATCTTCCCAAAAGCTAGGTTCATCCTTATAGTCTTCAAAAATCGATCTGCCCTTAGTCACCTGAAAGGGGGGCGGATAAAATCCGGGTAAGCTAATCAAAGCTTGTGAGTAATTCCTGCATTCGTCATGGGGTTTTCAACTGGTAGTGGTTTTAGCACATGAGGGTTTTTGAAATACTCACTACCAATTGCTCGTACATTTTAGAACACAGAATATATGCATTCTTAAAACAATAGCTTTGAACAATTTAAGTATTCAAGCTAAATACACATTTTCTTCAAATAGAGTATATGCAATTTAAAAGCATATAAACACGTGAAATAGAATAGGGATAATACCTACTTCTATTTTCAAAATCACTTGTTATCTTTTCTCTTTTATTAGGCGGAATCTGTTTCGAACCAGACTCCCATTTTACTGCCAATACTGTCGATGGAGATATCTCATTTGCCTGGGGGATTAGATCCTTCTACCGGGCATGTACTGTTGAATCCCGAAGGATTTCAACCATCATATAGGGTGGTACTTAGTACCGTTTATCTTATAAAACATTTGTCACATGACTTCTTCAATAGATATTTTTCATGAACATTTAAAGCATGAAATGTATAAATTCTACAATAAAGCTTCGAATACACGTGATAATCAAATTCAGAATATTAAAGAGGTTTGCAATTGATTTAGACATGCTGATGTATTTTCAAGAAAAGAGCTGAATTTAAAACATTTAATAAGCATGCCGCAACAGAATATTTTAAAAGAACGGAATCATATATAGACTGAATTTGATATTCAAAGGCTGCAATGACTTGTGCTTAAAACTTCTTCAAATATATGGAGTTAAATCTCCAGTTCAAATACAGGGTTACTCACCTCGGTCCTTTAGGGTTAGTGCTACAAATGCGCTTTCCCACTTCCTCCGTAGTTCCTAATAACAATTCATAACAATTTCATCAACTTCACATTTACTACAATATCACCTATCGATGCTTCTTAACTTATGCTTAGTTCGTATTTTATCCTAGTCGATTTACTAACATCCTATAACTTCGCACGTACTTAATTAAACTCGTACTTTAACCTAAGACACAATTTAATGTGTTAGAAACTTAATTTATTTCAACTTATACTCTTCTGGTAGCTCCATTAACTTCAATTTAAAGTTATTTGCTTCACATGTTAACGCGTCGCGTCTTCTCGTACTTTATATTTTTCGTATTTGCCTCAGTTTAATACTTCGGCAATGTTTTAATTATAGTCCTCTGACTGATGCTATTCATCAAATTTTATGTCTTTTTATCTTAGACACTTCTTTTGATCGAATGGACTTTACCATTGGGTCCAGAGCGTCGAAGAAAGTCAGTTTAGGCTTTCTTAGAATTTAATTCGGACTTTTATATGTAAAAGGGCAGAATGGTCATTTATCGTTTTGCGTGTCACATTTTTCGTACTTCGTTTCGTAATTTGGACTCCATTATTGAGTCCGGGATGTCAAAGAAAGTCAATTTAGGCCTTCTCCGGTTTCATTTTGGCTTTAAGAGTACCAGGGGTAATTTGGTCATTTTACCCCTTTGTAGGACTCCAATTTTTTTGGAACCTCATCTCATGTCGTGGGCCTCACCATTGGACTCAGAGGGTCCGAGATAGTAAAAGTACACTAACAACTTGTTAATTTTGGACAAGGGGTATTTTGGTCATTTACCCCTTCATGCGTCTTCATTTTTCGGGACCCAGTCTCGAAAAATGGACCCTACCATCAGTCTTAGAATGTTTGAAATAGTAGAAATTTACTATTTATTTATTAAATTTGGACTTCTTTTGACTTGTTTAGGGAGAAGGGCATTTCGGTCATTTTTGACATAATTAAGGGTCTCAAATTTTTCGGGACTCCATCTCATGTCGAGGACCTCACCAATGGACTCAGAAGGTCCGAGATAGTAAGAATATACTAATAACTTGTTGATTTTGGTCAAGGGGTATTTTAGTCATTTACCTCTTTACGTGTCCTTATTTTTCGGGCCCCGTCTCGTAAAACGGACCCTACCATTAGTCTCAGAATATTTGAAATAGTAAAAATTCACTATTCATACGTCTGATTTGGACTTTATTTGCCCTATTAATGACCCAAGGGCATAATAGAAATTTTCTTTTATTTATTAAATAATTAAATTAATTATTTAATTATTTAATTATTTTTCCAGGGGCTTAATTGCATAATTTTTCTAAAAATTGGGCCATAATGTAAATTCGGAGAATTTCTGGGGTCAAACCGTAATTAAGGAAAGGTTTGGTTTATTTAATTTTAATTAATTTAGAAAACCAATAGGTTCGGTCCATTTCCAACTGAACCGGTCCGGTTCACTCACAAACCAACCGGTTTAACCAGTTTGCCACGTAATGCTGACGTCAGGATGACGTCAGCCCTAATGGTTAAAATTTAAAATTCTTAACCCTCTAAACGTCACCGTTTAAATAAACCCATAACCGGATTTGACCCGAACCCGTAACCGACCCGTAGACCGACCCGACCCGAACAGTGTCGTCTTCCCCATCGAAGCCGACACTGTTCATACGAAACCCTAATTTTTCTGGGTTTCTTTTTCTTTAATTTCGTGGGTTCTGGTTCATCAAATCCCTACTGTTTTTATCTTAAAATGTTCCTAAACCATAAACGATCATTTTGGCACCCTTTTTAGGCATCAAACTGGTCCAACGAGCTCGGTTCAAGCTTTGATAATCCGACCTGAAAGTCGGTTGTATACGCTCATTTCTGAGCCAAATTCGATGAGACTTGTCCTGTTGTGGTCCCCTCTTCATGGGGCTTCACTTTCCATTCATCAAAGTGGATTTAATCTCATATTTTTGAACTTTGTTTCTGGAACCCGAACCTATAATTCGATATTTGGGCTTCGATCCTTTTGAGTTTTGGTCGCGGTCATAGGTCTTTGGCATGTTTGTGGAGTCTAGTTGAGGTCTTGATGACCAAAACATTATTTGGTTGCCATTGGTTCAGACCTGCTTGGGCAAGGTCCTCCAATGGCTGCTTTACGTGGGTTTCTATTTTCCTGGGGTTTTTGAGGTCTAATTTCATGCTTGGTTAAGTCTAGACACATCTTAAACATCATATATACATAAATCATGGCTTAAGCAGTTTATAAATATGTAAAACTCTAGAGAGAGAAAATATTAAGATTTTGTGGTTTTTACCTTTCTAAGTTGATTCCTTCTCCCTTCACCACTGGTTTCCTTCCTTCTTCTTCTTCTCAGACTTCCCTTTTTCTCTCTTTCTTTGCTTGGACGAATGGTGTGTGTGTGATGTATGAAATGTGCATATGTGTATATGTATATTTCTCTCACTAGCCCCACTTTCTCTCTCTCTCTCTACCTTTTCTCCACTGTTGGTCTGCCTTATACACTTACACACTCATATTTTCTGACCTTGCCCATACTTCTTTCCCTTTCACCATGCTTCCCCTCACCTAATGTTTTATAAAGTATTCATGTATATATATATATATATATATAACACAACACACACACATGCACGTGACACACACACACACACACATGCACGTAACACACACACACATGCACTGTTCATCCATATATATATATATATTCATTTATCATTTAATCATATATATATATATATATATATACACACATGCATATTTGGTCACACATACACATACACATCTTTCCTCTTCTTTGTTTTTTTTTGTCATTATTATTATTATTATATTTTATAATTATCCTCATAATTTACATTACATATAACTAATATTCAATTTAATAAATTAATTATGTTAAATTAATTTATTTTACACTCATTTTCCATAGCCTCGTAGAACGTGCTTTATTACCCGGCATTCCCGGGTCGGGGTATTACATTCTTCCCTCCTTAAAAGAGTTTTGTCCTCAAAACTCGAATATTCTTTATTTCGAGAGTTCCAGTCTCCTTATGTCATATCTATCATTTTCGTATATCGTAATACATAAGATTATCTTCATTTACTTAATGATTCAGGAGATGAACTTTGATTCATCACTTTCAGGTATAATATATGTTGACTCGTATCACTACTTGCTTCTAATTTACTAGCGTACAATTTCTAATTCTTCATGTCATCTATTAGATTCATGTCTTCCAATGGTTTAAGGATTTCTTCGATCAGGTTGGATAAACTGACACTGTGTGTTTTTCAGCTACCTTAGTTACATGATAAGGCGGCCGTTCCTTACCGGTAACAGAGGTCCTGACAGCACACCAGTGACTATCAATATCCTCCCTTTCTCTTTCATCCTTTTCTAATTATTGTTATTCACCTTCTTAGTTCATGTTTTACTTCTATTCTTCAGACTCTATTTTTCTACTTTACTGCGGGTCCCATACCCCGCCTTCCTATCGTATCACGTATTTCAGAACACTTACTTCATGTTACTACGGGTCCCATACCCCGCCTTTACATTACGTACTTCGCACACCTATTTCACACACTGCGAGTCCTATACCTCGTCTTCATATCGTGTCACGTACTTCACATATCTACTTCATTCATATACTGCGAGTCCCATACCTCGCCTTCATGTCATGTCACGTACTTCACATATCTACTTCATATACTGCGAGTCCCATACCTCGCCTTCATATCATATCACGTACTTCACATATCTACTTCATATACTGCGAGTCCCATACCTCGCCTTCGTACTTCACATATCTATTTCATGTACTACGGGTCCCATACCCCGCCTTCCTATCACGTTGCTTCAGAACACTAACTTCATGTACTGCGAGTCCCATACCCTGCCTTCATACTACGTATTCCTCATATCTACTTCCCACAACGCGAGTCCCATACCTCGCCTTCATATCATATCACGTACTTTACATATCTACTTCATATACTGCGAGTCCCATACCTCGCCTTCATATCATGTTGCTTCAGAATACCTACTTCACATTACTGCGGGTCCCATACCCCGCCTTTATATCACATCACGTATTTCACATATCTTAGGTAGTATAAAACCCTACCCAACCTATAGTTCTATTCTAACTCATCTAATGTCACTAGGGTTGTTCTAGTAAACCTAGTGCTCTGATACCACTCTGTCACGACCCGAAACCCACCCTACGCGGATTACCGGATCGCGACCGCCGCCCCGAGACCCGAAGGCCTCGAGACAAGGCTCGCATCTGCAGCGGTATCGAATAGATGTGCTTCATGTGGTTGCGGAAGCGTGAAAATCTTTTTCTTTTCTTTTCTTATTTTAAAATTTTGCACATCCGTCCAATACTGCCGCTCTTCACATTTCGGTATACATGTATTATAATCATACATTCAGAGCATAACTAAAAACTTAAAAGACTTCATAATTAAAATCTTAATTCAACTGCCCCGTGGGGCTTAATACACATCCTTAAAATGTCAGCTAATACAAAACATATTAATCAGAGTTCATGTGATTTTTCCCCATAAGAACTCCTCAAGCAAATCTTCCCAAAAGCTAGGTTCATCCTTATAGTCTTCAAAAATCGATCTGCCCTTAGTCACCTGAAAGGGGGGCGGATAAAATCCGGGTAAGCTAATCAAAGCTTGTGAGTAATTCCTGCATTCGTCATGGGGTTTTCAACTGGTAGTGGTTTTAGCACATGAGGGTTTTTGAAATACTCACTACCAATTGCTCGTACATTTTAGAACACAGAATATATGCATTCTTAAAACAATAGCTTTGAACAATTTAAGTATTCAAGCTAAATACACATTTTCTTCAAATAGAGTATATGCAATTTAAAAGCATATAAACACGTGAAATAGAATAGGGATAATACCTACTTCTATTTTCAAAATCACTTGTTATCTTTTCTCTTTTATTAGGCGGAATCTGTTTCGAACCAGACTCCCATTTTACTGCCAATACTGTCGATGGAGATATCTCATTTGCCTGGGGGATTAGATCCTTCTACCGGGCATGTACTGTTGAATCCCGAAGGATTTCAACCATCATATAGGGTGGTACTTAGTACCGTTTATCTTATAAAACATTTGTCACATGACTTCTTCAATAGATATTTTTCATGAACATTTAAAGCATGAAATGTATAAATTCTACAATAAAGCTTCGAATACACGTGATAATCAAATTCAGAATATTAAAGAGGTTTGCAATTGATTTAGACATGCTGATGTATTTTCAAGAAAAGAGCTGAATTTAAAACATTTAATAAGCATGCCGCAACAGAATATTTTAAAAGAACGGAATCATATATAGACTGAATTTGATATTCAAAGGCTGCAATGACTTGTGCTTAAAACTTCTTCAAATATATGGAGTTAAATCTCCAGTTCAAATACAGGGTTACTCACCTCGGTCCTTTAGGGTTAGTGCTACAAATGCGCTTTCCCACTTCCTCCGTAGTTCCTAATAACAATTCATAACAATTTCATCAACTTCACATTTACTACAATATCACCTATCGATGCTTCTTAACTTATGCTTAGTTCGTATTTTATCCTAGTCGATTTACTAACATCCTCTAACTTCGCACGTACTTAATTAAACTCGTACTTTAACCTAAGACACAATTTAATGTGTTAGAAACTTAATTTATTTCAACTTATACTCTTCTGGTAGCTCCATTAACTTCAATTTAAAGTTATTTGCTTCACATGTTAACGCGTCGCGTCTTCTCGTACTTTATATTTTTCGTATTTGCCTCAGTTTAATACTTCGGCAATGTTTTAATTATAGTCCTCTGACTGATGCTATTCATCAAATTTTATGTCTTTTTATCTTAGACACTTCTTTTGATCGAATGGACTTTACCATTGGGTCCAGAGCGTCGAAGAAAGTCAGTTTAGGCTTTCTTAGAATTTAATTCGGACTTTTATATGTAAAAGGGCAGAATGGTCATTTATCGTTTTGCGTGTCACATTTTTCGTACTTCGTTTCGTAATTTGGACTCCATTATTGAGTCCGGGATGTCAAAGAAAGTCAATTTAGGCCTTCTCCGGTTTCATTTTGGCTTTAAGAGTACCAGGGGTAATTTGGTCATTTTACCCCTTTGTAGGACTCCAATTTTTTTGGAACCTCATCTCATGTCGTGGGCCTCACCATTGGACTCAGAGGGTCCGAGATAGTAAAAGTACACTAACAACTTGTTAATTTTGGACAAGGGGTATTTTGGTCATTTACCCCTTCATGCGTCTTCATTTTTCGGGACCCAGTCTCGAAAAATGGACCCTACCATCAGTCTTAGAATGTTTGAAATAGTAGAAATTTACTATTTATTTATTAAATTTGGACTTCTTTTGACTTGTTTAGGGAGAAGGGCATTTCGGTCATTTTTGACATAATTAAGGGTCTCAAATTTTTCGGGACTCCATCTCATGTCGAGGACCTCACCAATGGACTCAGAAGGTCCGAGATAGTAAGAATATACTAATAACTTGTTGATTTTGGTCAAGGGGTATTTTAGTCATTTACCTCTTTACGTGTCCTTATTTTTCGGGCCCCGTCTCGTAAAACGGACCCTACCATTAGTCTCAGAATATTTGAAATAGTAAAAATTCACTATTCATACGTCTGATTTGGACTTTATTTGCCCTATTAATGACCCAAGGGCATAATAGAAATTTTCTTTTATTTATTAAATAATTAAATTAATTATTTAATTATTTAATTATTTTTCCAGGGGCTTAATTGCATAATTTTTCTAAAAATTGGGCCATAATGTAAATTCGGAGAATTTCTGGGGTCAAACCGTAATTAAGGAAAGGTTTGGTTTATTTAATTTTAATTAATTTAGAAAACCAATAGGTTCGGTCCATTTCCAACTGAACCGGTCCGGTTCACTCACAAACCAACCGGTTTAACCAGTTTGCCACGTAATGCTGACGTCAGGATGACGTCAGCCCTAATGGTTAAAATTTAAAATTCTTAACCCTCTAAACGTCACCGTTTAAATAAACCCATAACCGGATTTGACCCGAACCCGTAACCGACCCGTAGACCGACCCGACCCGAACAGTGTCGTCTTCCCCATCGAAGCCGACACTGTTCATACGAAACCCTAATTTTTCTAGGTTTCTTTTTCTTTAATTTCGTGGGTTCTGGTTCATCAAATCCCTACTGTTTTTATCTTAAAATGTTCCTAAACCATAAACGATCATTTTGGCACCCTTTTTAGGCATCAAACTGGTCCAACGAGCTCGGTTCAAGCTTTGATAATCCGACCTGAAAGTCGGTTGTATACGCTCATTTCTGAGCCAAATTCGATGAGACTTGTCCTGTTGTGGTCCCCTCTTCATGGGGCTTCACTTTCCATTCATCAAAGTGGATTTAATCTCATATTTTTGAACTTTGTTTCTGGAACCCGAACCTATAATTCGATATTTGGGCTTCGATCCTTTTGAGTTTTGGTCGCGGTCATAGGTCTTTGGCATGTTTGTGGAGTCTAGTTGAGGTCTTGATGACCAAAACATTATTTGGTTGCCATTGGTTCAGACCTGCTTGGGCAAGGTCCTCCAATGGCTGCTTTACGTGGGTTTCTATTTTCCTGGGGTTTTTGAGGTCTAATTTCATGCTTGGTTAAGTCTAGACACATCTTAAACATCATATATACATAAATCATGGCTTAAGCAGTTTATAAATATGTAAAACTCTAGAGAGAGAAAATATTAAGATTTTGTGGTTTTTACCTTTCTAAGTTGATTCCTTCTCCCTTCACCACTGGTTTCCTTCCTTCTTCTTCTTCTCAGACTTCCCTTTTTCTCTCTTTCTTTGCTTGGACGAATGGTGTGTGTGTGATGTATGAAATGTGCATATGTGTATATGTATATTTCTCTCACTAGCCCCACTTTCTCTCTCTCTCTCTACCTTTTCTCCACTGTTGGTCTGCCTTATACACTTACACACTCATATTTTCTGACCTTGCCCATACTTCTTTCCCTTTCACCATGCTTCCCCTCACCTAATGTTTTATAAAGTATTCATGTATATATATATATATATATATATATATAACACAACACACACACATGCACGTGACACACACACACACACACATGCACGTAACACACACACACATGCACTGTTCATCCATATATATATATATATATTCATTTATCATTTAATCATATATATATATATATATATATATACACACATGCATATTTGGTCACACATACACATACACATCTTTCCTCTTCTTTGTTTTTTTTTTGTCATTATTATTATTATTATATTTTATAATTATCCTCATAATTTACATTACATATAACTAATATTCAATTTAATAAATTAATTATGTTAAATTAATTTATTTTACACTCATTTTCCATAGCCTCGTAGAACGTGCTTTATTACCCGGCATTCCCGGGTCGGGGTATTACATTCTTCCCTCCTTAAAAGAGTTTTGTCCTCAAAACTCGAATATTCTTTATTTCGAGAGTTCCAGTCTCCTTATGTCATATCTATCATTTTCGTATATCGTAATACATAAGATTATCTTCATTTACTTAATGATTCAGGAGATGAACTTTGATTCATCACTTTCAGGTATAATATATGTTGACTCGTATCACTACTTGCTTCTAATTTACTAGCGTACAATTTCTAATTCTTCATGTCATCTATTAGATTCATGTCTTCCAATGGTTTAAGGATTTCTTCGATCAGGTTGGATAAACTGACACTGTGTGTTTTTCAGCTACCTTAGTTACATGATAAGGCGGCCGTTCCTTACCGGTAACAGAGGTCCTGACAGCACACCAGTGACTATCAATATCCTCCCTTTCTCTTTCATCCTTTTCTAATTATTGTTATTCACCTTCTTAGTTCATGTTTTACTTCTATTCTTCAGACTCTATTTTTCTACTTTACTGCGGGTCCCATACCCCGCCTTCCTATCGTATCACGTATTTCAGAACACTTACTTCATGTTACTACGGGTCCCATACCCCGCCTTTACATTACGTACTTCGCACACCTATTTCACACACTGCGAGTCCTATACCTCGTCTTCATATCGTGTCACGTACTTCACATATCTACTTCATTCATATACTGCGAGTCCCATACCTCGCCTTCATGTCATGTCACGTACTTCACATATCTACTTCATATACTGCGAGTCCCATACCTCGCCTTCATATCATATCACGTACTTCACATATCTACTTCATATACTGCGAGTCCCATACCTCGCCTTCGTACTTCACATATCTATTTCATGTACTACGGGTCCCATACCCCGCCTTCCTATCACGTTGCTTCAGAACACTAACTTCATGTACTGCGAGTCCCATACCCTGCCTTCATACTACGTATTCCTCATATCTACTTCCCACAACGCGAGTCCCATACCTCGCCTTCATATCATATCACGTACTTTACATATCTACTTCATATACTGCGAGTCCCATACCTCGCCTTCATATCATGTTGCTTCAGAATACCTACTTCACATTACTGCGGGTCCCATACCCCGCCTTTATATCACATCACGTATTTCACATATCTTAGGTAGTATAAAACCCTACCCAACCTATAGTTCTATTCTAACTCATCTAATGTCACTAGGGTTGTTCTAGTAAACCTAGTGCTCTGATACCACTCTGTCACGACCCGAAACCCACCCTACGCGGATTACCGGATCGCGACCGCCGCCCCGAGACCCGAAGGCCTCGAGACAAGGCTCGCATCTGCAGCGGTATCGAATAGATGTGCTTCATGTGGTTGCGGAAGCGTGAAAATCTTTTTCTTTTCTTTTCTTATTTTAAAATTTTGCACATCCGTCCAATACTGCCGCTCTTCACATTTCGGTATACATGTATTATAATCATACATTCAGAGCATAACTAAAAACTTAAAAGACTTCATAATTAAAATCTTAATTCAACTGCCCCGTGGGGCTTAATACACATCCTTAAAATGTCAGCTAATACAAAACATATTAATCAGAGTTCATGTGATTTTTCCCCATAAGAACTCCTCAAGCAAATCTTCCCAAAAGCTAGGTTCATCCTTATAGTCTTCAAAAATCGATCTGCCTTTAGTCACCTGAAAGGGGGGGCGGATAAAATCCGGGTAAGCTAATCAAAGCTTGTGAGTAATTCCTGCATTCGTCATGGGGTTTTCAACTGGTAGTGGTTTTAGCACATGAGGGTTTTTGAAATACTCACTACCAATTGCTCGTACATTTTAGAACACAGAATATATGCATTCTTAAAACAATAGCTTTGAACAATTTAAGTATTCAAGCTAAATACACATTTTCTTCAAATAGAGTATATGCAATTTAAAAGCATATAAACACGTGAAATAGAATAGGGATAATACCTACTTCTATTTTCAAAATCACTTGTTATCTTTTCTCTTTTATTAGGCGGAATCTGTTTCGAACCAGACTCCCATTTTACTGCCAATACTGTCGATGGAGATATCTCATTTGCCTGGGGGATTAGATCCTTCTACCGGGCATGTACTGTTGAATCCCGAAGGATTTCAACCATCATATAGGGTGGTACTTAGTACCGTTTATCTTATAAAACATTTGTCACATGACTTCTTCAATAGATATTTTTCATGAACATTTAAAGCATGAAATGTATAAATTCTACAATAAAGCTTCGAATACACGTGATAATCAAATTCAGAATATTAAAGAGGTTTGCAATTGATTTAGACATGCTGATGTATTTTCAAGAAAAGAGCTGAATTTAAAACATTTAATAAGCATGCCGCAACAGAATATTTTAAAAGAACGGAATCATATATAGACTGAATTTGATATTCAAAGGCTGCAATGACTTGTGCTTAAAACTTCTTCAAATATATGGAGTTAAATCTCCAGTTCAAATACAGGGTTACTCACCTCGGTCCTTTAGGGTTAGTGCTACAAATGCGCTTTCCCACTTCCTCCGTAGTTCCTAATAACAATTCATAACAATTTCATCAACTTCACATTTACTACAATATCACCTATCGATGCTTCTTAACTTATGCTTAGTTCGTATTTTATCCTAGTCGATTTACTAACATCCTATAACTTCGCACGTACTTAATTAAACTCGTACTTTAACCTAAGACACAATTTAATGTGTTAGAAACTTAATTTATTTCAACTTATACTCTTCTGGTAGCTCCATTAACTTCAATTTAAAGTTATTTGCTTCACATGTTAACGCGTCGCGTCTTCTCGTACTTTATATTTTTCGTATTTGCCTCAGTTTAATACTTCGGCAATGTTTTAATTATAGTCCTCTGACTGATGCTATTCATCAAATTTTATGTCTTTTTATCTTAGACACTTCTTTTGATCGAATGGACTTTACCATTGGGTCCAGAGCGTCGAAGAAAGTCAGTTTAGGCTTTCTTAGAATTTAATTCGGACTTTTATATGTAAAAGGGCAGAATGGTCATTTATCGTTTTGCGTGTCACATTTTTCGTACTTCGTTTCGTAATTTGGACTCCATTATTGAGTCCGGGATGTCAAAGAAAGTCAATTTAGGCCTTCTCCGGTTTCATTTTGGCTTTAAGAGTACCAGGGGTAATTTGGTCATTTTACCCCTTTGTAGGACTCCAATTTTTTTGGAACCTCATCTCATGTCGTGGGCCTCACCATTGGACTCAGAGGGTCCGAGATAGTAAAAGTACACTAACAACTTGTTAATTTTGGACAAGGGGTATTTTGGTCATTTACCCCTTCATGCGTCTTCATTTTTCGGGACCCAGTCTCGAAAAATGGACCCTACCATCAGTCTTAGAATGTTTGAAATAGTAGAAATTTACTATTTATTTATTAAATTTGGACTTCTTTTGACTTGTTTAGGGAGAAGGGCATTTCGGTCATTTTTGACATAATTAAGGGTCTCAAATTTTTCGGGACTCCATCTCATGTCGAGGACCTCACCAATGGACTCAGAAGGTCCGAGATAGTAAGAATATACTAATAACTTGTTGATTTTGGTCAAGGGGTATTTTAGTCATTTACCTCTTTACGTGTCCTTATTTTTCGGGCCCCGTCTCGTAAAACGGACCCTACCATTAGTCTCAGAATATTTGAAATAGTAAAAATTCACTATTCATACGTCTGATTTGGACTTTATTTGCCCTATTAATGACCCAAGGGCATAATAGAAATTTTCTTTTATTTATTAAATAATTAAATTAATTATTTAATTATTTAATTATTTTTCCAGGGGCTTAATTGCATAATTTTTCTAAAAATTGGGCCATAATGTAAATTCGGAGAATTTCTGGGGTCAAACCGTAATTAAGGAAAGGTTTGGTTTATTTAATTTTAATTAATTTAGAAAACCAATAGGTTCGGTCCATTTCCAACTGAACCGGTCCGGTTCACTCACAAACCAACCGGTTTAACCAGTTTGCCACGTAATGCTGACGTCAGGATGACGTCAGCCCTAATGGTTAAAATTTAAAATTCTTAACCCTCTAAACGTCACCGTTTAAATAAACCCATAACCGGATTTGACCCGAACCCGTAACCGACCCGTAGACCGACCCGACCCGAACAGTGTCGTCTTCCCCATCGAAGCCGACACTGTTCATACGAAACCCTAATTTTTCTGGGTTTCTTTTTCTTTAATTTCGTGGGTTCTGGTTCATCAAATCCCTACTGTTTTTATCTTAAAATGTTCCTAAACCATAAACGATCATTTTGGCACCCTTTTTAGGCATCAAACTGGTCCAACGAGCTCGGTTCAAGCTTTGATAATCCGACCTGAAAGTCGGTTGTATACGCTCATTTCTGAGCCAAATTCGATGAGACTTGTCCTGTTGTGGTCCCCTCTTCATGGGGCTTCACTTTCCATTCATCAAAGTGGATTTAATCTCATATTTTTGAACTTTGTTTCTGGAACCCGAACCTATAATTCGATATTTGGGCTTCGATCCTTTTGAGTTTTGGTCGCGGTCATAGGTCTTTGGCATGTTTGTGGAGTCTAGTTGAGGTCTTGATGACCAAAACATTATTTGGTTGCCATTGGTTCAGACCTGCTTGGGCAAGGTCCTCCAATGGCTGCTTTACGTGGGTTTCTATTTTCCTGGGGTTTTTGAGGTCTAATTTCATGCTTGGTTAAGTCTAGACACATCTTAAACATCATATATACATAAATCATGGCTTAAGCAGTTTATAAATATGTAAAACTCTAGAGAGAGAAAATATTAAGATTTTGTGGTTTTTACCTTTCTAAGTTGATTCCTTCTCCCTTCACCACTGGTTTCCTTCCTTCTTCTTCTTCTCAGACTTCCCTTTTTCTCTCTTTCTTTGCTTGGACGAATGGTGTGTGTGTGATGTATGAAATGTGCATATGTGTATATGTATATTTCTCTCACTAGCCCCACTTTCTCTCTCTCTCTCTACCTTTTCTCCACTGTTGGTCTGCCTTATACACTTACACACTCATATTTTCTGACCTTGCCCATACTTCTTTCCCTTTCACCATGCTTCCCCTCACCTAATGTTTTATAAAGTATTCATGTATATATATATATATATATATATATATATATAACACAACACACACACATGCACGTGACACACACACACACACACACACACATGCACGTAACACACACACACATGCACTGTTCATCCATATATATATATATATATTCATTTATCATTTAATCATATATATATATATATATATATACACACATGCATATTTGGTCACACATACACATACACATCTTTCCTCTTCTTTGTTTTTTTTTTGTCATTATTATTATTATTATATTTTATAATTATCCTCATAATTTACATTACATATAACTAATATTCAATTTAATAAATTAATTATGTTAAATTAATTTATTTTACACTCATTTTCCATAGCCTCGTAGAACGTGCTTTATTACCCGGCATTCCCGGGTCGGGGTATTACAATATTTGTTTTTCCAGCCACCTTATTTCATGGCATTTCCTCCACTGTTTCGAGCCCAAATCATCCCCATTGGATTTCTGCACCTCAAGGGATTAAATCCCTATAGTTTGTTTCTAATTTAAAGCATAAAATAATTGAAATCGATTATCTCTAAAAAAATTGTAACTGCCTTTTTTCACTTCATTTCTGAACCAATTCCATCCATTCTTTTTGCAAATTAACCCTAGTTCTATGCTTATTAAGACCCTATCATAAGATCTAATCTTCATGCTTTGAAACATAAAATACAGAAATCACTTTACTTACCAACTTGACGACAGTATCTTCTTTTTCTCTATGCTTCTCCTCATTTGCTTCCCCTCTGAGTTCAATCAACTCTCAGTTTCTATCATTCTTCTTTGTTTTTCCTCCTAAACATGCAGTACATGGCTTGTATTTATAGAACAATCTCCATCGCCCTTATTATTTCTCTCTCCTCTCTCTATTTCTTGCCACTTTTATTGACTTTCTTTCTTCTTTTTTTATTCTTTGATTTCGGCTACTACTTTTTTGTTTTCCTTGCATTAATTTCATAAGATATTTATATATATATATATATATAATATACATATACACACACTAACACACTTTTCACATATTTTCTGCTGACAGCTTTGTTGTTGTCCTTCCCTTCTGTAATATCCCGACCTGGGATATGACACGTCAATCGAGGTAGACCCAGTCGAGTAGTGTAATACAAGTTGTAACCCGAGTTGTTAAGGCTCTATATCATGATATTGTATGGACTAAATGATTTTGGAAGGTGAACGATTTATTTTGTACAGTCAATGTCGGGCGACACTCGAGCAACCCAAGACTGAGCCTCGTAATAAGTGCACACACATTCCCATGCATGTGTAGGATTTCATATATGTGTAGCCCGTTAAATATAAGAGTATATATATACTTACAGAAATTAGTATATATATATATTGATATATATTGATGTATAAATGAGGTATAAATATACGTATATATACATATATATATATATATGTATTAAAATGGAAATGAAAGAATAAAAAGGGGACTGCCATGCATGCTGCATGGTAGTGTGCCTGTGTGACTGTGTGTGTGTGTCAAGTGTGTGTTGTGTGTGAGTTGTGAAGGCAATAAGCTGTCGACTTCAAGGAACCAAGTGGGAGCATTAAAAATACATATATATATATATATATATATATATCAAATATCTTTGAATTGAAATGTGGAGAAAGGAGATGGATGGGGCGATAAAAAGCAGTCAAAAATGACTACAAGAAAGAGAGGATAAGAGCGAGAGTGTAGGCGCTGCATGTGAGGAATTTTTCCATATATATAGGTGAGATCTGTTGAGAGAAAATTAAAAGGACCAAAGAGAAACCAAAGAAGCTGAAAGCTTTAGAAGATTCAGAAAACTTAGAAGAGAAAATCAGAAGAAGAAACGGAAGAAGATACAGCGAGTCAGGAACTGAAATTAGGTTGGTAATCTTACACTTTGGTTTTAATTGTACAAGCATAATTGTTTAATTGTAAAAGTAGGGTCTAAATAAGCATGGAAAAAGATTTTGTTTTCAAAAAGAATCAATTTAAAAGGGTTAGAAACAAGAGAGAAAGAGTCAATTGCAGGTCATAGGGATAATTCGGGTTTTTGAATTTATATGCTTCAAACTTTGTTTTAACTATGAGGAACTGATCCTCAATAATGCAAAAAACTATTTGGAATTTACATTTGCTTAAAATAGTAGCATATTTGGTAGGAAATTGCAAGGAACCAGGTCGACGGAGAATCGATTTCTCATAGAAAATTTCATATTCAAAAAGCTAGGGTAGTTTAAATCAAAAACTGAGGGAATAAATGAAAACCCATGAAAAAAGGAAGGAAATCTCAT
The DNA here is from genome assembly GCA_008638375.1 of Nyssa sinensis. Classification (NCBI taxonomy): domain Eukaryota; kingdom Viridiplantae; phylum Streptophyta; class Magnoliopsida; order Cornales; family Nyssaceae; genus Nyssa; species Nyssa sinensis. The sequence continues at coordinate 36,660,921 of CM018035.1, forward strand.
TCCTTTTAGGTTGGAAAATGATCGAAAAATAATGGCCGTCACCGGGGAAGATGACGGAATCTTGATGGAACCCTACCGGAAAAACGTGGGTGATGATGAATAGTGGTTATTCAAAACGGTATCGTATTGAGACGCAGTGTGTTGATACTACGTCGTTTCGAGGGTGAGGGTGTTTTAAATTTAAAAGCTGAAGTGGACTGTTTGGTTATGAAGCTTATAAATTAAATCTACTATTCTGATTTAAATAAGGATATCCGATCCTTGGATTGAGAGTTAACCGCCATTTGGCTCAGGAATAATGGGAAAAAAATACGCAGGGGTTGCTGCCCCGGCGAGTTAAACCCTAGACCTAGGGTGAATGAGGGATCCACAGACCACTGAGCCACGACTCACGTGTGGTCATATGTTCACCGAATATTTATATATATATATATATATATATTATATGAATAACTATTTAAATACATTAATTAATTAAAGAAATCAAATAATTAAATTAAATAAAGAAAATTGATACGTAGTCCAAATTAAGTAAATGATTAGTGTTTTATTTATGTAACGGATATTCTAAGGCCAATGGAAGGGTCCCGTTTTGCAAGACAGAACCCCAAAAAATAAAGACCCGTAGAAATGCAAAATGACCATAATGCCCCTAATAGTACCCGAACCCAAATGGAATTCTGTGAAAGCCTAAACCGACTTTCTTCGACATTCCGGACTCAATGGTAGAGTCTAAATTAGTGATATAGATACTTGTAATAGTAAGGTATAAAATTTGATGAATAGCATTAAAACTGAGATGTATTTACTAATGTATAGGGGACTCAAAAGGAAATGGCAAAATCACTGAATACTAATCTAGGAACGCATTTAAAGGTAAGTAAAACCTATTCTTTTCCATGTGGTATTTCCAAGCCAAAAGTTTATTCCATTACTGCTGAATTTGTACTCTTGAACGTACTAGATATTAATCTTTTCCACAATGTGATATTTTTCTATCTTGTGGACATTTATTGACTGCTATATCATTGTTATCATGTTATGCTATGCCTTGAAAGGCTTACTGTTATGTCTTTACCAAATATATGATATTCCATTTTTATACTCTTATGGAATCAAGTATGATCATGATATGTTTATGTATACCGAATTTGTGCTCAGTCACAATATTCATCTAATGCTTTCTGATCTACTAGAGACCTACGGGTCATGTCCGTGAACGGACATATGGCAATACATTGGAGTTTTGTTTGATTAGAGTTTCCATTGGGGGGTATGTCGGGCTCCAAAAGACCGAAGGCATGCCGAACCCTGAAACAGTTTAAATGCATCTCTTACATGATTATGATTGTTGAATAACATTATTCCCTATACATATCTTATACTAAGAGAATATTCCTTATTGAATTGATTGTGATCAATTTATTGTGGCAATACATTCATGTTAATACGTTATTATTGAGAGTTCTAAGTTGATGTTATATCCATTACTCCTGATTGTATATTGTGACCCCACTGTCCATTGGCCATTATGGCAACTATTCTTATTGGCTATCATAGCATCGTATTTCTTATGATTGGCTATCATGTTCTTATTCATGGATTCATATTTTTTTATGATCACTGATATTTGTGTCGGAGATGGAAATTTACTTGCTGAGCTTTTTTAGCTCATTCCATATTACTTACCATTTTTCAGGTAGTGACGCTGGAAGACCCCAGTAGGAGTCTGAGAGCGTAGGAGGACATTTTGAGGAAATGTACCAGTCTATGTTGTAGTTCTCTGATGTATTCACCACCCACAGGTGCCGGTTATGTTCAGTTCTTGAATTGCCATTGTAGAACCATATGATATATTATAGATTTCCGCTGATTATTGTACTGATAAGACTTCCGCTGATTATCATTTTAAATTTTTAGTATATGGCATATTAGTACTATGATACAGGAATGGAAAAAGTAGGGACGGCCTTAGGGTCCGCCTCGCGACACAAAATCCACATAGGGTGGGTTTCGGGTCATGACACCTTCCACATATGTATACCTATATCAACTATACATGTATTTTGTATCAAATGTGCATATGTATTTATCATATGTATAGTATATGTATACATATACCAATACATATATTATTTCACACATATATCTATATATGTTGTGTTATATATATATATATATATATATATATATATATATATATATATATATATACTGTATATAAATATATTTTTTCATATACACGTATTTCTGTACAGTCGAATTTCCTGTAGGGGCGTCCCTTGTGTATTCAGAATTGTTTGTAAATTGCATCATACGTTTGACACCATTGTCTGTTTTCAAAATTGTACATCTATCTTATTACAGTACGCATTTAGATTACAAGTCGGTTTCATACCGGTTGATCTAGTCTACCTCGGGTCTAGTGTTGTATTTCAAGTTGAAATGTTACACTTGTCGTAATGCATCCCTAACAATTGTTGGAAAGCACTTATCATGGAAAACGGCAATAAAAACTTCTCATTCCACCACCATGAAAGGTCTAACTACCTTCCACTAGTCTAGGGCCTTGCCTACAACTAGAATTATGGCAAAGTCGATCCAAAGATCATTCTTCTCAATCCAAACCATATCAAAAAGTCTACTAACATGTCGCAACCAATAACTTGCCGCAAGTGGATTAGGCTCTCCTCAAAACTTATGAGGGTTGAGCCTCTAAAACTCCCTCATGACCGTAGTGGCCCTACTTTCCACTACTTGAGGCTATGACTATGCCTCATTCCTATTGGCTTGCTCCATCACACCTCTCGCAATCTATGCCCCATCCATATGAACATTAGGGACTATAGGAGGCTCAGAGACTTGTGCTCTTCCCTTACCCTGACCTCGACCTCTAGGCGGCATGTTATATAGATAGAATAAGAACAAGGATAAATATTCAATATTTTTCCCATACTTAGTTATATTGCTGAATGTTGTGCCCCATGATGCATCAAATAGCCCAATGCACATTAGATCAAGCATATATAAATATCTAGAAAATTTGACATTACATCATCCATTCAAGTCAATACACATACTAACACTTAAATAGTTTACAATGATTTTTGAATCACTAACTAACAAGACAATCAAATATAGTCACATCAAATATATGCAATGCACTTAACATTTCAAACAATCCTAAATATTCATCACAAGGTTCAAGCAACTTAGTCTTTTGTTTTTTTTTTTAGGTATTCTAGTGTTGCCCTATCCTATCTGTCACATCCCGAACCCCACCCTACGCGGATGTCGAGGACGTGATGCCAGTTAGCCGCCTTGCCAGTTTGCCGACCGACAATGCGACCAACCAAAGGCAAATTTCTGAACTTACCGATGAATTGCATTCCAAATGTAAGGTCAGAGCAGCGGAATTTCAAACTTTTTATCTCGGGAATGCAACTCCTTTATAATTACCATAGTGATACGTACCACAGAGAAAGTCTAAAGCCAGATAGTTAATAACTCTAACCATAGAGCACGTTTATAATCAGACATATAACACAGAGCATACTAATTTCTCTAGAGTACCATTACCATGAGCCATGTCCCAATACATCTAATGCATATCAATGAAGTCAATCGTATCATGTCACTCACCTGAATAACCAGATTCAATCCACAAGAGTCCAAGTCTCCACAAATCAGTGCCATCAGATCCTTTACTTGGAATGCCACTCAGCCTATCCATGTCATATCATAGTGCCTTCTAATCCAATAGAGATAAGTCCTGAAAAATGTTAGGATAATGGGGTGAGCTTTAACAAGCCCAGTGAGTAGCAGAGGTTCCCTGTCATGGGTTTCAAAACCAGTTCTTGCTTATAAAGCACATGGATAGTTCAATCACTTTAGAATAACAGTTTTTATAAATCCATTTTAAATGCAGTTTGAGTAGAATTAAACAGAACTGAACTAAATAGAACAAACAGATCAGAACAGAACAGAACATACCAAATCAGAATAGAACAGAACATAATAGATCATAACAAAACATAACCGAACAGAATGGAGGAGAACATGACAAATCAGAACAAGACAGTAAATGATGCCAATATATCAATCAAAGGCATAGGCATATCATCAATGAAACTGAACAGAACAGAATTGAGCGGAACAGAATAGAACAAAACAGAACATAATGCCAATTAGGCACATAATCAAGTATATTCGAGCTTCCCCAACTACCCATCGCGGACTACTCGTGGGGCCTCTACCCTCTGGGTACCACTCTGGCACATAATCACGAAATGGATGCTCAAATGCTACTTAAGTAGAATAATGCAGCTCAAACGGATTAGACCAGAATAAAACAGATCAAATAGATCAAAATAGAGTAGATCCAAAACAGAACGGATCAGAACAGAACTGAGTACCAATCAAACAACGGCATATCACCAAATGTATCTGAACCTTCCCTAGCTACCCATAAGCAGACCACTCGTGGGGCCTCTACCCTCTAGGGTCAAATCAGAGCGGAACAATATGTCAATCAGAAGTATAGGAAAATAAATCAAAGAACAAAATAGAACAGTATTGAGCGGAACAGAACAAAACAGAACAGGATGCCAATTGGGCACCTAATTAAGTATATTCGAGCTTCCCCAACTGCCCATCGCAGACTACTCGTGGGGCCTTTACCCTCTGGGTGCCGCTTTGGCCTACTTATGCCATACCGCTCAAAACTAAAGTGGGCCCAAGAGTAAGACACAACATAACGAAACAGAATCTGAACAGATCATATAACAGAATAGAACAGACCCGAACAGAACAGAAGAGCAAGACAGAATAAAATCATGCCACGTGTAATGCAGTACAAAGAGTATGCATTTAAATATATGCATTTAAATAGTACAGTATAGGAAACAGTACAATGTATGAAGATACAATATCTAGATAGTATAACTTATACACCAAGTCAGAAGTTCCAAGTTACTCACAAACTGATCACTTATCTCCTTGTACAGATAATCTGATAACCTCCAGGTATGTTAGGCATCTCCATGTATAACCTGAATAATCATCATTAATCACAGACAGATCAGAATTCATCCATTCACGTCTTATTCATAATCTTAGGCGTCTATCGGATTACCTAAGGTAACCTAATAGCCTATCGCCCTTTCATTGGGTTTCATCCAAGGCTATTTCATTCTTTAATTAGGCTTAGTAATTATTAGGATTATAATCTAAGTCATTTAGACTTCAATCGTTATCAGTTAAGTATTTATTTAACCTTAGGGCAAAATGGTAATTTTACCATTCTTGTCCCGGACCCTATCGTGGTCCTCAGAATGGTTCACATATCTTAAATATAAATTTCTAAGTCTTTTGGACTCAAATCGTTATCAGTTAAGTACTTATTTAACTTTAGGGGTGATATACCACAGACAGACACACCAGTCACCTTGAGACACGTGTGCTTACAGAGCTGATATTCTCGATCATACTAAGCAGCCATAAGCCTTCAGAGCATCCTCATATATATACGTCATACAGAGCTGATATTCTCGATCATACAGAGCAGCCATAAGCCTTCAGGGCATCCTCATATATATATATATATATATATATATATATATATATATATATATATCTTACAGAACCGATAAACTCGGTCATACAGTGCAGGCGGAGCCTCCAAGGCATTCTCATCCGCATATCTTCCAGACCTTATGCTCTGGGCAATATTCATTCAACATCTCATATGGTTCCGACCTTATGGCTTCCTTAAAAACTGCCAAGCAGAGAATAAGGAAACAGCCTTCAACACGGAAACTACTATCTATGATTATCTCTATCTACGACACAACACTTCACAAGGTAACTGCAATCTCCGATGATCGAATCCCTATATTCATGGCATCGAATCCTAATCAACTTAGGAAGGCCACAACCTATAAATTAAACCCTAAAGGTATGCTTTATTCTTATGCTCATTCTTTGGCTTTCAATACAGTCTTTCAATTCTTTTTTCTTACTTAAGCATCGGAGCGGCTATCGCCGGAGCCAATTTGGTGGTCCTCTGATCATCTTCCTGAGTGTGCTACAGGTCACGGAGCCCATACTTATTGCGAGTCGAAAAGTGCAGCATCAGTTTGGCGCCGTCTGTGGGAACGACTAATCTCCAAGTGCTCTATTCATAAACTCATCTCTTTTCTCACCGGAAAACTATGGCCCCAAATCTCTGACCACGATAGAATACTCAGGTTCCGCAAAGCTCTCAGTATCAACCGCCCGCTCCACGAGCAAGGGGGCCAACAGTTAATCCCATGCGACAAGAGATCGAATCGATCAAACGACACAATGAACTGGTGCAGGAACAGTTGCTTGCCATCACTAGAACGCTGGCAACGCTCACACAGAATCAATGGATGAACCCTCCTAACCCACCGGTCAAGAACTTCATGAACAGGCTCCAAATAACCAGCCCGGGCACCCCTAGGGTGTTTCCCACGTTGGCAGAGATCCACAACCGTCAGCAGCTCCAGGTTGGGGACCGTCAGCAGCTCCAAGCTGGGGAACATCAGCCTTCGTTCTTGACGTCCATTACCAAAGCACTACTTGAGCCCCAACTCCAAGGGCCTTGGGAGCACATCCGGCACCACAGGAGCCCCATCCCCATGCAGCACCAATCCCTCTGGTTCGGAACCCTTCTCCGTCCAAAGGGCATACTCAACCCTACTACCCTGAAGCCGAGGCTATCAGGCAGGGTTCGCAAGATGTCAAACTCAGAGACCCGCGGAGGGTAGAGGAAATTGCCGAGTCTATGGACCGCACAATTACCTTGAGAGGACCTCAGAACCCTCCAGAGCAAGACGAGTTGGCCAGGCTGCTCGGAAGACTGGCCACCCCATTCACTCACGCCATTATGTTAGAAGAAAGGCCCAGAAAGTTCATGGTGCCAAAGTTCACCCTGTACGACGGGTCTGGAGATCCAGGAGATCATCTCTCGCACTACCAGCATACTATGGCCCTCCACGGGGCTTCTGATGCTTTTATGTGCCAAACTTTCATCACCAGCTTGAAGGGAACTGCTCTGAAGTGGTTCCACAACCTCCCTCCGAACTCAATTACCAGCTTCTATGAGCTCGGTAGACAATTCTTGGACAGGTTTATGACCAGTAGAAGGCTCAGAAGGGGACCAGAGTTCCTGTTAAATGTCAAGCAGACTAAGGAGGAGTCCCTCAGAGCCTACATTGCGCGCTTCAATGCCGAACTCACGGAGATCACTGACTGTAGCCCAAAGTTCCTTGTAGCAGCCCTAACTGCTGGGCTTGCCCAAGGTGGTTTCAGAGACTCCTTAACAAAGAGCCCCCCAGCCGACATGGCGGCATTAATGGATCGGGCCAGAAAGTACATCAACCTGGAAAAAGCCAACCGCACATCCCAGAAGGGCAAAGACCAGACCCAGAGGGATAATCCAAAGAGGGAGGTTCACAAGAAGGAGGACCACAGAAGAGACTCCAACAAAAAGAGGGCCAGGAGCCCAGAAAAGATAACAGCACCCAGAGCTGTGTACAATTCCGGACCAAGGGAGTTCACCAACTTCATTCCTTTAAACACTACACCGAACCAGGTACTCCGGCAGATTCGAGATCGGGAAAACCTGAGGTGGCCGGAACCAATCAAAGGAGATCCCAGTCTTCGGGACCAAAGTAAGTATTGTAATTTCCATAAAGATCATGGACATACAACTAACACATGTAGGACCCTTTGATATGAGATAGAGCAGCTCATAAAGAAGGGACGTCTTCGGGGGTTCGTCAAGCTAGACGGAAGGCAGAACCCCCAAGAAGACAAGCCTCAACAATGGCCAGACCAGAGGCCCGAGCAGAGGCAGGAGCAGAGGGAATGACAAAACGAGCCTCAGAGGCAGAACAACCATGTCATCTACGTCCTGCATGCTGACTCCCCTATCACAGGAATGTCCAACAGGGCAAGAAAGAGATATGCTCGGGAGGCCAGAGCTGCCCCGAACGTATTACAGATCTCCAATGTAGAAAAGAGGCTCAAGCCAGCACCGGAGATCCAATTCACTGAACAAGATCTAGCAGGGGTACACTGCCCTCACAGTGATGCCCTTGTTATCACTCTCAAAATTGCCAACTTCAAGATCAGGAGAGTCCTGGTCGATATTGGCAGCTCCGTCAACATACTGTTCTATGAGCCACTTAAACAGATGGGGATGGATCATGACAACGTCAAGCCCACTACTACGGTGATGGCAGCTTTTGATGGCAATCTCAGCACCCAATTGGGGAGAGTCGACCTTCCTACCACTGTAGGTGAGGGTGAAGGGCAAAAGACCACCATCTCGGAGTACATGGTGTTGAACATGAAATCTCCCTACAACGTCATAATCGGGAGACCCTGGTTACACCAGATAGGGGCTGTTACCTTGACCCTCCATCAGTGTCTGAAATACATCCACAACCAGAACGTTCACTCTGTCAGAGGGTGTCAGCCAACCTCCCGAGAGTGCCATGCTATTGCCCTTAAGGAGAAGGCTCCTAAATAGCAATTACAGTACACTCGGGACTGTGCAGATCTAGTTCTCACCCACATTCCCGAGGTGGAAGTTTGCCCATCCAGCATTGAAGAACCCCTGAGATCAAGGGGACGCGACAGCCGAGCCAAACCTGTTGGCGAGCCCGTCAAAGTATTGGTCAGTTCAGAAGCAGAGGGGCGTTATTTGTATATCGGCCCAGATCTAACGCACACCGAGCAGGAAAATATAGTCAGGTTTCTAAAAAACAACCTCTCTATATTTTCTTAGGAAACCAGGGACATGGAGGGTATAGACCCTAGCCTCATAACTCACAAGCTGATGGTCGATCCAGATCATCCACTAGTCAGACAAAAGAGAAGACCGATTGCTCCTGAACGACATCGGATTATAAATGAAGAAGTCCAGAGGCTGCTTGAAGCCAAGATGATACGAGAAGTGTTCTATCCTGAGTGGCTAGCCAACACTGTGCTTGTCAAGAAGAAAAACGGCAAGTGGAGAGTCTGCGTTGATTATACAGACCTCAACAAGGCATGCCCGAAGGACAGCTTTCCACTGCCAAGGATAGACCAACTGGTTGACGCCACTGCAGGGCATGAGCTTATGAGCTTCATGGATGCCTACTCTGGGTACAACCAGATCCAGATGTACCCTCCAGACCAAGAGAAGACAGCTTTCATAACCGAACGAAGGCTCTACTGCTACAGAGTAATGCCTTTCGGTTTGAAGAACGTTGGAGCCACTTATCAGCGGTTGGTGAACAAGATGTTCAGCCCACTACTCGGTAGTACCATGGAGGTATACATCGATGACATGCTGGTGAAGAGTCTGCAGAAAGGTAGTCACCTCCAGCACTTAGCCCAGACCTTCAATATCCTCAGACAGCACAAGATGAAGCTCAACCCCTCGAAATGTACCTTCGGGGTTACGAAGGGAAAATTCTTGGGATACATTGTCTCTCAGAGGAGTATCGAAGCAGACCCCACTCAGATCCAAGCTCTGATTGGGCTGAAGTGTCACGACCCGAAACCCACCCTATGCGGATTACCGGATCGCGACCGCCGCCCCGAGGCCCGAAGGCCTCGAGACAAGGCTCGCATAGGTAGCGGTATCGAATAAATGTGCTTCATGTGGTTGCGGAAGCGTGAAAATTTTTTTTTTTTTTTTCTTTTCTTTCTTATTTAAAATTTGCACATCCGTCCGATACTGCCGCTCTTCACATTTCGGTATACATGTATAATCATACATACAGAGCATAACTAAAACTTAAAAGACTTTATAATTACAATCTTAGTTCAACTGCCCCGTGGGGCTTAATACATATCCTTAGACTGTCTGGAAATACAAAATATACTAATCAAGGTTCATGTGATTTTTCCCAAAGGAACTACTTAAGCAAATCTTCCCAAAAGCTAGGTTCATCCTTAATGTCTTCAAAAATTCGATCTGCCATTAATCACCTGAAAGGGGGGCGGATAAAATCCGGGTAAGCTAATCAAAGCTTGTGAGTAATTCCTGCATTCGTCATGGGGTTTTCAACTGGTAGTGGTTTTAGCACATGAGGGTTTATGAAATACTCACTACCAATTGCTTGTACATTTTAGAACACAGAGTATATGCATTCTTAAAACAATAGCTTTGAACAATTAAAGTATTCAAGCTAAACACACGTTTTCTTCAAATAGAGCATATGCAATTTAAAAGCATACAAACATGTGAAATAGAATAGGGATAATGCCTACTTCTATTTTCAAAATCACTTGTCGTCTTTTCTCTTTTATTAGGCGGAATCTGTTTCGAACCAGACTCCCATTTTACTGCCAATACTGTCGATGGAGATATCTCATTTGCCTGGGGGATTAGATCCTTCTACCGGGCATGTACTGTTGAATCCCGAAGGATTTCAACCATCATATAGGGTGGTACTTAGTACCGTTTATCTTATAAAACATTTGTCACATGACTTCTTCAATAGATATTTTTCATGAACATTTAAAGCATGAAATGTACAAATTCTACAATAAAGCTTCAAATACACATGATAATCAAATTCAGAATATTAAAGAGGTTTGCAATTGATTTAGACATGCTGATGTATTTTCAAGAAAAGAGCTGAATTTAAAACATTTAATAAGCATGCCGTAACAGAATATTTTAAAAGAACGGAATCATATATAGACTGAATTTGATATTCAAAGGCTGCAATGACTTGTGCTTAAAACTTCTTCAAATATATGGAGTTAAATCTCCAGTTCAAATACAGGGTTACTCACCTTGGTCCGTTTAGGGTTAGCTCTACTGAGGCGCCTTCCCTTTTACTCTCTCTTTCCTTAGCCTATCAAGATTCATGAAGATTTCATAAATTTTCATATGTACTTAATTAACTCCACAACTCACTAAGTGTAGACTGTGAGAGGCCTAACTTGTCATACCTGTCTGTCTTATAACTGAAATACAGAGCTAGTAACTTATGTTCTTAATGATAATAATATTACCTGCGACGCCATTCGGCTAAGGTTTCTGTGTTCTCTCTCTCCTCTTCCAATTTCCTTTCTTCTTCCTTCTTCTTTTTAGCCTCCGCCACCATGGCCTTGGTGGGTGATTTGAACATGAAGGGGCTTACCGAGACGACCTCTGTCGCCTTGGCTATCTTGACAAATCTGTTGATTACTCTCTGTCGACGCAACAGCTCTTGCATGAAGGCCTGTTGCTTTGGGTCCTTGGCCCTTTGGGCCTTGGTCATGATCGTGTATTTGGTTCGTTGTTCTTCCATGATTTACCTAAGATCAATTTATGAGTTAGAAATTTTTATTCTAAGATTGATGTGTTGTCATGTCCTCGTATATGCCGTAGATTAGTACTTTGGCATCACTTTAATTTATAGTCATCTGACAGATGCTATTCATCAAATTTTATGTATTTTTATTTTTTGGACATTTCTTTTGGTCAAATAGACTCTACCATTGAGTCCGGAGCGTCGAAGAAAGTCAGTTTAGACCTTCTTTGGTTTAATTTGGCTTTTGGTGTACTAGGGGTAATTTGGTCATTTTACTCTGTTACGTGTCTTTATTTTTTCGGGTCCCGTCTCTTAAAATGGACCCTACCATCAGTCTCAGAGTATCCAAAATAGTAAGGATACACTATTTATTTGTTTAATTCGGACTTCGTTTGACTTGTTTAGGGGGAAGGGCAATTTGGTCATTTTGACATTTTTTTTTAGGAGTCTTAAATTTTTCGGGGCCTCATCTCATGTCACAGACCTCATAAATGGACTCAGAGGGTCCGAGATAGTAAAGTTACATATATAACTTGTCATTTTTGGTCAAGGGGTATTTTGGTAATTTATACCTTAACGTGTCTAAATTTTTTTTTTGGGCCCCATCTCGTAAAACGAACCCTACCATTGGCTTCAGAGTATCCGAAATAGTAAGGATACACTATTCGTTTATTTAATTTGGACTTCATTTGCCCCATTTATGACCCAAGGGTAATTTAGTAATTTTACTTATTTAATAAAATAATTAAATAAATTATTTTATTATTTTATTATTTTTCCAGGGGTATATTTGCATAATTTTTCCAAAATTTGGGCCACAGTGTAAATCCGTAGAACAGTTGGGGGTCAAAATTAAATATTCAAAACTTTCGAACTGAACCAGTGGGTTCAGTCCTATCTCAAATGAACCGGTCCAATTTCAATTGAACCAATCCGGTCTGGTTGGGTTTATTGTATAATGCTGACGTCATGATGATGTCAGCCCTAATTGTTTAAAATTTAAACATAAGCATAAACGACGCCGTCCCACTTAACCGTTTATACGACGGGTCGGGTTCCGACCCGAACCCGATTTGACCCATTTGACCCGAACGACCACTGTTCATCTTCTTCCCCGTTTCTTCCCAGTGTTGCCCTAGTTGCAGGTTTTCAATTTTTTTTCCTATTTCGTGGATTTCTACAACTCCGTTTCTTCTGCTTTCTTTTCCAAACACCTCCTAATACATTTTAGAACACTTCTACATTGATTTGGAGGTTCGAATGTAGCTCAATGACTCGAATTAAGCCGCGATAATCCGAGCTGTTCATAGGTCGTTCATGCTCGTTTGTCGATGGTTTTTCACGAGGTTTTGCTTGTTTTAATCCTCTCTTCATGGGGATTAAATTTTCGTTCATAAGGGTAGGTTTAAAGGCAAGCTTAAGGGTTTGGGTTGAAAACCCGAAACCTGTAAGTCAATGGTCGAGGGTCGTTTCTTGTGATTTTTGGTCGCGGGTATAGGTCTTCATGACCCTCATGACTTCTTCTTGAAGTCCCTATGCATCAAAAAGAGTTTGGCTTCCATCATTTCAGACCTGCTATAGCATGGTCTTCAATGGCGGTTCACTGTTGGGTCACGTAGTTCTAGGTGTTTTTATGTCTTAATTTCATGTTTAATCATGCCTAAATATGTTTAAAACATCATATATACAAAATCTAGAACTAAAACAGTTTATGCATGCAAAATTTTCTAGAGAGAGAAAGTAATGGTTCTTGGTGTTTTACCTCTAACAATGGCTTTCTCTCTCTTTCCTCCTTCCTCTGAGACCTCTCTTCTCTTCTTCTAAATGCTCAGAACTCTCCCTCTCTTTCTCTATTGCTGATCGGTGGAGATCTTGTGTGTAAGCCATGTATGACCATTTGTATAGGTGAGAAATTAAATGGCTATCACCTCACTTAATTGCCCCTCATTTCACTCCCTTACCCCATCAGACCATAGCCATACTTCTCCCTATTCATCTTCACCTAATGGCCATATAATATACACATAAAATACATGCCACCTTACCCATATTAATTCCCATGTCTCCCTCTCATCTATTCATGTACACATATATATATATATATATTATATTTAATTTACATATTACTCCACACTCACACACACGGCTGGTATATATATATATGTATATATATATTTTTATATTTTCACTTAATTTGTCATATTTAATTTATTATTAAATTGTTTATTCAATTTATTACACTTTACCAATTAACCATCATATTTCATATTAATCATAATAAATACTTAATTTCTCATATTAATAAATTAATTTTATTAAATTAATTTATTATTGTTTTAAAAACATAATATTTACTTCCATTTTTCATACCCTCGAAATACGTGTCATATTACCCGACATTCTCGGGTCGGGGTATTACATGAAGTCACCAAGAACCAGGAAGGAAATTCAGGCACTGAATGGCAGAATTGCGGCACTGAGCAGATTTATCTCCAAATCCACTGATCGCTGCCTACCTTTCTTCAAAGCTCTGAAGGGCAGCAAAGCTTTGCAGTGGATGGAAGAATGCGAGAAATCCTTTCAAAAACTAAAGGAGTATCTAGCCTCTCCAGAGCTCTTGTCAAAACTAGTACAAGGAGAAAAGCTATTCTTGTACCTCGCAGTTTCTGAAAACGCGGTCAGCTCCGCATTGATCAGACAGGACAGGGGAGTACAGAGGCCTATATTCTACGTCAGTAGGACATTACTTGACATGGAAAAAAGATATCCAGAAGTAGAAAAGCTGGCCTATGCCTTGGTCATATCAGCTCGGAAGCTTCGACCTTATTTCCAAGCCCATCCAATCAAGATCCCAACTGCCTATCCTCTGAAGTCAATACTGAAGAAACCTGAGGTATCGGGAAGATTGGTGAAGTGGTCTGTGGAGCTAGGGGAATTTGACATATCATATGTACCCCGAAACTCCATCAAAGGGCAGGCCTTGGCTGATTTTGTTGCCGAATTCACCCCGGCACTTCAAGACAAAGCACAACTCATCGAAACCTCGGGAACCTGGCTATTATACATCGATGGATCGTCAACCGATCAAGGCTCAGGAGTAGGCCTTGTACTACAGTCCCCTGAAGGGCTCACGACAGAAAAAGCAGTCAGCCTAGGATTCAAAGCTTCCAATAATGAAGCAGAATATGAAGCTCTAATCTTAGGCATGAAGCTTGCCTTGGAATGTGAGGCTCAGAACCTCAAAGTCTTCTCAGACTCCCAACTGGTGGTAAGCCAAGTCCTGGAAGAATTTGCCATTAAAGACGATCGGATGCTCTGGTATTCCAAACTGGTGAACCACTTGAAGCACTCCTTCCAGACATTCACTATCTAGAAAATTGAAAGAAGCCAGAACTATAGAGCAGATGCTTTGGCTAACATGGCATCCCGCCTAAAGTCTGAAGCAAACTCCATAGTAAAAATCTCCTACCAGCCAGGACCTAGCATAGAGGAAGCCCAAGTTGCTCAAATTGCTGAACAGCCCTAGAACTGGATGACTCCAATCCTCCAATACCTGCAATCCGGGCTCCTCCCAGAAGATAAAAACAAAGCCAGGAGAATCCGAATCAGAGCGGCTCGGTACTTGATCCTGAACAACAAGCTTTTCAGAAGGTCGTATTCTCAACCTCTGTAAAATGCTTAACTCCAGAAGAATCACAATATGTTTTAGCTGAAATACACGAAGGAATTTACGGGAATCACAATGGGGGCAGAACTATAGCTCACCGAGCTCTGTCTCAGGGCTATACTGGCCTAGCATGCTTAAGCAGGCTAAGGAGTATGTTCAGAAGTGCAACAAATGCCAAAGATTTGCCCCATATCAACATCAGCCTCATCACGAGCTTATCCAGATTCCTAGTCCTTGGCCCTTTGCTCAGTGGGGAATGGACATCGTGGGTCCATTACCAAGGGCTCCACCAAACAGGAAGTATCTCTTGGTAGCCATTGACTACTTCTCAAAATGGGCCGAAGCTGAACCTCTAACACATATCACAGAAAAGGAAGTCAAGAGCTTCACCTGGAAGAACATTGTGTACAGGTTCGGCATACCACGTGTGATTATCTCCGACAACGGGACACAATTCACTGGTAAAGGCTTCAAGAAATTCTGTGAAAATCTCAATATTAGGCAACACTTTGCCTCTCCGAGCCATCCACAAGCAAACGGGCAAGCAGAGGTTACCAACCGAACGATCCTTGACGGGTTAAAGAAAAGGTTGGAACAAGCCAAAGGAAAGTGGGCAGAAGAACTCCCCGGAGTTCTTTGGTCCTACAGAACAACCAGAAGAATGCCCACATCTGAAACTCCCTTCTTATTGGCCTATGGTACAGAGGCAGTAATTCCGGTTGAGATCGGTATGCCAACCTTAAGGACTGAAGCCTTTGAGCAAGAGTCCAATGATCAGCAGCTGACGAAAAACTTGGATTTGCTTGAAGAAATAAAGGATCAATCCAGCATCAGGATAGAGGCCTATCAATAGAGAATGGTCGACAAATCCAAGG
Source organism: Nyssa sinensis (assembly GCA_008638375.1). Taxonomy (NCBI): domain Eukaryota; kingdom Viridiplantae; phylum Streptophyta; class Magnoliopsida; order Cornales; family Nyssaceae; genus Nyssa; species Nyssa sinensis. The sequence goes on from CM018035.1 coordinate 36,676,787, forward strand.
TAGGACTCAAAACAGTCAACTTTCAAGTCGGAGACCTCGTCTTAAGAAGAGTCTTTCAAATTATCAAGGATCCCACTATGGGAAAGTTGTCACCAAACTGGGAAGGCCCCTACAAAGTAACAAAGGTTGTAAGGCCTACCACCTACTGGCTAGAAGACATGACTGGGAAGCCTATTCCTAGGCCATGGAATGTGGAACATTTACGAAAGTATTATCAATAGAGATGTTTCTTTCTTTTACCTCCATGGAGTGTTCCTCTATAATGCACAGGCCTCTAGAGCCTGGTCCATAATGTACAAGTCTTCGTACTTGGTCCATCTATAATGCACAGGCCTCCAGAGCCTGGTCCATAATGTACAAGTCTTCATACTTGGTCCATCTATAATGCACAGGCCTCCAGAGCCTGGTCTATAATGTACAAGTCTTCGTACTTGGTCCATCTATAATGCACAGGCCTCTAGAGCCTGGTCCATAATGTACAAGTCTTCGTACTTGGTCTATCTATAATGCACAGGCCTCCAGAGCCTGGTCCATAATATACAAGTCTTCGTGTTTGGTCCATCTTTTCTACGGTCCAGTCCATCCAAAGACAGAAGTTCAGAACATCTACATACTAAAGTTTTTTAGATCAGAACACCTCAGATCTGACACTTAGATTATTTGGCTTATCTATCAGCAAACAACAAGTACTATAGTGCCAAGCAGGTGCGAAGTACCTTGATTCAGAACTTCTACAAAGTTTCTTTGATCTATTCTTAGAACAGTCATGTATCAGAAGTGCGCAAGAAGGTGTTTTAAACTCCAAAAAGAGCACATTCGAATACAAAGAACATCAGATCTGAGGAGAAGGAACTCAATTTTATTGATGATTCAGAAGATTTACATCAGTACAAGAAGACTGGAAACAGAACAAGTACACAAAAAGCTACAACAAAAGGCAAACATTATACAACATCATGGCTTTCTTCTTCGAATGAGAAAGGGATCCAGGATCCAAACTTCCATTACCGCCGCCGCCAGCTCCATTTGAAATGAAGGAATCCTGAACCCCAATATGCAGCAAGGAGCACCCAGGCCATTTCATCATCACTATCATTGATCTCAAGACCAACGGAGGATGAGGGCTCTGGGTCTCAAGGGACCTTCATTCATTTCCCTCAAAGCAGTTGTCACACCCCAGCCGATTGGAGCAAGGGTCTCTGCCAAGACACAGAGGGAAGGAGGCATCCCACCTTCGTCTTCATCACCGACGCTCCAAGCCTCGGTTGAATCAAGGAAGGTCCACCTCCCATCGGAGAAATCTTGACCGGATGCTAAGATGGACAAGAAGTGTCACATCCCACACCCCACCCTACGCAGATGCTGAAGATGTGATGCCAGTTAGCCGCCTTGCCAGTCTCCAACCGACAATGTGACCAACCAAAGGCAAACTTCTAAACCTTACGATGAATTGCAATCCAAATGTAGGGTCAGATCAGCGAAAATTAAAACCTTTTTATTTCGGGAACGCAACTCATCAATATACCACAATTACAGGTATGTACCACAAAGCAAGTCTATAATCAAACAATTAGTAACTCTAAGCCAAAAATCACATCCACAACTAGACATAAAACACAGAGCATATCTAATCCCTCTGGAATACTATTACCATGAGCCATGTCCCTACATATCTCTTGTACATGGATAAGTCAACTATATCATCACACTCACCTGAATAGCTAGAGTCAACCCATCAGAACCCAAGTCTCCACATTTTATTGCCATCAGATCTTCACTTGGGAATGCCTTTCAGTCTACACGAATCATGTCCTTGTGCTTTCTAATCCAATGGAGTTATATCCTGAAAAATGTTAAATAAATGGAATGAGCTTAAACAAGCTCAGTGAGTAACATAGGTTCCTGCCATGGGTTTCAAAACCAGTTCATATATATACATGCATGCTCAAATGTAACTCAGATAGAACAATACAGGTCAAGTAGAACAGATACAGCTCAAATAGAACGGATATAGCTCAAAGTGCCTGAACCTTTCCCAGGCGATGTGGGATGGCATTACTTCCCATCCACCCCCTCCCCCACACATGGAGGGCCTGCGTCCTGGCGGCACATGGAGGGCCTCATATCGCACACCTCCGGCTGGGGTCGGTATCAGAGCGGAATAGATCAGATAGGATTGAGCCGATGCTGAGTTCTGGGCGTCCCACAGAGCCAGCTATCCATCTACTGATATACTCAATCCCGTAGTGGGCCCAAGACTCAACATAACAAGATAAACACGAATCAAACTCCAATAGGTAGAGAAGTTAGAACAACAGACTCCAACAAAATCAGAACAGGAGATATCAAGAAGTAGGATAGGATCATGCCATATGTAATGCAGTGTAAAGAGTATGCATTAAAACATATGCATTAAAACAGTACAGTGTATAAAACAGTTCAGCATATAAAGCAGTACAGTATACAAGTTTAGGTAGTACAAAAAATATACACCAAGTTAGGAGTCCGAGTTACTCACCTGAATATATGCTTATCTCTCTTCCACAGATATCCTGATATTCTCTAGATACCTCTTTAGGCACGTCCTTACATATTCTAAATAATCATCATCCTGAATAATCATCATCAATTACAGACATATCAGAATTTATTTATTTAAAACCTATCCATTGTTTTAGGAGTTTATCGGATCACCTAAGACAGTCTAATGGCCGATTACCCTCTCACAGGGTTTCAACTGAGGCTATTTTATTCTTTTAATTAAGCTTAGTAGCTGTCAAGATTATAAGCTAAGTCATTTGGACTCTAATCATTATTTATCAAATAATTATTTAACCTTTAGGGGCGAAATGGTAATTTATTATTCTTGCCCCGGACCCTGTCGTGGTCTTCAGTATATTCCCTATATCTCGTATAAATAGTCCTTATGCAAGGCATTGCAATTTTGCCATAGCTTGAGCACAAACTAAATTTATTATTATTGACTTGATAATTAACAACCACAAAACCATAAAAGATGTTCATATTTGTCACGTATCATGGCAAGCTGCAACTTAGCATCTTATTAAGAAATATTGGGTCAGTATAGGAGCAAAGATGGAGAAGAAGCAATGACCTGATATTGGTACCATTGGATTCATTTGGCAAGCCCGGAATCAGAGTTCCAGTTACTGATTTCTCTCTTCTTTAGTCCTTATTCCCCAAGCAGATGATGATCCTAACAGATTCTGCTCCTTTATCATCCCATCCATCAGTTATTGAAGAACTTTCCCTTCCTCCAATTCATCACAGAAATCACAACATCCGATAGTTACAGGTTTCCCCAACCTCCATCACTAGACAGCAGCTCTGCTGCTTCTATTAACCTGTTTCAAACCCGGACAATCAGCTTCATATATTACTAGATTTTCCTTCTTTGCATATGTTGAATCATCTGCACAATATCCCAGCAAGAATGGCCAGACCTCATTTGGATTCCATAAATAAACCGCTGCGTAACACCTCAAGGTTTGCCTGGGCATTCTCCTTCAATCTATCCATCTTTAGATCGTTGTTGCTGCCGCTTGGCCTTCGAAGCCAATTCTGTCACTGACCATCCCTTGAAGCAGTAAGCATGGAACAAGAGGCGCAGTACTAAAACAGCCCCTGTTCTCACCTTTCCTTGGCGACCCTCCGAATCAAATCGACCCCTCAATCGTTCATCTAACGATCAATCCAACATAATCCTGCATATTGCCCAATGTGACTCACCCCTGCAGCGACTGCTTCCAATTCGATCACTGCCGTCCCCTTCTCTGCACCGCTACAGCCAGTATAATTCCCCTGCTATGCCAAAATCACCACAATCCCAACTCAAAATTACACAACATACAAATACATAAATATATACACATGCTCCTGCTGCCGCACGCTGTTGCTGCACGCCATTGCTCCAATAATTTCGGTTCTGCAGCATCCAACGGCAGCTCCTCTAACTGGTTGACTCGATCTTCCCCTACACCGCTACTGCCGTCTCACTCCCAAACCCAATCACGTATCAGATTCCTCTCTCAATTTGACCCACAAACAAACTGAGCTACTCAATCAAAAGCATCATCTCTGTTCCTGATTAGCCGCAACACCTGGCCACCACGCACACACATATTCCTCCTACACGTCACACATATACACATATATTTACCCCCTGTTGCACCGCTACATACATACATACACACAACAACAATAACCTGTTGCACTCCATCTTCAATGCTTTCGTCTCTCTCTTTCTCTATTTCCTGATTCGTTTAACACCCACACCCAAATCCAGCATCTTCTTTGAACTTCCGTCCCCCCCTGCTCCAACGCTACATAAACAGACACACACCGATCACTTCCAACACGGATACGACTGGATCAGCCAATCCAATTCTGCTCAATCATAACCTGTCGAACCAACTTAGCCGTAGGGACCTCAGCTTCGACGTCCAACTCAACGACCAACCACTTGCCCACAAAATCTCGCTTGAACCAAATCGGAGCCATCTACCGCTTCTGCAACCTAAACCGATCATTTTTCCCCCAATTTTCCTACAAACAGGGACGTATATATACAGTTGCACCAATAGAGAATTCTAGAATTCTCTTTTTCCTTCCCAGCCGTTTCTCCCTCTTTTCTTTATTTCTTGTCTTTGTTTCTAGCTTCTTCAAGAAGCTTCTGTATAAATATATTCATATATATATATATATATATACTTATATATTATTTTGGCCCTTCCTTCCAGCAACTTTTGTTGCTTATATACGGTTGTCCGTCTAACAGCTTCCTATGGAGCTTCTAATATAATAAATATAAATATTTATTTATTATTCACTTATATAATTCATATAATTAATTGGTATATACATATATATACGTTCGTAGGTACCTTCTGATATTTTATTTTTATCCATAAAATATCAACTTATAACGCCAAGACTCGGTTCCCTATTACTTATTTATTAATATTAGGTCCCCGTTAATACTTTATTCCCTCTTCACATTTTATTATCCGTTTTGATTCTATATTGTAAATTTCGGTATTAACTCAATTTATTTTGGCTCGGTTGACTAGATTATCCATTTTTCGAGCAGACACCATTTTTATATCTGCAGGTATTAAATTACGTTACGGCTTACCGTATTTGAGCTATTTCCAATTATTAACGTCAAATAGTCTATTTTCTTTAAGTCAGAATACAGTCTGAATTATGTCGGATTTTTGGGGTATTACACTCTAACCACCTTCAAAAGAGTTTTGTCCCCAAAACTCAACTAGTCGTATAGTGAAGTAATCACCTAGCAGTTAGATTTATCTACGGGAGAATCTAATATCTAGTGTCTCTATAAAATGTCACAAGGTTTAACCTCAACCACTTTTACTGACATGTCTCCAATTGACACTAATCGATAATCCCCAAGTGTCGAATCGAATCCAGGAAATTCACAATAAATCTGATTGACAAACCACAAAATATACATTATCACCAAGATTCAATACCACAATTAAGTTATACAATCCTATCTTCTAGCGGAATGCAGTCATGTCTCTAAGTATTACAAGTCTAGAATCCCCAAACATATCATTCAGATTAGATTTAGGAAATCTATAAGAAATCTGCTTTACAATCCACCAAATACATGTCACTTACCTCAAGTTGGGAATCATCCTCAAAATGTGTTATGTCACCAAAAATCAATATCAGATCCATTTCATCTAAACCACATTTGGCAATCGTCCTCAAATGATTGGAAATCAATCACTAAGATCATTCCATGACATTTGAGTTCACAAAATAATCATTTTGACATCCTCAATCACAACGTCATACCAGATCCAAAAAATTTGATAATAAGGCTAGTTGCTATTCCACAAATATAATTATCAATGCCAGGGTTAGTTTGCCTATAGTTATTTCCCCTTAATCAATAGATCCACCAAATGCATGCCATTTACTTCAAAGTTTGGAAATTTTCCTCAGATAAGTAGAAATCATCTACTACGATCATCTATGGAAACAAGAAATAAAAACCAACATGCAACATCTATGATTCTTGAGAACAACAACTAGACGGATTGGGGTGACAAAGAAAAATAGAGGTTAACTATATTTTCTAGTTAGTTCCATCACAATCCCACATATTTATTAATAATACCCAAAGATCATGAGTTAAGGCCTACACATCAAGGACAATACTACAACCCTATGCCCAGAAAGCCAATGTTACACAGTTCAATACAAGGTCAATCCCAATCAAAGCTCTTCTTATGAATTTATAATTTTTTTTTTTTGACCAGATTTTTCATCGTTTAGAATGTAGATATCGCTAGTACGAAAATAGCCCTAGTTTAGCTATAACTACATCTCATAGCTTTGATAATGAGTTGACAACATTCGACATTGAACTTATGAGGTTTCTTCATGTCAAGGCATTAAAATTTAACTATGCAAGTGACACTCACTTTTTCAATCTCCCTAAACAATAGGTTATAGATAAACAAGTGCAGTGCATAATGATATTTTATCGAACCATGTGAAGTTGTCCCCTCATTCAATAGCAGTCATTATTAACATGTCCTCGTCTCCTTGTTGTTCAATATCACTATTCATTTGATCTTTTTAATCTATCTAAAGCCATCAATAGCATAATCTTTCCCAAAAATTATTAACCTAAACATGCTATAGTCTCCAAGAATCACTCCATCATTTAATCATCTAAGTCATTCAATAGTCCACAAATTTAGTTCTAGTCTGATCTTTTCCCAAAGATTTATTAATCTAGAACTTACCTTTTTCGCTGCGCTACTCTGATATAATCCTCGAAATCGCAAGATCATCAATTTCACTCATAGGCCTACTTCTATCTCCCAAGAAGTATTAAGTATCTGATCATCGTAATCATCTAAGGAAAATCAACTTCAATAAGGTCTCCAAAGATCATTAACCATTGCTCAAATGCTATTCAGTGACAGTAGTGAATTTCCAATATTTATAATCTCAGATCAGTTGATCATTAGTCCTTAGATACCTCAAAATCACAGATTCATCATCGATTACAAAGACTTCCCCAATTTCCATATCTAATCTCCAAAATTGGGACTTATCCATGGCTCAGGTACTCTGTGGTACTTAATCTATAACTTAGTGCTCTAATGTGGACACTAACTCCTAAACCATTTCATATCTTATTGTCCTCAAATTCTCACTTTGTATAGGTAACCTCAACCTTTCACCCAAACATTGCTCTCTGGTACTGATTACGCCCAAAGAATAACGCGGTAGTTGTAGTGTAGCTTTGGGGTGTCGATTCCACAGGGAGACTAAATTAAAAGAATAATAAACAGAATTTCTGAAACTAAAGAAAATATTAGACGGTTAATGAGAAAATAAAAATATAGAAAAGTGATTTTTGAATGCAACTAAAAGTTAAACAAGCTGAATAACGGATGAAAATATTCAAATTTAACGAACAGTAGAGTTTCGGGAATCCCTTGCACATAACTGGTATTTTAATTATTTTTAATTCACTGTTAACTCAATTGAGAATTTAAATTCTAAATATCTCAATCGGAAGATATAAAAATTATGAACCAAAATTAAACTGAAAATAACTCTGTGAAAAATCATTCAACACTTTTAAATCCCCCAAATTAATATTCACATTAAGAAAATCCAACGACGACAATATACCCAACCAGTAATATTACAGCAGAGAATTGAATTAATATAAATAACTAATTGTTCCAAAAATAATCAAAACATGAATCCATTCAATAGAAAAAGCATGACTGAATCTATAAACGGACTAAACCCTTTAATTATTCAGAAAATAAAATCCAACAATTAATTATGAATGATCATCAAAGAATTTAACAAGTGAAAACCACGTACATGAATCAAAAATAAATTAAAATAACCATCTATGGTGCAAGTTCATCCCTAACTCTACTTGAAAATTTAGTTACCCATGTATAAGATGGATAACATAAATTTCACGGAGAACAATCGAGCCATGGAGTAGCTGCACTGATGTTTTCTTCTTCTCTGCGCCGCACAGCCGCACAATCTCCCTCTCTGTTCACTCTTCTATCCCCGTCCCTGTTCTCTCTATATTTTCCTCTTTAATTAGCCCTAAAAAACAGCACCTCCGCACTGGCCTGGGCCCACTTAAGCCTTACTTGATTCAGTCGCGCCATTTAGCCAAGGCCACACAACCGCATGCCCAACAGCCGCATGGGCCCCAGCGCCTCGCGCATGGCCTTTGCGCCTGCTTCAACGCCACACCGAACTGAGCCTCAGCCCCTTTTTGATTCGGCCCACTTGGGCCCCACAACAACACCAAACTGCCCAAACCGCAACGCAGCAGGCCAGTGCGCACAGCCAAGCTTATTTTTATTCAAGCCCAACGCCTATTGCATCCAACAGGGCCCCACACAATGGCTGCCACCTCACGGCCTTGCACCAGGCCCCACATCAGCCCACTGCGCTTTGTGCCGCACCGCCTAGGCCCACTGGCCTGGCACCGCCCCCGCCTGGACGCCCAAGACCCAAGCCTTGCCAATTCCTTTTATTTCCTTGTTTCTGCGCAGGGACTGGGCCCCACCTCAGCCACTTTTGACTTCAATTGATCTCATTTCTTTCCTTTTAAACTTAGTCAGCCGTCCAAGCCTGGGCCCCACACGTATGCAGCAAGCCTTGGTCAGCCGCACCCAACCACACTGCTTCATTTCTTCTTTTCTTCTAACTTGGCTGCCAATTGCTTCTTTCCAAGCCTGCCTTGACACCTAGCTTAACCATCATATGGACCCCTCAGATTCAGCCCCCATGTGGCTCCAATTTCTTTCTACAGCTAGCTTCATGCGTGGACCCCACCACAAGTCAAAGCTCACTGTTTCTTTATTTCCATTGCCTTTCTTTTGCTTCTATCTTCTTGCACTATAACAGCTTCCAAGCCTAGCCGCTGCTGCTGGGTTTCTTTTTATCCGAAGCATCTGGGATGGATCTTGGACCCTTGTCCTGATTAACTGCTTCAAGAAATTGAAACTCACGGCCTAATGAATAGGATGTCCGGCCCAAGATGAATGAGTCCGATTCAATTAAGCGCAATGTAACTGCCATTAAAATACAGTTAAATAAATAATCTGAATAATAAAGCTCCAAAAATATTAAGTGTGAATCACAAATACGAATTGTCTTTCGCCAATAATTATTGCAAAATTTGAGATTTAAAATCTATGAAGTAATGCTCAAACCAATCTCATTGTCAATAGAAATTAAATTTAATAAAATCAATTGAAGCCCAACATTTCTATTCATAATTCTAGCAATTTTAATCAAATAATAGGACATTTAGAGTGCACTTTTGTGCACTCATCAGGGACCAATGAATCTTTAAAAGTTACTAACCTTAGCTCTGATCACACTCATGAATCTTTACTATTTATAAACATTTGCTCTGATACCACTCTGTCACATCCCACACCCTACCCTACGCAGATGCTGATGATGTGATACCAGTTAGCCGCCTTGCCAATCTCCGACCGACAATGCGACCAACCAAAGGCAAACTTCTGAACCTTACGATGAATTGCAATCCAAATGTAGGGTCAGATCAGCGGAAATTAAAACCTTTTTATCTCGGGAATGCAACTCATCAATATACCACAATTAGAGGTATGTACCACAAAGCAAGTCTATAATCAAACAATTAGTAACTCTAAGCCACAAATCACATCCACAACCAGACATAGAACACAGAGCATATCTAATCCCTCTGGAATACTATTACCATGAGCCATGTCCCTACATATCTCTTGTACATGGATAAGTCAACTATATCATCACACTCACCTGAATAGCTAGAATCAACCCATCAGAACCCAAGTCTCCACATTTTATTGCCATCAGATCTTCACTTGGGAATGCCTTTCAGTCTACACGAATCATGTCCTTGTGCTTTCTAATCCAATGGAGTTATATCCTGAAAAATGTTAAATAAATGGAATGAGCTTAAACAAGCTCAGTGAGTAACATAGGTTCCTGCCATGGGTTTCAAAACCAGTTCATATATATACATGCAAGCTCAAATGTAACTCCGATAGAACAATGCAGGTCAAGTAGAACAGATACAGCTCAAATAGAACAGATATAGCTCAAAGTGCCTGAACCTTTCCCAGGCGATGTGGGATGGCATTACTTCCCATCCACCCCCTCCCCCACACATGGAGGGCCTGCGTCCTGGCGGCACATGGAGGGCCTCATATCGCACACCTCTGGCTGGGGTCGGTATCAGAGCGGAATAGATCAGATAGGATTGAGCGAATGCTGAGTTCTGGGCGTCCCACAGAGCCAGCTATCCATCTACTGATATACTCAATCCCGTAGTGGGCCCAAGACTCAACATAACAAGATAAACATGAATCAAACTCCAATAGGTAGAGAAGTTAGAACAACAGACTCCAACAAAATCAGAACAGGAGATATCAAGAAGTAGGATAGGATCATGCCATATGTAATGCAGTGTAAAGAGTATGCATTAAAACATATGCATTAAAACAGTACAGTGTATAAAATAGTTCAGCATATAAAGCAGTACAGTATACAAGTTTAGGTAGTACAGAAAATATACACCAAGTTAGGAGTCCGAGTTACTCACCTGAATATATGCTTATCTCTCTTCCATAGATATCCTGATATTCTCTAGATACCTCTTTAGGCACGTCCTTACATATTCTAAATAATCATCATCCTGAATAATCATCATCAATTACAGACATATCAGAATTTATTTATTTAAAACCTATCCATTGTTTTAGGAGTTTATCGGATCACCTAAGACAGTCTAATGGCCGATTACCCTCTCACTAGGTTTCAACTGAGGCTATTTTATTCTTTTAATTAAGCTTAGTAGCTGTCAAGATTATAAGCTAAGTCATTTGGACTCTAATCATTATTTATCAAATACTTATTTAACCTTTAGGGGCGAAATGGTAATTTATTATTCTTGCCCCGGACCCTGTCGTGGTCTTCAGTATATTCCCTATATCTCGTATAAATAGTCCTTATGCAAGGCATTGCAATTTTGCCATAGCTTGAGCACAAACTAAATTTATTATTATTGACTTGATAATTAACAACCACAAAACCATAAAAGATGTTCATATTTGTCACGTATCATGGCAAGCTGCAACTTAGCATCTTATTAAGAAATATTGGGTCAGTATAGGAGCAAAGATGGAGATGAAGCAATCACCTGATATTGGTACCATTGGATTCATTTGGCAAGCCCGGAATCAGAGTTCCAGTTACTGATTTCTCTCTTCTTTAGTCCTTATTCCCCAAGCAGATGATGATCCTGACAGATTCTGCTCCTTTATCATCCCATCCATCAGATATTGAAGAACTTTCCCTTCCTCCAATTCATCACAGAAATCACAACATCCGATAGTTACAGGTTTCCCCAACCTCCATCACTGGACAGCAGCTCTGCTGCTTCTATTAACCTGTTTCAAACCCGGACAATCAGCTTCATATATTACTAGATTTTCCTTCTTTGCATATGTTGAATCATCTGCACAATATCCCAGCAAGAATGGCCAGACCTCATTTGGATTCCATAAATAAACCGCTGCGTAACACCTCAAGGTTTGCCTGGGCATTCTCCTTCAATCTATCCATCTTTAGATTGCTGTTGCTGCCGCTTGGCCTTCGAAGCCAATTTTGTCACTGACCATCCCTTGAAGCAGTAAGCATGGAACAAGAGGCGCAGTACTAAAACAGCCCATGTTCTCACCTTTCCTTGGCGACCCTCCGAATCAAATCGACCCCTCAATCGTTCATCTAACGATCAATCCAACATAATCCTGCATATTGCCCAATGTGACTCACCCCTGCAGCGACTGCTTCCAATTCAATCACTGCCGTCCCCTTCTCTGCACCGCTACAGCCAGTATAATTCCCCTGCTATGCCAAAATCACCACAATCCCAACTCAAAATTACACAACATACAAATACATAAATATATACACATGCTCCTGCTGCCGCACGCTGTTGCTGCACGCCATTGCTCCAATAATTTCGGTTCTGCAGCATCCAACGGCAGCTCCTCTAACTGGTTGACTCGATCTTCCCCTACACCGCTACTGCCGTCTCACTCCCAAACCCAATCACGTATCAGATTCCTCTCTCAATTTGACCCACAAACAAACTGAGCTACTCAATCAAAAGCATCATCTCTGTTCCTGATTAGCCGCAACACCTGGCCACCACGCACACACATATTCCTCCTGCACGTCACACATATACACATATATTTACCCCCTGTTGCACCGCTACATACATACATACACAAAACAACAATAACCTGCTGCACTCCATCTTCAATGCTTTCGTCTCTCTCTTTCTCTATTTCCTGATTCGTTTAACACCCACACCCAAATCCAGCATCTTCTCTGAACTTCCGTCCCCCCCTACTCCAACGCTACACAAACAGACACACACCGATCACTTCCAACACAGATACGACTGGATCAGCCAATCCAATTCTGCTCAATCATAACCTGTCGAACCAACTTAGCCGTAGGGACCTCAGCTTCGACGTCCAACTCAACGACCAACCACTTGCCCACAAAATCTCGCTTGAACCAAATCGGAGCCATCTACCGCTTCTGCAACCTAAACCGATCGTTTTTCCCCCAATTTTCCTACAAACAGGGACGTATATATACAGTTGCACCAATAGAGAATTCTGGAATTCTCTTTTTCCTTCCCAGCCGTTTCTCCCTCTTTTCTTTATTTCTTGTCTTTGTTTCTAGCTTCTTCAAGAAGCTTCTGTATAAATATATTCATATATATATATATATATAAATAATATATACTTATATATTATTTTGGCCCTTCCTTCTAGCAACTTTTGTTGCTTATATACGGTTGTCCGTCTAACAGCTTCCTATGGAGCTTCTAATATAATAAATATAAATATTTATTTATTATTCACTTATATAATTCATATAATTAATTGGCATATACATATATATATACGTTCGTAGGTACCTTCTGATATTTTATTTTTATCCATAAAATATCAACTTATAACGCCAAGACTCGGTTCCGTATTATTTATTTATTAATATTAGGTCCCCGTTAATACTTTATTCCCTCTTCACATTTTATTATCCGTTTTGATTCTATATTGTAAATTTCGGTATTAACTCAATTTATTTTGACTCGGTTGACTAGATTATCTATTTTCCGAGCAGACACCATTTTTATATCTGCAGGTATTAAATTACGTTACGGCTTGCCGTATTTGAGCTATTTCCAATTATTAACGTCAAATAGTCTATTTTCTTTAAGTCAGAATACAGTCTGAATTATGTCAGATTTTTGGGGTATTACAAGAAGATCTTAGCCTCCTCTAATCCTTCCTTCAAGACTGAATCAAAGGGAAGGTTAACTCTCGACTACAGTTTAATCATTCCCAACTCGGACTGAAAATCGTTAATCATCTCTGGGCAAACGGTAAGCCTCTAAAAGGCATTCAAATTCTCTCCAATAAGGGAACAATATGGGGATACAAGTAAAAGAGATAGGGGGCAACCTTATGCTCCTCCTTCGTATATATAGACCCTCGAAGCCCAAGAGTCGCCCAGACGAACCGTTGCAATAAAGGGTTGTTCTCGAAAACCCCAAAAGACAACTGTATAAATGGATGACGTATAGAATCGTCCTTTCGGATACTTAGGCGACAAGATACAAGGCTTCCCCAAGCATACCGAACTGATCAAAGCAAACAAAGTCTGATCCACCCTTATACAAAGGCCTCCGGTCTAACATACAGACCTCATTGTCTTTGCTATTCCGTTGATCCTTGACAGACCACGTAAAGCTTTCAGTTCGGATGTATCTCCATCCAGGTCTGAACGATTTAGGAGGCAGGAGTCTTCATCATCAGAGCAATAGACACAAGACACCGTTCTTACTACAGGACTTGGGTTCAGGATGAACTACCTCAGAATTCTTCAGAAATTCACTCTCAATATATATATGACACAAGATCATCGTCAAACCCTTATATATCCTATGTAAATTGCTTTCCTACCTCATCCAGAGAGGAAGGAGCAATCGGAACTATGCTACAATCGTTATCTTATCACAACTACAGTTCGGAAGATAACTGCCACTTCTTGGAAGCTGATCTGGAGGGATCCAGAACAACCTTACTTACATTAATTTCTCACATCAACAACAAATTCAAAGGAATGCTACATGGGTCAACCAAGCATAAGAGAAGACATTTGATAAAAGAGAGCTATTCCATTAAAGAAGTCTGTTACACTGAAGTTTTAAAACAAAAAAAAAAAACAACAAAAACCTAAGCTAATCATATTTCAAGCCTGGTCGGCAGGCTCAACGGTTGGGAGGGAATCGGTAGAAGCAGCATCAATCGTCTCACTTGGGACGATAACTTCGGTAGGAGCGGCAGGGAGAACCTCGACCACCTCGTTCGGAACTGCAACCTCAGGAGGGGTAACCCTTGGAGGCACAATCGAGGATATGTCGAAGTCGGGAAATTTGGCAAGGAACCTATCCCAGAAGTTGCTGAAGCCGAACAGAATCAGGGTGGTGGCCATTCCTTCCAATTCCATCTTCATCTCTATCTCATTGTCCACCTTGGCCTGCTCCACCGCATCATCAAGCTTCTGGTTGAATTCATACTGCAGGCTGTCCAACTCTCTCTTCAGCCTCTTCTCCCTCTGAATGGCAAGGTCCTTCTCCGACTCCATCACGATTAGAGAATTCTGAAGCTCCTTCAGCTTCTCTACAGAATCGTGGGCCTCCGACTGGGCAGTGCCAAGCTTAAGCCTAAGTTCGTCCAGCTCAGTCTTAAGATCATCAACCTCCTCTGAAGGAGGAGAGACCTCCGTCAAGGCAGAAAGGGTGTGCAGAGCCTACAGCGTGCGAAGCACACAGTTCAGTATCAACCAAAGCATTTGGAAAAAGGGGAAGGGAGATAAAGACCTGAAGAACTTACCTTGACTTGAAGAGAAGCCAGGTCAGCAAGAAGCTTCACCGGCTTCTGGGCCTAATTTTGCTTGAGCCCTTGGCCCAAAAATCCTCCAGAATCTTTTTGGCCCCCACAGCATCAGGGGCCACCGAGGATGACGCCCCCTTACCCGCTTGCGTGGATGGGATTGGGGGGACCATATGTAACACCCCGACTTTGCGTAATTAATAATTAGTTATTAATTATTAATTAATACCGGCTTATAGAATGATCTAGGGAATTAATCATAATCCCGGCGGTCATGATAGACCGATAAAATAATTAAATATGTCTGGAGGAAAAGGGTAAAATACCCGAACCCAATTACTGATTAATTCGGCGAAATAACACTGCTTTAACATTAACGAAATCCGAGTTAGCTAACCCGGAAAATCCCGAATGTTTAATAAATGACACGGAACCTCTGACACTGAAGATAACTGAAATATGAAACTCCCGGAACAAACCGTGTCGAAAAAGGAGTTACGGAATGAAAGTTATGAAGGAAATACTGAAACTGAATTTCTGCGCAACCAAACGTGGCCTTAACCGAAAATATGGGAAAAATGGCCAAATGGGAGGCCAAGGGAATTGAACCCTTGACATTTGGGTGGAAAGTAATTTTATCCAAAAACTTACCAGTTGAACTACCCACACCTTTGTGCATATATTTGCAACTTATTTGTATATAGCATTGAATTATCCTAATCTGCCACCAAAACTGGCCAATGGCCATCCATGCAACACCACACCCTTGCATCACCCCTATGCCCCTAGGCCATCATGCCTATGCACCCTAGGTCATCATCTCTCTACAAACACCTCATCACCAATCCACCAACCATATCACATGCAACCCAAATAATCTGCCATATACAAGATTATATGTGCATGTATGGAGGAGGGAGAAATCAGAAATTGTTGTATGAGATCTGTTAGAGTGAGAAAGAGGGCTAGAGAGAGAGAAACATGGTGTGCATGTGTGTATATGGCCATGTGAAGAGATACAAGAGGAGGAAGAGGACTGAGGGCTGAGGGGCACGATTGCACTGGGGCACACCTGAGGTGCCAAGGTCTGAACTGAGCTATAGGAGGAAGGAACAAAGGCCTGAACCAGAGGTAAACACCAAACTGCTCTGATTTTCATTTGTAATTTTTTTTACTGTTTTGGAGATCTGAGCCGTATAGACAACATGCATGTAACTGAGGTATTAGGGGGAAGAAAATGGGAAAAAATAGACTAAGTTTAAACCCATTTTGGGCACTGAACCATGATAGACCGAGAGATGGAAACTTCTATTTTTTTTTTAAAATCTACACTAAGCTCGGTTGATGCGTATAGGCATGACAAGCGTAGAAAATGGAACTTAACACAACTTGAACGGACCAAAACGGTCCAAAAATGAGCTAGATATGGGCAGTTGCAGGTGCGGCTGACCCAAAACGATAATCCTCCAATCGATTGGTTTTGTAGGATTTTAGCGCACCAAATTGTTCCTAAGAGTTCCAAAAGGTCCCTATGGTCGAAAACAGGGGTTAAAACAACCCAAAAACGCACGAAAAAGAAATGGAAACGTTGCCGGAAAACCGGCCACCACCGGAGCCGCGACCTGTAACCCATTGTTCGACGGCCAAAACCTAACCTAGGATGGAAACCGACACCGGGGATGGAAAGATCACGGAAATCCCTTTCAAACCCCGTTGGACCGAACCCACGAAGTCACCGGGATTTTCCCACCGGCGCCGGAGAAGACCCCTGTAGGTCACCGGAGAAGACAGAGACCATTTTTGGTCTCGGGTGGGTCTGGATCGGACTCGGGTCGGGACCCGACCCGTTGCAAAAACCGGATAAGTGGCACGTCGCCGTTTTGGTGTTGGGGTGTTTAAATTAAAATCTGATTTCATCCTGTTTGGTTACGGGTTTTAAAAATTAAAATAGGGGAAATTGGAATAAGCTATCCATGAATTAAGGGCCAATTAGGGGATAACAGGAATATTTAATTCCGGTTCTCTGAGGGTTAGTGAACCGGTTGGTTCACTGGAGTTTTTGACCGGTTCAAATTTTGAACCTAAAACCCAAGGGGTTTGAACCCTAATTTAATGAAATTTACTTTTAACCCCCAAATGATTTCTGAAAATTACGGATCCACCCCTACTGTTTGACAGAATTGCACAGTGGCCCAGACTGTTGAAAATTTATTCATTTAAGCCCCTGCTAAATTAATTAAATAATAAAATTATTATTTTATTATTTTATTAATTAAAAAAATTACGATTTTACCCCTGGACATTTAATATGTCAAACGGAGTCCAAATAAATTAAATAAATAGTGTATTTTCACTATTTCAAACATTCCGGACTCAATGGTACAGTCCAAACTGGGAAATTATGTACCAAAAAATACAGACCTGTAAGTAACAAATGACTGTACTGCCCCTGAGGGTACCCAGGCCCAAATAAAAATAAAAGACAGTCTATTTTGACTATGTCGAGCGTTCTGAACTCAACGGTGAGGTCCGTTTAACAAACTGAAGTCCCGAAAAATACAGACACATAAAGTGTAAATGACCATACTGCCCCTAATGATTCCCAGGGTCAGTTAAACATTACAGATAGTCCAACTTAATTATGTCGAACGCTCTGGACCCAATGGTGAGGTCCATTTTATGAACTGACGTGCCGAAAAATATGACATGTGAAATTATCAAATTACCCCTGATACTGTACGAAGCCCAAATGAAGTCCGATTGGGACAAAATTGATAGCGATAGAAGCCCAGACACTGGTGAGACTGTATACTTGATTAGATGATGAATCGGGGTCAGAATTACACAAAACGTAAAATGACCAAAATACCCTTGAGCACTGTAAGTGCAAAGTAGAGGTCGAATAAAGGTCAAACTGATCTGATAAATTATCATAGGGATAAATAAGACTCCGAGACAGTCAACGCATAAAACGAGAAATGACCGATGTGTCCCGATGATCAAAAGCAGATACCAAACGAAGTCCAAAGGACTTAAGAATTTACATATGAGATATATGGGACATTCTGAGGACCACGACAGGGTCCGGGATAAGAATGGCAAAGTTACCATTTTTGCCCCTATGGTTAAAATGAGAACCTAACTGATACCGATTGGAGTCCAAAGGACGTAGAACTTTGTACTTAAGATATAAAGACTATTCCGAAGACCACGACAGGGTCCGGGACAAGAATGGTAAAGTTACCATTTTGCCCCTAAGGATGAATGAGTGCCTGACTGATAACAATTGAAGTCTAAATGACTTAGGATATAATCCTAATAACTGCTAAGCCTAATTAAAGAATAAAATAGCCCCGGATGAAACCCGATGAGAGGCCGATAGGCTACTAGGCCATCTTAGGTAGACCGATAGATGCCTAAGATGACAAATGAGACCTGAATGGATGAGTTCTGATCTGTATATGATTGATGATTATTGTTCAGGATATACATGGAGATGCCTGACGTATCTGGAGGTTATCGGATTGTTTGCGCAAGGAGATAACCGTAACAGTTTGTGAGTAACCTTGACTCCTGACTTGGTGTATAAGTACACTGCCTAGTTACTGTATTTTAAAAAATACTGTACTGTACTGTTCTGTCTGATTCACTGATTTCATGCTTTTACTTAATGCATGATTTTTACTCTGTCTGGTTTCTCTGCTCTGTACTGAAAGAAACCGCTGTTTTTTTTAACTGGTTCTGAAAAGAACAACTGATTCTTGGTACCATCTCAGTCTTGAGCACTATATGAGCATACTGCACTGTTTAATCTGTGCATACTGTACTGTTTATTCTGTTATACTGTTCTGCTCTGCTCATCACTGATCTGTTCTGTTACTCTGATGTTTTAACTGATCTGTTCTGTTACTCTGATGTTTTAACTGATCTGTTCTGTTACTCTGATGTTTTAGCTGATCTGTTCTGTTACTCTGATGTTTTAACTGATCTGTTCTGTCACTCTGATGTTTTAACTGTACTCTTGTTTTTAAATATCGTTTCAAATGAACGTGTTTAACTAACTGTTATGTCTAATCTGTTCTGATCTGTTCTGTTGATCTGTCTGACCCGTTTTGCTTGATCTGTCTGACCTGTTCTGTTGATCTATCTGACCCGTTCTGTTTGATCTGTCTGACCTGTTCTGTTGATCTGTCTGACCCGTTCTGTTTGATCTGTCTGACCTGTTCTGTCTGATCTGTCCTGACCTGTTCTGTTGATCTGTCTGACCCGTTCTGTTTTATCTGTCTGACCTGTTCTGTTGATCTGTCTGACCCGTTCTGTTTGATCTGTCTGACCTGTTCTGTCTGATCTGTCCTGACCTGTTCTGTTGATCTGTCTGACCCGTTCTGTTTGATCTGTCTGACCTGTTCTGTTTGATCTGTCTGACCCGTTCTGTTTGATCTGTCTGACCTGTTCTGTTGATCTGTCTGACCCGTTCTGTTTGATCTGTCTGACCTGTTCTGTTTGAATTGTCCTGACCTGTTCTGTTGATCTGTCTGACCCGTTCTGTTTGATCTGTCTGACCCGTTCTGTTTGATCTGTCTGACCTGTTCTGTCTGATCTGTCCTGACCTGTTCTGTTGATCTGTCTGACCTGACCTGTTCTGTTGATCTGTCTGACCCGTTCTGTTTGATCTGTCTGACCTGTTCTGTTGATCTGTCTGACCCGTTCTGTTTGATCTGTCTGACCTGTTCTATTGATCTGTCTGACCCGTTCTGTTTGATCTGTCTGACCTATTCTGTTTGATCTCTCCTGACCTGTTCTGTTTGATCTGTCTGATCTGTTCCGTCCTGATCCGTCCTGATTTGATCTGTCTGATCTGATCCGTCCTGATCCGTCCTGATTTGTTATGTCTGATCTGTTCTGTCCTGATCCGTCCTAATTTGTTATGTCTGATCTGTTCCGTCCTGATTTGTTATGTCTGATCCGTTCCGTCCTGATCCGTCCTGATTTGTTATGTCTGATCTGTTCCGTCCTGATCCGTCCTGATTTTTTATGTCTGACCTGTTCCGTCCTGATCCGTCCTGATTTGTTATGTCTGACCTGTTCCGTCCTGATCCGTCCTGATTGATATTGTACCAGTTTGTTCCGTCCTGTTCAATTCCGATATGTCTTGTTTTGATAGATGTATTGTTCCGTTTTGTTCCGACATGTTCAGTTTCGATATGTCTTAATCTGATTGATGTATTGTTTCATTTTGTTTCGTCATGTTCAGTTCTGATATGACTCATCCTAATTGATATTGATTCGTTTCGTTCCGTTGATGATATACCTGTATCTCTGGTTGACATATTGTTTTCGCTCCGTTCTGTTATGTTCCGTTTTGTTTTATTCTGATTTGTCAAGTTTTATTCCGTTCTGTTCGGTTATGATTTGTTATGTTTTATTCCGTTCTGTTCGGTTATGATTTGCTACGACTTATTCCGTTCTGTTCGGTTATGACTTGTTATGTTCTGTTCCGTTCCGTTCTATTATGTTTTATTGTGATCCGTTCTGACCTGTTCTATTTCGACCTGTTTTATTCTGACCCGTTCCATTCTGACCTGCTCTGTTCTGAATTGTTGTGCTTTGCTTCATCCTGTTCTGATTTGTTATGTCCTGCTCTGCTCGGTTCTGCTCCGTTCTAACCTGTTGTGTTCTGTTCTGTACGGTTATACTTGATATGGTCTGTTATGTTCTGTCTGTCCCGATCTATTGTTTTATTTTGTTCAGTTCTGCTTTATTCTACTGAAACTGCATTTAAAGTAGATTCATAAAACTGCTATTTTAGAAACAACTGAACTACCCTTGTGCTTTGCAAACAACAATGGTTTGAAACCCATGACAGGGAACCTGTGTTACTCATTGGGCTTTTTGAAGCTCACCCCATTCCCTAACATTTTTCAGGAATAATATCTGTTGGATCTGATGGCACTGATCTGTGGAGACTGGATTATTGAGGATTGAATCTATTTAATCAGGTGAGTGATGTACTATGACTGACTTGACTGATATGTACTGAATATAGATATGGCTCATGGATTTAAACGGTACTCTAGAGATTATAGTTCTGCTCTGTTGTTATATGTCGAATTATAGATATGCTCTGAGGTTGAGTTGTTAGTTGTTGGATTTTAGACTTGCTCTGTGTGATACATATCCTACGGTGGATACATGAGTTGCATTCCCGTGATAAAAAGAAAAAAAAAAGTTTTAAATTCCGCTGCATCTGACCCTACAGTCGGAGTGCAATTCACTAGAAAGTTCAGAAATTTGCCTTCGGTTGGTCGCGTGGCGGCTGACTGGCATCACGTCCTCGACATCCGCGTAGGGTGGGGTTCGGGATGTGACACCATAGAAATGGGGGCAGACGCCTCTCTCTCCAACTCAACGGGATCAAGAGAGATCGAGAGTATCCTCCTCCTCTTCGCCTAGATGGGAGGGTCCATTGGGGAAGAAGCCTCCCCCGCTACCACAGATGAAGATGGCCCGGTCTCCCACCTTGCCATCATGTTCTTTGCAAGCTCCTCAACGCTTCCTCTGGCAGCCATCAGTTTGTCAAGGTTAACAATGGAGGAATGGCTTCGAATGCTGGGCTTTAAGAGCTTCTTGTATTGCTTCTGAATCGTAGAGGAGAATTTTGGTCTTCTCCACACGCTCCTAACTGCACAAGAAACACAGAAATTGATCAGTTCAGTAATCGGTGTACAAAAAGAAGTCAACTCAGCCACAAGAAAATTGGGCCTCACCCTTTTGCCCAAAGGTTCGAGGGAATGCTGAAGGTCGGCCTTCGAAGTCCTTGAACTCCCATCCTCCTTTTATGAAGAAATACCACTTCTTCCAGGTCTTGTTGGAAGAGGGCATGGTAGTAAGGGGTCTGAACCCACCATCAAAAAACATGTAATAAAGGACTTCCGCCTTCTGAAGTTTTAGATCCATATTACTACGGATCAGGTCAAGGGACACCTTGACATTATTCATATGCCCCAACACAATGAAGCTCAACAGATGTCTCCAACTGTTAAGGTTCAGGTCTGCGGGGCAAAGGTCGAACCAGCAGAAGAATTATTTTATAATATCAAAAAAGGAGAGTGTCAATCCTATTTCAAACCAGGCCAGATAGGCGCAGATTTCCCCCTCTCTAACATCGCTTGGGCGATCCCGAGAGTCAGGGACCCTAAAAGTAACATTGGAGGGAAG
Organism: Nyssa sinensis; assembly: GCA_008638375.1. Taxonomy (NCBI): domain Eukaryota; kingdom Viridiplantae; phylum Streptophyta; class Magnoliopsida; order Cornales; family Nyssaceae; genus Nyssa; species Nyssa sinensis. The sequence continues at coordinate 36,699,055 of CM018035.1, forward strand.
TTTGAATTTCTCCCATAACTCCTTCAACATTTTTTCGGTGATTGCACTCTCACCCTCCTCTCTGTAACCGGATCGACCAGAGGTCTCACCAGCCCTATTCGGGGGCTCATCAAATGCATCGACAATCCTAACCCCCGGACTAGAGGGGGTCTATTATTCTATTCTCGTCATCATCTACGGAAGGAACATTTACTAACTGAAGTTGAAGAATGGTCCCAGAAGGACTGCCTGAACCAGAGGGTGACTCAAGACCAGACATGGCGAACAAAAGAAAGAAACGAAGCAAATGAGAAGGAATGTAGAAGGGGACTAAAATCAAACCTGAGATCAAAAAAGCACTATGGACACCGGATATCCTTCAAACTTTGTCAAATGGCGGTGGCAGCCTCAGGTACTATAGATGCAAGTGCAGAAGAAAGGTATACAAGACCTTTCCCTCTCTTTGTATACTCATTTGAAATATGAGCCTCCTAAGACGAGCCGACACAATGGTTGAAGATAATGATGGCTTCTCAAGTATCGGCTGCGCAATAAATGACTCATTAAACCGACGTCTCGAGAAATGGAAAAACGAAACGTATGACTCTTCACAAAGCCCATAACCCTAGTTAAGCCCTAGAATCTAACTAGGGCTCGGGGGGAGTAGCTGACATACCACAAACAGACACACCAGTCACCTTGAGACACGTGTGCTTACAGAGCTGATATTCTCGATCATACAGAGCAACCATAAGCCTTCAGGGCATCCTCATATATATACATCATACAGAGCTGATATTCTCGATCATACAGAGCAGCCATAAGCCTTCAGGGCATCCTCATATATATATATTACAGAACCGACAAACTCGATCATACAGTGCAGGCGGAGCCTCCAAGGCATTCTCATGCGCATATCTTCCAGACCTTATGCTCTGGGAAATATTCATTCAACATCTCATATGGTTCCGACCTTATGGCTTCCTTAAAAACTGCCAAACAGAGAATAAGGAAACAGCCTTCAACACGGAAACTATTATCTATGATTATCTCTATCTACGACACAATACTCCACAAGGTAACTGCAATCTCCGATGATCAAATCCCTATATTCATGGCATCGAATCCTAATCAACTTAGGAAGGCCACAACCTATAAATTAAACCCTAAAGATACGCTTTATTCTTATGCTCATTCTTTGGCTTTCAATACAGTCTTTCAATTTTTTTTCTTACTTAAGCATCAGAGCGGCTACCGCTGGAGCCAATCCGATGGTCCTCTGATCATCTTCCTGAGTGTGCTACAGGTCACGGAGCCTATACTTATTACGAGTCGAAAAGTGCAGCATCAAAGGGCAAAATAGTAATTTTACCATTCTTGTCCCGGGACCCTATCATGGTCTTTAGAATAGTCCACATATCTTAAATATAATTTTCTAAGTCTTTTAGACTTCATTTGGTATCTGCTTTTAATAATCGGGACACATTAGTCATTTCTCATTTTTATACGTTGATTGTTTCGGAGTCTTGTTTAGCCCCTCAATTTCCATAATTATGCTTATGACAATTTATCAGATCAGATTGGCCTTTATTCGGCCTATACTTTTCACTTATCATGCTTAGGGGCATTTTGGTCATTTTGCGTTTTGTAAGATTCTAACCCCGATTCGTCATTTAATCATGTGTACAGTTTTATAAGTATCTGGGCTTCCATCGGTGTCAATTTCGTCCCATTTGGACTTCGTATAGCATCAGGGGCATTTTGATAATTTTACGTTTTGTATGGCTAAACTTTTTGGGACCTCAGTTCATAAAATGGACCTCACCATTAGGTCCAGAGTGTTCGACATAGTTAAATTGGATTATCTTTTATGTTTAATTGGCCTTGGGTATCATTAGGGACAATTCAATCATTTACCATTTGCGTGTCTATATTTTTCGGAACTTGGTTTCACAAATCAGACTTCACTGTTAAGTCCAGAATGTCCAATATAATCAAAATAGACTATCTTTTATTTTTATTTGGCCTTAGGTATTATCAGGGGCAGTACAGTCATTTACTATTTACGTGTCTTTATTTTTCGAGACTTAATTTCCCAAATCGGACTCCACTATTGAGTCTGGAATACCCGAAATAGTAAAAATATACTATTTATTTATTTAATTTGGACTTCGTTTGACCCATTTAGTGTCCAAGGGTAAAAAAGTAATTTTACCCAATTAATAAAATAATTAGAATAATTATTTTGTTATTTATTTATTTTTCAAGGGCTTATTTGAATTAATTCTTTAAGATTTTAGGCCAGAATGCAAATATTCAGAACAGTTGGGGTCAAAATGTAATTCAAGAAAATACTAGTTCAACTTCCTTTCATTTTAGCCCTTGAACTGTTAGGTTTGTTTAATTAAACCCTAGACAGGACTAGATATATGGTGAACCAGCCAGTTCAGGCTAAGCCAAAGAACCGGAATAGGATACCCTTGTTATTCCCCTTATCCACGGTTTGGGTTATCCCTATTCCTAATTCCAATTTCTTATTTCCGTCACCAAACAAACTAATTTTAATTTAATTACAATCCTTTAAACGACGTCGGTGCAGTAACCCTTTTTATATTCGGTTGGTGTCACGACCCGAAATCCACCCTATGCAGATCTCGTGTCGCGGGGCCGACCCGAAGGCCGTCCCTACTTTTTCCATTCCTGTATCATAGTACTAACATGCAATGTACTAAAAATTTTAACAGTAAACAACGGAAGCCTTTATCAGTTACAGTAATCCAACGGAAGTCTTTTTAAATAAATTAAACAGCGGAAGTCTATTAAATACATGACATAGTTCTACATAATACAAAATGAGAACTAATCCGTAACCAGCACCCGGGGGTGGTGAATACATGGGAGATCTATCATAGACTGATCAGTACTTCAAAATGTCCCCCTACGCTCTCAGACTCCTACTGGGGTCTCGTAGCGTCATCACCTGAAATGGGGGTAAGTGGGGCGGAATGAGCTATGAAGCTCAGCAAGTAAACCAGATCTCCGACACTGGTATCGATGATTATAAAGAACGTGAATCCATGAATAAAATATGATAGCCAATCATAAGAAAGGAGATGCTGTGATAGCCAATGAGAACAGTTGCCATGATGGCCAATAAGTAGTAGGGCACAATATACAATCAGAAATAATGAATAAGCAGTGATAAGATTTCTCAACAATAACCTGTCACAATGAGAATACTGCCACAATAAATCGATTTCAATCAAACCAATGAACGACGTAAGATAATCCATAAGAAACAGTAGTCCATAAGAAACAGTAATCCATAAGGTACAGTAGTCCATAAGGAACAGTAATCCATAAGGAACAGTAACCATTCAACAATATTTCCATAACAATAATCCAATGGAGATGCTTATAATCTGTAGTAGGGAATGGCAACCCCTCTGCGTAATTCGAGGCCCGGCATACCTCTCAGTTAAACTCACATCTTTTGCCACACGTCCGTTCACGGACTAGTTCGTCACAGAAGCATCGGATGGATATTGTGACTGAGCACAATTCCAGCATTTATAACATAGCATGATCATTTGTGATTCCATAAGGAGTATGAAAATGGAATATCATATATACAGTAAAGCATAACAGTAAGCCTTTCAAGGCATGGTTCAATATGATAACAATAGCACAATAGTCAATCAATGTCCACAAGATAGATCAATATCGCATTGTGGATAACAATAACGTGAGGTACTTTCAAGAGTACAAGTTCGGCAGTAAAGAATAAACTTGGTTTTAGAAACACCACATGGAAGAGAAAGTGATCCACTTACCTCTATCGTGATTCTACCTCAGAAATCCGTGAATGTACCTTTGCCTTTCGAGTTCCCTATATATCAGTGAATACGTTTCAGAATAAATGCTATTCATCAAATTTTATACCTTTCTATCATAAGTATTTCAAATACTATTTTAGACTTTACCATTGAGTCCGGAATGCCGAAGAAAGTCGGTTTAGGCTTTCGCGGAATTCCATTTGGACTTTCGTACTAAAAAGGGCAAAATAGTCATTTTGCACTTTTGCGGTATTTTATCCTTCGGGATTCCGTCTCGTAAAACGGACCCCACCATTGGACTTAGAACGTCCGAGATAATAGGTTTTGACTATTCATTTGCTTTATTTGGACTTCGTTTGACTCATTTTTGGATTAGGGGCATTATTGTAAAAATTAATATTTAATTAATTTTTATACTTGGGCAACAATGAAATTTTCCAAAATATTTGGGGCCGGTTCATAAATCCAATAAGCTGCGGTCTGAACCAGTTGGTTCAGACCCCAAAACCCTAAACCGGTCTGCTCTTCCTTTGAACCAAACGGTTCAGTCCATTCAAGAACCGGAATACAATAAACCCAATTCCCTATCCCTATCCATGGTTCAGTTAACCCCAAAACCAAATTCCTATTTATTATTCCTGCAACCAAACAACCCAAAACCCTTTTAAATTAAAGACTCAAAATGACACAGCTTCGATTAACCGTTTATGTCCGGTCGGGTACCGACCCGATCCAACCCAGACCCGTTCCTTTTAACCCGGTAGCCCCCCGATTTTCCGATCATCTCCCTCAAAGTTCCGGTGAGCAACAGTAGGGTTCCGTCACCTTCTCCGGTGACGGCAACCAATTTTTGATGGTTTTTAAACCCATTTTCAATGCAGTTTTATTCTCTTCACTTCAAGGATCTCGACCCTAGCCTCGGCTTGCCCTAAAACCCTCCCCATCTTCACGAATAGGGAGTTATTTACCTCCGGCCGAGTCTTCCTTCTCTATTTCATGACTATTAAGTCACGGTTTTTACTCTATTTTTATCCTATATGTTTCCTGTGTAATAGAGGACCAGTTTCTCATTATAAAAACCAAGTTTTAAACACAATTTCGTGGAACCCGAGATTATTCCATCAACCTGCAACTCCATATTTCTCTATGGTTTCTCAACCGTTTTTCATGATTCTTTTTGCATTAAAACCTATATTTCATGCTTGTTTAGACCATATAATTATATATAAGCTTCATGCTCAAAAACAATAAAAACAGAACCTAACTCTCTTACCTGGGTTTCAGTTTTTAGCTCACTTTGATCCTCCAATCCTCTCTGTTTCTGCTTCAATCTTTCTCTCTTTTTCTCCCCTTCAGTTCCTGACCCTCCCTTTTCTTTTCTAACCTCTCATCACTCAAACCCGTGCATATATATATAAAAACACACCAACCGCCTCTTCTCTCTCTACCTTATCTCTCTCTCTCTTTCTCTCTTTCAGTCAAGAATGACTGCAGAGAACCCTCCCTTTAATCTCCTCCATCCACGTACTTCCCATATGCATATATACATATATATTACATATAAACACCCACCACCTCACCAAGTCAGTTGGTGGGTTTCCCAAACACATACACACACAGTGATGCACACACACACACAGTGATGCACACACACACTGATATTTGTATTGGAAGCTTCCTTTCCTTTTTCTTTCTTCATTTAATTTTATATACATAATACATTATATACATAATACATTTATATTATATATATATATACCTATACAATACATATTTTATGCATATCATTATAATCATATATATACGTATAACGGTATTTTTAATCACGTACACATACACTAATATTCCATGAACTATGCATGTGTACGTACGTATGCATGCATGGGTTGCATGTATGCACGCTTTTCGAGGTAAGGTTCCGAGTTGCTCGGGTACCACCCGACACTGGCTTTACTAATCAAAACATTTATCTTTTGAAATTAGGTTCAGTTCCATAATTATTGTGACTTAAAGTTTAAGGCAGCTCAGGTTATGCTATTCAGTCGACTTGCCTCGGTAATCGTGTCGTATCCCGGGTCGGGATATCACAGTTGGGTCTCGACCCGACCCGATCTAGATCCGACCCATGTCCGGTACTGTTCATCATCTTCCTCATGGCGATGAACAGTAACCCTAAAACCGAAAATTTTCCAATTCAATTTCGTGGGTTTTAAAGCATGAATCCTTACTGTTTCCGACTCCTACATATTTCTGGAAGCTTAACTAAAATTTTGGCATTAGTTTCGCGTGGTATATCAAGCTCAAAAGCTCTACCGAGCTTTCATGGTCATTCTGAATAAGCTCGCAGCTTATGCTCATTTCTCCATCAAATTTGATGGTTATTGGCCTATTAGGATAGTACATGTGTAGGGTTCTTCATTGCATTCAAGAATGCAGGTTCGAATCGCGTTTTAGGGGTGTTCCAAAGAAAACCCGTGACCTGCAACTGCCCATAAATTTCTCATTATTGAGCCATTTCCTTTGGTTTTTGTTACATTGTGATCCCTATCATTTCTAGTTTTGATCTTTATCCCTCAATCGAGGTTTAGCCCTAGTCGAATCAGACCTGCTTTGTCAAGGTCTGTTAATGGTGGTTCTTTAATGAATGGTGTGTTACAAGCTTCCTGGCTTCTCTCATTTTGCTTAAATCTGTCCCTTATTATTAAATTTACTCATGCATGCAGTCATGAGTACTCAAGGGACTGAAACAGTGAGCAAAAGAAGAAATTAGGAAATTCTGAGTTTAGTATTCTATCCCTTCTAGTCGACCCTCTCTCTCTCTCTTCAAATCTAGGCTCGACTCAGATTCTCTCAAGCCCCCTCTTTTTTTTCTTCCTGATCCTTAGTTCCTGCATACACACACATGCACACACAAGCATACACACACTTGTACACAAAGTCTCTCACATGGACTCTCTCTCTCTCTCTACTGATTTCTGCACACACACACTATTCTGATTTCACACACCCACACCCCATATGTAGAACACATACATATATGCATATATTAATTCATATATGTATATAATTATTTCCCCCTTTTTCCATCTTGCATGAAAGGGGATTGGTGGGGGTGGGGGTGGTTGTCCAATGAGGGCTGCCTGATTCAACAAATCTGCATATATATATATATATATATATATATATATATATATATATGTATATACACATAATTATATTATATATTTTTGTTAGCTGCATGAAATCTCATTGGCCCGTTTGGGAGGTGGAGGGACATTTGTATATACATATATACATATCTTGTGTAATAAAAGGCATAACATGTGGGCAACCCAAGTGGCTAACTTTTTGGATGTAGGTTCTTTCATTGCTTCTGGTCAAGGGTTCAAAACCCCTTGGCCTCACCTTTTTGGCCATTTTTCAGATTTTCGGCTTATGCCTTGTTTGGCTGGCACAAATTTCTGTTTTAGCTTTTTCCTTCGTAATTTCTTTTCTATTGCTCTTTTTACGAAACGGTTTCTTTTGAGGGTTTCGTATTTTAGTTAGCTTAGACGCCAAAGGCCCCGTGTCGGTTATTATTTATTTGTGGCCGTCATAGTTCGCTAATTCGAGTTTCCACAGTGCTAAAATTGATAATTAGGTTCAGGTATTACACCCTCCTCTCTTGATGTGTTTAACTATTTTATTGGTTTATTGTGACCATCGAGAGATTCCCAATTAACTTCCTTGATTATTCTTTATGTCGTTTTTAATTAATAATTAGTGAACTAATTATTAATTAAGCAAGGTCGGGGTGTTACACTATCATCCCTAGGTGTTCTAAACCTAGAACTCTGGTACCATTCTGTCACACCCCAAGACCTAAAGACCCAACAGTGACCCTTATTTTAGTAATATATTTAACTACATTAAAAATTTACCTTTATTTTATCTAATTAAAGTAGTTAATCCTCTTAACTCATGTATTGGTTTTTTTTGAATACGTATATTTCACTGAATTCTTATGTGAACCACTCTTAATGACACTCATTACACTAGTGTTGGTAATAGAGGCTACTCAATGAAAATATCAATTTATTTGTTATTTTGGAAATCCTAATTTGATTTCCTTTGAACCATGTTTTTAGAAATTAGATAGACACAATTTACTTTGTTTAAAAATATTTTCCAAGTTAGCCTATATTTCTTATTGATAATCACAAATTATAGGACTCAAGACATGTGAAAAATGAGTCAAAACATCTCAAAATCAAAAGAAATGCAGATCTGGGAAAATTTGCTTGTGACTTTGCTCTCGGACTCATTTTGTTATTTTCTTCATACCTAACCATCGTTCCATCAATCCTAACACCATATAATTTATTTTTACATATTATTTCTTGAAGTATTATGCATCAAAGACCAATAAAATGATATTCTAACAAGAAAAAAAAAAATTTTGCAAGTTCATTCCTACTCTATTCGCCGAGTAGGTCAGTCATATTTGGACCTCTATATCTCTAAATTTCCAAGACCTGATATAATAAACTTTCTATGGCATAAGCTAATATAAGTCTAGTTTCAGTGGGCTTTTGGAAGCACTCAAAAAAAGTACTTGTAGCTCAAATTATTAACCAAATTGTCCTTGTAGGTCAGATTCTGCACAGTCTTGCTAAAATTAGCATAACTGTCTCAATTTTTACCTAATCAAGGTCATTATTAAGCCATTTTAAGATAATAGGGAGGGGTTTAATTATAAATAATTCTCAATTTCTAACTCCACATAGATAGGGAGACTAAGTCATCCCGACTAAATCAACCTTACTAATTTTCTCAACTCAAATTCAATGTTTCCATCTATTTCACACACTTTCTCAATTTTATATTCATCAATTTGAGTTACATCTCTAAACTAGTGTGCACCCACATTATAAAAATGGAAACATATATATTGAAGAATAAGATAGGTATAAGAAACACAACCTAAACGTTCATTACAAATCAATATTAATGTCAAGTAATTAGCTACATATCATCTAGTACGCTTTCATCTCCATTCAAACAAAAGAAAAGAATATAAAAATGGAATAAGAATATTACATGAAAGAATATCACTAGAGCACTTGTATATGCAAAATCAAACACATTAGTTTTGAAAGAGTCAATAAAATGCCAAAGAAAACATGCTCAACATGTGGGAATGCCTTATTCATCCCATTTTCCCCAAGGTTAAACAACTCGACCCCTTAAGTGTTGAAAATGCAAAAGTCCTAACTTGTTCTTCCTTGTGCTTTTTGAAATTCTTTCAAATTCCTCAAGCCCTAGTTGTGTAATGCATGTAGAATGCTTCTAATTTCACTTCAAAGCCCCCAAAATCAAGAAAGGTTACAATAATTTGACAAGGAAAATGGAAGAAACAAGGTGCCCTTTTTCTCCCTTGTTGGTTGTAACTAGAGAGAGAGATGTGAGTGGGGAAAATTAGATTTTTGAGGTTTTATGTGTGTAATGTGTGGGTTTGTGTGTTTATAAAGTCAAGTGTACTTTTTTAGTTATTTTACCATTGCGCCCTCAAAATCAGCGGTCTTCCACACTCCTTCCCAATCCTTTATGTAATTTCACACATTTGCTCTACTAAATTATATTTTCATTCCTTTTAGTTGATTAATTGCATTTCAATGTATTATATTCAAGTATTTCAACTATATGGATATTCAAGTTAGGTAAATGACTATTTTATTCCAATGGCTAATTAATGTATTTATTTTAACTCCAAATATTTCAATTTTTTTAACCCATCCTTTTATATTATTAATTAAATATAAATTACTATAATGCATTATTTATATTTTTTTTATTTATTTAATATCATAAAATTACGGGATGCTACAGTTGTACCCCAATTTTGTGTGAGTTGCAATCTCTAAACTTTAACACTTGAATTTGGTCCCTCTTGTCTTGTATAATTGTAGTCTAAATTTTTACAAATTGATGTGGCTCTGTTCTAGTCTAAAAGCTTCCTCACCCAAACTACCTGTCAAAAACTTGAAATCATAGGGTCACCAGGAAGGCTCCAATGGTAGTCGCTCCGATGATAAAGTTAGTAATGAAAATGGACTATAATTCAAGAGAAGAATTGAACATCCCATGAAAGTATACCTTATAACTTTATTTATAGGCCTATAATTTCATATTATCATGACCAATATGTGACTGGGCGTCAGTGGTAGACATTGTCCAAAAAAAAAAAAAAATTAAAAAAAGGATAAATGTCTAGATGTAAAGAAGAAAAAGGAGAAAAGATGGCGAGTTTAAGAAGTGTTTTTGACCGAACCTAACTGTAGCTTTGATCGAAGGTGATTTTTCTGGCACACTAGAGATCGCTTCACTCAAAAATTTCTCTTGCTATTAAAATGCTCAAAATGTAAAAGTGTTGAAAGGGGGAACAGTGGTGTGTTACCCTTTTTTTATAGAACCCCAACGGACACCCACGTTGGGGGGTTGTCACTTCTGAACAGCCGTGGCAATTGAGGCAATGATGGCCTCGTAATCCTAACTAGTGACTGATGTAATAAATGTCATATCAACATCTGTTTCTTCGGAATGCGGAATGACACTTTATAACTAGCACGTATATAACATCTTAGAAACCCTAACCTTAACTCTGAGTATGCTTCAACCTTTCCATAAAGGATTGGCATTAAAGGTGAGCCCCATTTCGCTTATACAACTTACCTTCTTCATTTTTCTATTTTTGGGATTGATTTATCTATGTTTTATTTATGTGTGCAAACAAGAAGGCATGGAAGAGATTGATCTTCATTATAGATCTCCAAAAGAAGTACAAAAAGCTCTTCCAGACCAATAATCATTCTCATGAGGCCATCCTTACACTAAAGAACCTTATGGAGGTTGCATTGGTGAAGGACCAAAACGAGATTCTAAAAAAGTCCCTACTCTCTAGATGGGTCCTAGGGAAGAAGAAGAAAATTGGGGAAACTTCGACAGTGCCGATCTTGTAACACCCCGACTTTGTGTAATTAATAATTAGTTATTAATTATTAATTAATACTGGCTCATAGAATGATCTAGGGAATTAATCATAATCCCGGCGGTCATGATAGACCGATAAAATAATTAAATATGTCTGGAGGAAAAGGGTAAAATACCCGAACCCAATTACTGATTAATTCGGCGAAATAACACCGCTTTAACACTAACGAAATCCGAATTAGCCAACCCGAAAAATCCTGAATGTTTAATAAATGACACGGAACCTCTGACACTGAAGATAACTGAAATATGAAACTCCCGGAACAAACCGTGTCGAAAAAGGAGTTACGGAATGAAAGTTATGAAGGAAATACTGAAACTGAATTTCTGTGCAACCAAACGTGGCCTTAACCGAAAATATGGGAAAAATGGCCAAATGGGAGGCCAAGGGAATTGAACCCTTGACCTTTGAGTGAAAAGAAACCTCATCCAAAAAATAACCAACTAGACTACTATCATCTTTGTGACCATATATACAATGAAATGTATATACATACAATTCTGAATAGGCTGCCACCCAAACTGACCAATGGCAATGCATGCAAACCCCACATGATTGCCTGAATAGACCCTATCATTTCTCTGCCCTATACTGAATCCTACAACATGTACATATATGGCTATGTATAGGTGTATATACTATACCTAATATGTAATGAATTGGGGGAAAATCTTGGAAAATAATTAAGTTGTGTGAAATCTGGTAACTGTGTAGCCGTGGGTGTGTGAGGACTGACCTGTTAGAGTGAGATCTTCCAAGTGTGAGGGCCATAGCCATGGGTGAAGAAAGAGAAAGCTACTTGTATGAGAGATGTTGTGCATGTATATGCATGGTGTGTGTGTCCCATGGAGATGCCCTATGGAGGAAGAGGAGGACTGAGCATTCTGACTGAACAGAGGCAACCGTTGAGGTCTTGCCTGAACCAAGCCATGAGGAAAGGAAGCCACCGAACCAAGGTAAACCAACCAACTGCCATAATTTTCTGTTTAAATCTGGAACTGTTTCTGATGGTTTTAATCCATATGAACCGTATATATATGTTCCTGTGAGGCCTAGACTTGTTATAGAACAATTGAGAAGGGTCGGATAAGCCTGAATACACCCAAACCATGAGCAATCCGCCATTAATGACCATGAGTTGCAGGTCTGATACGACCTCAACCAAGCTAACCCCTGATGGTCTAAAACTGATCTAGACACGAAAATGGTTCAAAAACCACTAAACCGCGATCCAAAATCGCATGGGAAGACCCTCAAAACCGAACCTATTGTCTCGGCCATTGGAACCCAAGACCTGAAATGAACACTTAAACTGAAATTTGTAAATAGGGAATTGAAGCCCCGGTCCTAAGGGTCACAACAAGCCAAACCTCGTGCAATTTGGTTAAGAAACGGCCGTGCTAGAGCAAACGATAATCTGGTCGGAAAACCGAAATGGGTCACTGAAAACTATAGATTTTGAGGTTTAAAAACAGTCCTAAAATGATCCCTAATGTCCTAGGATCTGTTTGGTATAAAAATCTTGAAAAACGGACGAGAAAACCAAGAGAAACAGTGAGGGAAACCTCACCGTCCGTACGCCGGCGCCGGGAACGTTGCCGGAGAAGACCACCGGAAAAACGCGCGGTGGAATGGGTTTTTTTTTATAGCCAGGCCGGATCTTGAATCTGGTCGGGTGGGACCCGACCGAATACCCCTTGGGTCATTAAGCTGCGTCGTTTGGAGTTAGGGATTTTAAATTTAAAAGCTAAATTCTGACTGTTTGGTTCCATGGTTAACGAATTAAAATTGGGAACTAGATAACCTAACCGTGGATAGGGGCCAAATTGGGGATAGAGGGGACATGTAATTCCGGTTCTCTGGCCTAACTGAACCGGTTGGTTTTTGGAGGTTTTGGACCGGTTCAATTTCTGAACCCAAAAACTAAAGGGTTTGAACCCCTAATTTATAAAATTATGTTTTGACCCCTATAAGTTCCTGAAATTACGGATTTGTCCCTACTGTTTAACAGAATCCTACTGTGGCCCTGAATTTTGAGAAATTGTTCAATTAAGCCCCTGACAAATTAATTAAATAATAAAATAATTATTTTATTATTTTATTAATTAGGTAAAATTACGATTTTACCCCTGGACATTTAATATGTCAAACGGAGTCCAAATAAATTAAATAAATAGTGTATTTTCACTATTTCGAACATTCCGGACTCAATGGTACAGTCCGATTTTGGAAATACAGTACCGAAAAATACAGACCTGTAAGTGATAAATTACTGTACTGCCCTTGATGGCACCAGACCCAAATAAAAATAAAAGACAGTCTATTTTGACTATGTCGGGCGTTCTGAACTCAACGGTGAGGTCCGTTTAACGAACCGAAGTCCCGAAAAATACAGACACATAAAGTGTAAATGACCGTACTGCCCCTAATAATTCCTAGGGTCAATTAAACATAACAGATAGTCCAACTCAACTATGTCGGACGCTCTGGACCCAATGGTGGGGTCTATTTTATGAACTGAGGTGCCGAAAAATATGACGCATGAAATTACCAAAATACCCCTGATACTGTACGAAGCCCAAATGAAGTCCAATTGGGACGAAATTAATACCAATAGAAGCCCAGATACTGGTGAAACTGTAAACATGATTAAACGATGATTCGGAGTCAGAATCTTACAAAATGTAAAATGACCAAAATACCCTTGAGCACAATAAGTGCAAAGTAGAGGTCAAATAAAGGTCAAACTGATCTGATAAATTATCATAGGGATAATTATGAACACTGAAGGGCTAAATAAGACTCCGAGACAGTCAATGCGTAAAACGAGAAATGACCGATGTGTCCCGATGACCAAAAGCGGATACCAAACGAAGTCCAAAGGACTTAGAAAATTATGTACAAGATATTTGGGACATTCTGAGGACCATGATAAGGTCCGGGATAAGAATGGCAAAATTACCATTTTACCCCTAAGGCTAAATAAGCACCTAATTGATAGCAATTTAAGTCTAAAAGACTTAGAACTTCATATATAGAATATATGGGATATTCCGAGGACCACGACTGGGTCCAGGACAAGAATGGCAAAATTACCATTTTGCCCCTATCGTTAAAATAAGAACCTAACTGATACTGATTGGAGTCTAAAAGACGTATGACTTTATATTTAAGATATAAAGACCATTCTGAAGACCTTGATAGGGGTCCGAGGCAAAGGTGACAAATGACCGTTTTGCCCCTAAGACTGAATAAGTAACTGACTGATAACGATTGAAGTCCAATGACTTAGGTTATAATCCTGATGACTGCTAAGCCTAATTTAAGAATAAAATAGCCCCGGATGAAACCCGATGAGAGGGCGATAGGCTACTAGGTTATCTTAGGTAATCCGATAGACACCTAAGATGACGAATAAGACCTGAATGAATAAATTCTGATCTGTCTGTGATTGATGATGATTGTTCAGGATATACATGGTGATGCCTGACGTACTTGGAGGTTATCAGATTGTTTATGCAAGGAGATGACTGTAACAGTTGTGAGTAACCCTGACTCCTGAATTGGTGTATAAGCACACCGTCTAGTTACTGTATTTTAAATACTGTACTGTACTGTTTTACCTGATACACTGATTTCATGCCCTTATTCAAATGCATGATTTTTACTGTCTGATTCCTTTTTTCTGTACTGCAATAAACCTATCACTGTTTTTACTGAAAGAACAACTGACTCTTGGTACCACTTCAGTCTTGAGCACTACATGAGCATACCGCACTGTTTAATCTGTGCATACTGTACTGTTTATTCTGTTATACTGTTCTGCTCTGCTCATTACTGATCTGTTCTATTACTCTGATGTTTTAACTGATCTGTTCTGTTTGATCTGTTCTGATCTGTTCTGTTGATCTGTCTGACCCGTTCTGTTCGATCTGTCCTGACCTGTTCTGTTGATCTGTTCTGATCTGTTCTGTTGATCTGTCTGACCCGTTCTGTTCGATCTGTCCTGACCTGTTCTGTTGATCTGTCCTGACCTGTTCTGTTTGATCTGTCCTGACCTGTTCTGTTTGATCTGTCCTGACCTGTTCTGTTTGATCTGTTTTGTCCTGACCTGATCCGTTTGATCTGTCTGATCTGTTCCGTCCTGATCCGTCCTGATTTGTTATGTCTGATCTGTTCCGTCCTGATCCGTCCTGATTTGTTATGTTTGATCTGTTCTGTCCTGATCCGTCCTGATTGATATTGTACCAGTTTGTTCCGTCCTGTTCAATTCCGATATGTCTTGTTCTGATAGATGTATTGTTCCGTTTTGTTCCGACATGTTCAGTTTCGATATGTCTTAATCTGATTGATGTATTGTTTCGTTTTGTTCCGTCATGTTCAGTTCCGATATGACTTGTCCTGATTGATATTGTTTCGTTTGTTTCCGTCATGTTCAGTTTCGATATGACTTGTCCTGATTGATATTGTTTCATTTTGTTCCGTCATGTTCAGTTCCGATATGACTCGTCCTGATTGATAGTGATTTGTTTCGTTCCGTTGATGATATACTTGTATCCTTGATTGATATACTGTTTCCACTCAGTTCTGTCTTGTTTCGTTCCGTTGATGATATACTTGTATCCTTGATTGATATACTGTTTTCACTCAGTTCTGTCTTATTTCGTTCCGTTGATGATATACTTGTATCCTTGATTGATATACTGTTTCCACTCAGCTCTGTCTTATTTCGTTCCGTTGATGATATACCTGTATCCTTGATTGATATACTGTTTCCACTCAGTTTTGTCTTGTTCCGTTTTGTTGATGATATACCTGTATCTTTGGTGACATATTGTTTCCGCTCCGTTCTGTTATGTTCCGTTCTGTTTTATTCTGATTTGTCAAGTCTTATTCCGTTCTGTTCGGTTATGACTTGTTATGTTCTGTTCCGTTCCGTTCTATTATGTTTTATTGTGATCCGTTCTAACCTGTTCTATTTCGACCCGTTTTATTCTGACCCGTTCCATTCTGACCTGTTTGTCTCTGATTGATATATTGGCATTATTTACTATTCTGTTCTGATTTGTTGTGCTTTGCTTCATCCTGTTCTGATTTGTTATGTCCTGCTCTGCTCGGTTCTGCTCCGTCCTGACCTGTTGTGTTCTGTTCTGTACGGTTATACTTGATATAGTCTGTTATGTTCTGTCTGTCCTCATCTGTTGTTTTATTTTGTGCAGTCCTGCTTTATTCTACTGAAACTGCATTTAAAGTAGATTTATAAGACTGCTATTTTCAAAAACAACTGAACTACCCTTGTGCTTTGTAAACAAGAAATGGTTTTGAAACCCTTGACAGGGAACCTGTGTTACTCATTGGGCTTTTCGAAGCTCACCCCATTCCCTAACATTTTTCAGGAATGATATCAATTGGATCTGATGGCACTGATCTGTGGAGACTGGATTATTGAGGATTGATTCTGTTTAATCAGGTGAGTGATGTAATATGACTGACTTGACTGATATGTACTGAATATAGATATGGCTCATGGATTTAAACGGTACTCTAGAGATTATAGTTCTGCTCTGTTGTTATATGTCGAATTATAGATATGCTCTGACAAAAATTGATCTGTCGTGGAAATCAATAAAATTACCAAACTAAACTACTAGTATAGTAGAGAAGTAAGGGTCGAACCCACAGAGACTGTTGATTGTTTAAAAACCTAAGTTGAGATTAATTTCAATTCAAATTAATAAAGATTGGTTGTTGTTGATTTTTTCCTAAAATTAAATGAGAATTATAATTAAAACAAATATTGAACTGAATTAATGAGGAATCAAATTAAAAGAGAATTCTTAGGGTGTTGAATCCGCCACTAATCTTGTAACTAGCTTCAATTGTATTAATTCTTGGGTCATTCAATTTGGATGTAAAAGACGTATTTTGGCTACAAGCCTCAATACAATCATCAAGAAAATCACGCACCAAAACCCTAAGCACGAATCATCTTTGGTCAACACAAATTGTCTACGCTAATTCTAAGGTCATAGTCACAATTTGTTTTCCCTGAGTTATGACTCGTCCTACGGTTTTGATGTATGTACACATATTACTATTGTATAACCACATAAACAAAATCACAGAAATTGATTATGTGAAACTGAATAATACGATCAATGCCTTAATAAAATCCCAATGTTATACAATCAACATCCAAACCTAATTAACCCAAAAATAAAAATACAAAGAAGTAATATTACTTGACTAGGGTTTCATCTAAACCCTAAGAATGAGAGAACTTAGCCCATGATCGTGGTAGAGGAGACCATAGCCATGGAGTTCTTCATCTTCTTCTTTAGAGTTGTCTCCTTCCTTCTTCTCCTCCCCTAGATCTCCAAGAACGGCCTCCTCCCTTTTCCAAAACCCTAGGTTACAATATTATTCCCTTTTTTCCAAAAATACCCTTACAAAATAATAATT
Source organism: Nyssa sinensis (assembly GCA_008638375.1). Taxonomy (NCBI): domain Eukaryota; kingdom Viridiplantae; phylum Streptophyta; class Magnoliopsida; order Cornales; family Nyssaceae; genus Nyssa; species Nyssa sinensis. Next base: position 36,716,362 of record CM018035.1, read on the forward strand.
TAGGAGAATAACATAAAATCCCGTAATTAGACATTAGAGGCCCAAAAAGGGAGTCTAAAGTGTTCCAAAATAGAGCCTGTAATGCTAAAATGGGCCCTAGTCCACCTATATATGGATCAAGCCTCTCTTCTAACCCAAAATCACTTGTTTTCTACTTCTTTTCGCACTTCAAAGCCCAATATTTTCTTTTTGCTCCAAATCCACCATTAAATCATCAACTTTGACGAGCTTTCTCTGCAAAAAGATAAAATAAGAATTAACTAGCAAATGCATATAGATTGGAGAAATTAAAATAATAAAAGTGCAAGACTATCTAGGGTTAACAAAATAAATATGCACTTTTTAACCAGTTATCACACCCCCCAACTTACACTTTGCTAGTCCTCGAGCAAAGCCAAGGAAACAAGAGACAAAAATACAACTAACTAAATCCTCTTTCGTGGGATACACGATTGCATTTACCATATGCAATAAGGCTTTAAACCCCTAGGTTACCCTAGTGGACGAGTTATAGTCTCGTGAGGGTTTGCAGTGAATCTACCCACAAAATTCGACACCCCCCAACTTGAACACAATATACTCCACAATTAATAAAAATGAATCTTAATGAATGTAAAACTGAGTTACAATCGAATCAAAGTAACAATTATGTCACTAAAAACAATCTGTGAATTTCTCAAGTGCTCATAAATGGATAGAATCAGTGTGCATAAAAGCAACAACCATAACAAGATGTCTAGGCAATGAAACTTCTTTTCAAACAGGCATTACTTTGACTCCAAATCTCACCAAAAGATATCACTCACAAATGAAGCTCACAGAGATGGGGTGCATATGTATCCTCTCATACATGTGGACAGAATAATTGTTGAGTACAAATCAAATAATCCACATGCAAACATGAATGAACGCACAACAAGAATAATATAGAGAGAGTTCTAACCATTACGAAAATCAACTCCCAATGTCACACGATCATTACAGTCACATCCTCAATCATCAACTACTACACCTTCGGGGTCGGCTAGGTCTTTGTTTCTGGTTGTAACGTAGGTCAGGGTCAAGGATAATGTAGGGGTAAGTGAACAATAATCTCCATGCGATTAGCGAAGAAGCTGAAGTGAATAAACTGTAGTTTTCCAAACTCGTCACCTCTTTTGAACATTGCAACATTACTCCCAAAATTCTAATAAAAGCATTCCCAAACTACTCACAACTTTTCTACTTGAGCAAACAAAAGAAAAGGAAAAGGCAATGAAATATAAATATTTTTTTTGTTTTTCTGATTGTTCTTTTTTTCTCTTTTTTTTCTTTCTTTTTTTTTTTTTGTATCAAATTTTTTTTTTTTTGAAACTGAATAAAATTACAATAAAAGAAAAATGTACATCTTCACTTCTCTACTTTCACAACACCAAATTCTCAAAGAAAAATCACCCAACTTCTTCATCCAAAGCGAGGCTACTGGCTATGAAAAGAAAGATATAATAATGAAGGCTCAACTTGGTTCCAATCAGGAAAATAATGTAAAGATGCAAGAAACAAACGAACGGGCTCAAAGTAGAAAGAGGGCCTAGTTTCATTCCCCAAAGGCAAGAACTGTCATCCGACATCTGAACTGACTGACCTTAGACATGTGACAATGGTAGTTTATAGAATGGAGATCTGAAACTGTATAACCCTCAAAATAAAGTTCAAGCTCAAGTCTACATAATATGGGTTATAAGTCTCAGTAAATGCCATCATGATACTAGAGTCTCACAGTCTAACCATCAAATCATAGAGTCACAAGAGTAGCAACCCAATTTGTCTCCAATTATAAAAGTTAGGGAAAGACAAATCACTAGCAGTGCACAACTATCACAATGATTCTCATGCAAGCTCAGAAATACATGAATACGCTCAAAATAATAAAATTGTAATCATGAAGTATATTGAGCTCAAGTAGGAAAAATAATAGCAACTCCCCCCAACTTATTTGACACCTTGTCCTCAAGGGGACATGACAGCAAACAACATGAAATAGAACAAAAGAAGTAAAAGGAAGGAGTGCACCTGAGTGGAAATAACTGAGGGGGCAAAGAGCAGGGCCACATCAAATGCAGTCTGTATGGCAATTGGTTTTGGGGCCCATTTCGCATTTGGGTGCTCAATGTGAATTTGACGGGTTTGAATGGGCCGTTTGTGTGAAATGGATTCAACTGCAATTGCATGACTGTTTGAAGCTTTTGGGCGACCCCTGGATCCCTACAATAACAAACCAAACAATAAAAATTATTAGGGACATAGAATCTAAATATGGGCATAACAAAACAAATTGGGAAAAGAGAATCAATATGCCAATAAGTGCCATTTTTTTTTTTTTTTTGCTTTTTTTTTTGTAAAATGAAAAACAGAATAATAACAAAATAAACTAAAATAAATAAAATAATAATAATAATAATAATAAAATAAAAAAATAAAAATATAATAAAATAAAATAAACTAAACTAAAATAAAATAAACTAAACTAAACTAAAATAAAATAATAAAATAAACTAAAATATAATAATAAAAATAATAATAATAATAACAGAAAATAAAATAAAATAAATAAATAAAAAATAAAAGAGAAAAAAAATAATAAAAATAAAAATAATAATAATAATAAAAAAATTAAAACTAAAAACAAAATAAGAACAAAGGAATAATAAAGAAATAAATAAATAAAAGATTAGTGGTTATGTTTGAGGTAGCAAAATTTGATTGCAAAGGTGGCCTGGATTTATGAACAATGGTGTGAAGAGAAACAAACCCTATGATTTTGGCACTTAAATGAATTTGTGACCTCAGTTCTCCAAATCAATTTATTTATTTATTTTTTTTTTTTGTTTTTTTCTTCTGTTGTTTTTTTTTTTTTTTTTTTTTTGTTGGTTCTTCAAAATTTGAGGGAAGCTCTAATCTTCTTGCTGTGCATCTTCCTGCACTTCCTGCATTGGTTGTGAGGCTTACAGGGGCTGGGGATAGCTTGGGAGGTGATGGAGTTAGGGGTTGTGGATGATGGTGATGGAGGGACGGATCGGTGGTTCGTGATGGTTGTGGGTGTGGTCGGAGTTGGGCACGACGGCGTTGCGGAGGGGGTGGGTTTGGAGGCGCGGCTGGCGGTGGAGATGGGAGATCGGGCAGTGATGGCGGTGGATCTGATGGGGGATGATGGTGTGGGTCGGCGGTGGTGGTACGGTTGCTGTGGTGGTTGTGGTGATGGTAGAGATGATGGTGGTGGGATGGAGGTGCAGCTGGGGCTATGGGGGAGCGGTGGAACGGCGGACGCTGTGGGCGAGTAGGGATAGAGGTACGGGCTGGGGTTCTGTGCGGCGGTGGCTAGTTGGAGATGACGGGCTATGGAGGTACGGTGGTAGTGATGTCGGCAGTGAAGGTGATGGTTGGAGTCGTGGCTGTGCGGTGGTGATGGTGGGGATGATGATGGGTGTTGCGGTGCTGTTGATGGATGGTGGCGAGGGAGATGGGAGGTGCAGGTTAGCGGTTGGTGGTGAAGGAAGATGCGGTGGCCATGGGTCTGATTTTGGTGATGGAGTTGCGGTGGGCGACTGGTTATGGCACTGGTTATGGAGGTATGGGCGGTGGAGCTGCGGTGGCTATGGCTGTGCGGGGGAGGTGGCTGTGGGTTAGGTCGGCGGGGTTGGAGGTGATGATGGTGCGGCGGTGATGATGAGGACGGCCGGATCTGATGGGGGTACAGGTTCTGGTCTGTGATGGTGGTGCGGGGAGAGAGAGAGAGAGAGAGAGAGAGAGAGAGAGAGAGAGAGGCGGTCGGAGTTGTGGATGGGGATGGCTGCGACTTGGTGAAGGGATGGGGTCGGCGGTGGGTGGTGATGGAGATATGGGCGGCGGAGATGGAGATGACGGTGCGTGGTGATGACAGGAGGTAGTGGTTTAGGGGCGGTGCGGCTGAGATGCGGCGGTAGACGGTGGTGGTGGAGTTGTGGCTGTGCGGTGGTGATGGTGGAGGCGCGGCTGGAATGAGAGCGGTGGTGCGGCTGTGATGGTGGTGGGTTAGAGGTTGTGGTGATGGAAGATATGGTGGTGGTCTGGCTGTTGGAGATGGAGGTGATGCGGTTAGGTCGGTGGTTCTGATGGTGCGGTGGTGGTAAGAGGGGGGCTGGTGGTGAGAGAGAGTAAGGTTTTGGTGATGGAAGAGAGAGATGAGCACTTTTTTTTTTTCTTTTTGATTTTTGAATTTTTGATGTTTTTTTTTTTTCTTTTTTTTTTTCATTCTTTTGAATTTTGAATTTTTGATTTTTGATTTTTTTTTTTAACACTAAATTAAAAGTGCTTGAGCTTTTGAGAATAGCTTGAGCTTTTTGGGACAGAATCTTAAGGGCTTTGAGGGAAGGAAAAGAGCTCGAGCTTTTCTTGGAGTGCTCGAGCTTTTCGGGACAGAATGTTTAACCAATTTTTGACGAAAAAGTGCTCGAGCTTTTTGGCGAGTGCTCGAGCTTTCTGGACCAGGGACATTTGGAAAAAAAAAATGAGAAAATGCTCGAGCTTTCTGAAATTGCTCGAGCTTTTTAGTCCAGAAAACAAAAATGACTAAAGAGAAACCCCTCTTTTTTTTTTTAACAATAAAAATAAAATAAATATTAAACACCTACAAAACAATAAAAAGAAAACTCAATTAAAAACAACAAAAATAAACAAAAATAAAATAAAACAATAAAAAGAAAACTGAATTAAAAACAACAAAAATAAACAAAAATAAAATAAAATAAAATAAAATTGGGTTTCCTCCCAAAAGAAGAGCTAAGTTTAATGTCTTCAGCCAAACACAGCAAGAGGAGAAAAACATCAATCAATATAAATTGGGTCTTCAAGACCAATCTCCTCGATCAAACTCCCTTCCTCCACACCATCAATAAACAATTTCAACCTTTGGCCATTAACTTTGAAAGTTTGGCCACTCCGAGGGTTATGAATTTCTACTGCACCATGAGACCAAGATTGAACAACCTCACATGGACCATCCCATCTAGACTGCAACTTCCCAGGAAACAACCGTAACTTTGAGTTAAACAACCGCACCTTTTGACCGGGCTCAAAGGACTTACGATTAATGTGAGAATCATGGAACGCCTTAGTCCGAGCCTTGTAAATACGGGAACTCTCATATGCATCATTTCTAAGCTCCTCTAAATGAATATGGTGCATACAAATAGATGGATCAAACCTTTTTAAATCGGCTAGGGACCAACCTATAGCACCCTTGTGCTCTCTAGGAACCTCAAGAAGACGGCACTCTTGCTCACTTGGAAGATCAGAAACAATGATAATAGGGAGAGTGTCATCGGGTCCTAAGAATGAATACTTAAGAGTAGCCGAGAGTGGCTTCAACTCAAGCTTTGGAGGAACCTCTAAAGATGGAGGAGCAGGAGTGCTCGCAAGATTAGGTAGGGGTTCCGGTCTAGACTTCCAAGGAGGATAGTTTATAAAAGGAGAACAGTCAAGCAATGAATTGACTTCTTCAATAGAAGCATCAATATCGAAAGCATCACTATCAAAGTAAGTCAAACATCTCTCCAAAGGATCCTCAATCAAGATTTGAGGGAGAGATTCCTCAACTATCCCATCAATCACATCCACTGAAAAACAATCCTCCTCATGTGGAGGTTGTTGTGAAGCATTGAAGACATTGAGCCTCACAGTCATATTCCCAAAAGAAATATCCATCACTCCAGTTCGACAATTAATACATGCATTAGCAGTAGCTAGGAAGGGTCGACCTAAGATGACGGGAATCTGACGCTTAGGGTCATGAGCAGGCTCCATGTCTAAAACTAAGAAATCAACTGGGAAGTAGAATTTGTCTACTTTCACTAGAACATCCTCAATGATCCCACGAGGTATCTTGACGGATCTGTCAGCTAACTGCAAAGACATCGTCGTAGGCTTCAACTCACCTAACCCAAATTGCTTGTAGACAGAGTATGGCAACAAATTGACACTTGCCCCCAAGTCAAGGAGCGCCCTATCTATAATGTGATTACCTATAACACAAGAAATTGTGGGGGCTCCAGGATCTTTGAACTTAGGTGTAGTTTGGTGCTGGAGAATTGAGCTCACTTGCTCTGTTAAAAAGACCTTCTTTGACACATGAGTTTTAGCTTTTCGCTTTTGAGTGCAAAGGTCCTTCAAGAATTTGGCATAGGAAGGAATTTGCTTGACTGCATCAAGAAGTGGCAAGTTAATCTTAACTTGCTTAAAAATCTCAAGCATTTCTTCCATATTTGCACCCTTTTTCCCAAAAGGAGAAGGGTCGGCCAAGCAGGAAGGGTAAGGGGCCTTGGGCACATAGGACGCCATAGGAACACTCAAAGGATCACTTGGGGATGAAGAATCCCCTTTTTGCAAATTCTCATTCTCAACTACATCCTTTTTAGAAGAATTTGTCAATTCACCCTCAACCTTATACTCAACTTTGTTATCTACCACTCTCCCACTCCTAAGAGTAGTTATGGCCTTAGCTTGCTCATGATATTGATCATTAGAGTTGGAAGACTCTAGCCCATATTGGCCTTTAGGATTGTTTACCGGTTGACTTGGTAAACGCCCCTCATCTCTTCTACTCATAGCTTGTGCTAGTTATCCCATTTGGGATTCTAGCTTCGAGATGGACTGAGTGTGTGAGTGGAGCAATTGAGTGTTAGACTGATGATTTGACTCTAAAGCTTGCAAAGCACTCAATACCTTGTCCTCAAAGGCTGAATTTCTAGGAGGAAGAGGTGGTTGTTGATATTGTTGAGGAGGAGGACGGTAGGATGATGATGATGGAAAAGAATTAGGCACGTTTGGCCTTGAATTTTGTGAGAATTGAGGATTTGAGGCTTGAGGCCTCCAAGAAAAATTTGGATGATTTCTCTATCCCGGGTTGTAATGGTTAGAATAGGGATCATTACCCGGTTTGGAAAAACTTTGAAGAGCATTAACTTTCTCTTCCACAAACTCTGGATATTGCGGGGCTAAGGGACAATCTGACACATAATGAGTTGGGCATGAACATAAAGCACACACCTCTTGAGTGGCAGGAGCAGAAGGAGAAACTTGTCCCCTAGCCAAAACTTGGTCTAATTTCCTAGACAACGCCGCAACTTGCTCTTGGACATCCACAGCTTGTCCAACTTCATAAATGCCACCTCTTTTAGGGACACTAGAGGAGGTGGGTGGAACTCTCCGACTTGCTGAGGCATGGTGCTGTGAATTCTCACTAAGGGTCTCAAAAAAATCCCATGCCTCATCCTGATTCTTGTTGAGGAAAGTCCCTTCACAAGCAGAGTCAATCATTTGACGGTTTTGTTCTGTGATACCGTCATAAAAACTCTGTACCAACTGCCAACGCATGATATCATGATGAGGACACTTTCTATGAAGGTCCAAAAATCTCTCCCAAGCTTCATGAAAAGACTCGCCATCGAGTTGAGTAAAATTTGTGATGGCCCTTTTCATATCATTGGTTTTGCCTATAGGAAAGTATTTTTTTAAAAACTCTTGTTGGAGTTGAGTCCAGGTTGTTATGGAATTTGTAGGCAAAGAACCGAGCCATTGTTTGGCTCTATCCTTCAATGAAAAAGGGAACAACCTTAACTTAAGAGCATTCTCACTCAGATTTTGCACATTGACAGTGGTGCAAAGCTCTAAAAACTCATTCAGATGTTGGTATGGGTCCTCATTTGATTTCCCATAAAAAGATGGTAACATTTGAATGGTTTACGGTCTAATTTCGTAATGCCCAGTTACAGTAGGCATTTGAATACATGAAGGATTGGTATATGTTGTAGGAACAAAATGAGCCTTAAGAGGCTGTGGTTGTTGTTGTCCACCATTATCAGCCATGTCTATAGAAATAGGATTTCCTAAAACCTCAGACTTAATGGACAAACTACGAAAAGCTCTCAAGGTTCTTTCTAGCTCAAGGTCTAATTTCTCTAAGTCTGGGTTGCACGAACGGCGACCAAACATAAAACAAATAAGCCTATCCAATCAAATATACCAACTGTAGCAAAAATAAAATGCAAAGAGAAGGGAAAGATTTCACCGTGATAGATTGCAAAGCAGGTAGAATTTTTTTTTTTTTTTTTTATGAACCCATGTTTGCTCCAATCGACTCCGCTTCTCTTTAACTTTTTATAATTGCTGCACACCAAAGACAAAGAAAAAGAATAATAGCAAAAAAAATAATAATAATAAAATAATAATAATAATAAATAAATAATTAATTAAGATAAAAATCAACTACTAATTTTTTAACAATTCAACAGTCCTCGGCAACGGCGCCAAAAATTGATCTGTCGTGGAAATCAATAAAATTACCAAACTAAACTACTAGTATAGTAGAGAAGTAAGGGTCGAACCCACAGAGACTGTTGATTGTTTAAAAACCTAAGTTGAGATTAATTTCAATTCAAATTAATAAAGATTGGTTGTTGTTGATTTTTTCCTAAAATTAAATGAGAATTATAATTAAAACAAATATTGAACTGAATTAATGAGGAATCAAATTAAAAGAGAATTCTTAGGGTGTTGAATCCGCCACTAATCTTGTAACTAGCTTCAATTGTATTAATTCTTGGGTCATTCAATTTGGATGTAAAAGACGTATTTTGGCTACAAGCCTCAATACAATCATCAAGAAAATCACGCACCAAAACCCTAAGCACGAATCATCTTTGGTCAACACAAATTGTCTACGCTAATTCTAAGGTCATAGTCACAATTTGTTTTCCCTGAGTTATGACTCGTCCTACGGTTTTGATGTATGTACACATATTACTATTGTATAACCACATAAACAAAATCACAGAAATTGATTATGTGAAACTGAATAATACGATCAATGCCTTAATAAAATCTCAATGTTATACAATCAACATCCAAACCTAATTAACCCAAAAATAAAAATACAAAGAAGTAATATTACTTGACTAGGGTTTCATCTAAACCCTAAGAATGAGAGAACTTAACCCATGATCGTGGTAGAGGAGACCATAGCCATGGAGTTCTTCATCTTCTTCTTTAGAGTTGTCTCCTTCCTTCTTCTCCTCCCCTAGATCTCCAAGAACGGCCTCCTTCCTTTTCCAAAACCCTAGGTTACAATATTATTCCCTTTTTTCCAAAAATACCCTTACAAAATAATAATTTAGGAGAATAACATAAAATCCCGTAATTAGACATTAGAGGCCCAAAAAGGGAGTCTAAAGTGTTCCAAAATAGAGCCTGTAATGCTAAAATGGGCCCTAGTCCACCTATATATGGATCAAGCCTCTCTTCTAACCCAAAATCACTTGTTTTCTACTTCTTTTCACACTTCAAAGCCCAATATTTTCTTTTTGCTCCAAATCCACCATTAAATCATCAACTTTGACGAGCTTTCTCTGCAAAAAGATAAAATAAGAATTAACTAGCAAATGCATATAGATTGGAGAAATTAAAATAATAAAAGTGCAAGACTATCTAGGGTTAACAATATAAATATGCACTTTTTAACCAGTTATCAGTTGAGTTGTTAGCTGTTGGATTTTAGACTCGCTCTGTGTGATACATATCCTACGATGGATACATGAGTTGCATTCCCATGATAAAAAGAAAAAAAAAAGTTTTAAATTCCGTTGCATCTGACCCTACAGTCGGAGTGCAATTCACTGGAAAGTTCAGAAATTTGCCTTCGGTTGGTCGCGTGGCGACTGACTGGCATCACGTCCTCGACATCCGCGTAGGGTGGGGTTCGGGATGTGACAGATCTCCCCCCTCTAGAGAAGAGAAAAAGGCTGATCTTTGATTCCCTAAACCGCACAGTCTCAGAGGAGTTAGCTCGTTCTCCAACTCAAATGGCCATTTTGCCCTCAGCCCCTATCATTCTAAAATGAAAAAAGGGGAAAGGAAAGACGGTTGTCACCCCCTAGAGCTAGAGGACTCTGGCCTAAGTACCATGAAAAAAGCATACAAGGACTTCTGGGTGACAGGCTCTAGTAAGTTCGTTGGACTGAAGCCTTAGAAGATTAGCCAAAGATCTTATGGCTATCTATATAAGGGTAAGTTTTTGTTTCCACTTTCCAGTCATCTCCGTGTATTATGTACGCCTCTAGTACTTACTTGGCTATTTTTTTTTTCAAGTTGTTCATGGTTTGGCAACTATCATGGATTGCTCTAAAGAGACAGAATAGATTGACACCCTCTAGTCAGAGTTGGATGAAACCAGGCTTCAGCTTGGGACTGCCAAGTTGTAGTGGCTGCTATCGAAGAGAAGTTGAAAGAAGCTGCCAATGCTTACTCTAATCTAGAGTTTGGAAGAAATGCACTGGTTGTTGAACTAAAGAGTCTGTCACAACCTGAAACCCACCCTACGCGAATTAGGGGTCGATGACCGACACTGCCACTCGAATAGGCTGTACAGAATCAAATGAATTGCATAAGTGTGATATTTTTTTCTTTATGTACTTTATATAATAAATCATACATCACTGAATCATTAAATGCAAAAGCTACACCAAATGCAATCCATCTGATTATAAACCGAACTCCAACAACCATCAATCAAATATCTCCAAGTACCATTTTGTTCATCATGATTCACTAATCAAATTTAACACCTCTATTAATAATACAATATCACAAATACCTATTATCGGATTATCCTTACAAAGTACGCATTCAAATCGTAACTTGGAGTTCACGTCATCAACATTGTTCATGGGCTCACCACTAGCTCTACTAGTCACCCCATTTGCCCATTTTGTTCCTTCTTTTATAGAGCTACTTGAAAAATAGATATAAATATGGAGTGAGCTAACTTAACTCAGTAAGTAAACTCCTCGATCTGTCATGGGTGAAGGTTAGTCCAAAAGAAAGGTAATGAACAATAACAAGCAAAAAATAATATCTTAGTAGCATGTGAAGGATAAAATGTCATAGTAGCCAGTCACCAAGAATGTGAATCGATAATATGACCCGTAGGTCCCAAAGGCACATCCCATAGTAGAATGGAAAATCAATAGTAGGGAGCGGCCTGCACAATAAATAGCTGCCACAATAACAGGATAATAATCTAAATCCAAGATAAGCAGCCAAACATATCAACAATCAGATAATATGTCCACAGATAAACCACAGACCAGGTTAACATGGTGTATCTGAGATCAAAAGTATATCGATAGATAAACCATGGACCATCTCAATGTGGCATATCTGGAAGTCCACAGATAAACCACGAACCAGCTCAACGTGGCGTATCTAGAATCAATAAATCGTGAGTACGACATCAAAATATCAATAAACAATATGAGACACAAACAGAACAGATGCTGAAACAGATAGGGCCCGACATAGCCTCAAAAGTGCTCATCCAGGTCCACCCCCCTTCGAACCAGTAGATAGCATTAGAGCTCCGTACATATATCATGTCCTCTAAGGACTAAGTGTTAGGGCTCATCCCCAAAAACCGATCAAGCATTCATGAATCAGATGGACGTTATGACTGATCACAACTCTGGCACACATGAAAATATCATGATCATCATAATTCCACAAGCGATGTACAAATTTGTGGAATAGCAAATTCTCAACAGTGAGAAACATAATAATTTATCAATATCTAAGCAAGTATAGAAATGAACAAATAAGCATGTAAGGATATTGGCAATCGATTTCTCAACGAATTCACAATGTAGGACAAGCATCAAATCATGGAGATCATCAATGTCAAGTATGCATAAATTACAAATTGGCAGCATCAAGAAAGAAACTGTGGCATGGCTAGGAATACCACATGTTAGAGTTCGGGTTTACTTACATTGGGTTCCTAGCCTTGCATTCCCATGCGGTTACCATAATAGCTGTCCGTATTTTTCTTTCCATTTTTCATCATTTAGGTGATCCTATAATCACGAATAAAAAATACATGGCATAATGAATTAATATTCATTCTAGTCTCAAACTTTATTATTCAGTGTTTTTAAGTTCTTTTGAACTTGGTCTATTCAATTTTCCATTTAAGGTTTCTTGATGCCCTATAACTTATTTGGCCCTTCAAGGGCATTATGGTAATTTATCCTTTTTTTAATATTCCATATTTCTCCATATGCAATTTATGTAATTCAGACTCCATTTTGAGTCTATTTGGTATTTATAAAATTTATGTGGACTTATTAATTTCATTATTACACTTCTGGTAACTTCATTATGTCCTAAGGATGTAATCGTCATTTTTCTAATTTGTTATCGGTTCTTATTTTCTTCAAAGGAACATTACCATTCAGTTTGGAATATTGAATATAATTAATTTAGACTTTTTCGAATCTTAATTTGCTCATTTGTGACTTATATTAAGCCTAGGGGCATTTTTGTAATTTTACACTTTTACGTGTCATATTTTTCAGTACCTCGGTTGTTAACATGGACTCCACTGTTGAGTCCGGAATGCCCAAAATAGTCAAGATAGACTACCTTTGTATTTCATTGGCTCTAAGTATCGTTATGGGTAAAATGGTAATTTTATGTTTCACGTGTCTAAATTTTTAGGACTTCGTTTCACAAAATGGATCTCGCCATTAGGTCCAGAATGCCCAAAATAGTTAATTTACATTATCTTTATGTTTTATTCGGGTATTAGGGCTATTTTTTATAATTTAATTAATATAATTAATTTAATAATATTAAATTATATTATATATTTTATTAGGTCAACTTTTAAACAGGTAGGGCAGTGGCACAGCGGCTTGCACACTTGTGTTAAGTGCCACAATCTCAAGCAGTTAGTGTCACGACCCGAAACCCATCCTGTGCGGATCTCGCATCGTGACCGCCACCCTCAGGCCCGAAGACCTTAGGGCGAAGGCTCGCATAAGCAGCGGTATTGAATAGATGTGCGACATGTGTTTTGCGGAAGCGTGAAAAAAATTTTCTTTTATTTTCTTTTCTTATTTTTAAATTACGCACATCCGTCCAGTACTGCCACTCTTTACATAGCATACATGATTTAACATTCAAAGTATAACTAAAAGTTAAAGACTTCATAAATACAATACATGTTTGATTTCCCCATGGGGCTTATACATAACAGGGTATCACTTTACTAATACAATATTTCATACTTAATGTTCGTAGTACTAGACAAAATTACTTGAACAAAACTTCCAAAAACAGCAAATTCATCATCATCATCCTCAAGTCAAGACTGCTGCTAATCACCTAAAAGGGGGATCCGAACAAAGTCCGGGTAAGCTAATCTAAGCTTGTGAGTAATTCCAGTATTCTTCATGGGGTTTTCAATTAGTAGTGGTTTTTAGTACATAAGAGTTTGTAAAACATTCACTGCCAATTGCTCGTATACTTGAACATAGAACATATGCAATTCTTAAAACAGATAGCTTTGAAACATTTAAAGCATTCAAGCTATACTTATACTTATGAACTTCAAAACATATAACATAACATGTATTTCTTAAATAGAGTATATAAAACTCAAAACATATGCATATTGAAAATGAGGGTAAAACCTGCTTCCATTTTCAAAATCATTTGTCATCTTATCACTTTCATTAGTGGAATCCGTTTCGAACCGGACTCCCATATTACTTATAAATGGAGATATCTCATGCCTGGGGGATTAGATCCTGCTACCTGGCATTTTACAGGGCAATTGAGTTCCGTACAACCCAAAATCCTGCTTATTTTACAGGGCAACTGAAAACTCAGAATCCTGTCTAAGTGCTTCTGCACCATTCATCTTGCATTTAAAATACATTTAACATATGAGTATGTCAAATAGATATTTCTCATGAGCACTTTAAAACATAACATTCATAACTTCGTGATAAACATCCGTATACTTGAAATAAGCAAACTTAGAATATTTAACAAGATTTGTATTTTAACTTAGACATGCTGAAAACACATTTTTAAGAAACTGTAAAGAAAACATTTACTGAGCATGTCACAATAGGGTTTATAAGAACAGAAATAATTTAAAACTGAAATCATGTAATATACTGAATTTGGAATTCAAATACTTCGTATCTTTTGAACTTAAAACCTTTTCAAATCCATGGAGTTAAATCTCCACTTCAAATACAGGGTTACTCACCTTGGTCCTTTAGGGTTAGTGCTAATAATGCGCTTTCTCACTTTCCTTGTAGTTCCTAAGAACAATTCATAAACATCTCATCAACTTCACATTCATTGTAATATCATCTCGATATTCCTTAACTTATACTTAAATCATATTAGATCCTGAAACGATTTCATAATTTCATATGTACTTAACTTAACTTGTACTCTTAACCTGTGACATAATTAATGTGTTCGGAATTGAATTTATTTCAATTTATACTCTTCTGGCAGCTCCATAAATTTTAAATTTAAATTTAATTACTTCACATGTTTTCGTGTCGTGTCTTTTCGTATTTTATTTCCTCGTACTTGCCTTAGTTTAATATTTCGGCAATACTTTAGTTTATAGTCATCTGACAGATGCTATTCAACAAATTTTATGTCTCTTTATTTTTGACATCTTTTTTGGTCAAATAGACTCTACCATTGAGTCTGGAGCGTCGAAGAAAGTCGGTTTAGGCTTTCCTAGAATTTAATTCGGACTTTTGTATGTAAAGGGCAAAATGGTCATTCACCATTTTACGTGTCGTATTTTTCCGTACTTCGTTTCGTAATTTGGACCTCATTATTGAGTCCGGAAGGTCTAAGAAAGTCAATTTAGACCTTCTCTGGTTTCATTTTGGCTTTAGGGGTACCAGGGGTATTTTGGTCATTTTACCCATTTACGTGTCTTTATTTTTTGGGGCCCCGTCTCACAAAACGGACCCTACCATTGGTCTCAGAATGTCCAAAATAGTAAAAATACACTATTCATATGTTTAATTTGGACTTTATTTGATCAAGTTTTGAATTAGGGGCATAATAGTCATTTTACTTTATTTATTAAATAATTAAATTAATTATTTAATTATTTTCCAGGGGTCAAATTGAATAAATTTTTCCCCAATTGGGCCACAATAGGATTTCCCAAAATTTCTAGGGTCAATCCGCAAATATAAGAAGTTTTGGTTCATTTAGTTTTAAATAATTTAGAAAACCATTGGGTTCGGTTGGGTTTTAAGTGAACCGGTCTGGTCTGATTGTAAACCAACCGGTTTAGCCGGTTTTCCACGTGTTGCTGACGTCATGATGACGTCAGCCCTAATGTTTTAAAAATTAAAACCCAAACATTACCGTTTAAATAACCCATGACCCGTTGGATCCGAACTAAACCCAAACCCGTAACCGACCCGTTCGCCCAACCCGAACAGTGTCATCTTCCCCACGAGATCGATACTGTTCCTCTCGAAACCCTAATTTTTATAGTTTGATTTCGTGGCATTTTGAGAACCTATTTTCTCTGTTTTCTTTTCCAAACATCTCTTAGGAACTTAAGGCACGTTCTTACATTGATTTAGAGCTTCGAATCTAGCTCAGGTGCTCGGTTCCTGTCATGATAACCAGACCTGCACATCGTTTGTAAATGCTCATTTCTGAGCCAAATTCAATGGAACTTGTTTTGTTGTGATCCCCTCTTCATGGGGTTTTAGTTTTCGTTCATAAAGGTAAGTTTTGGTGTAAGTTTAGAGATTGGGTTTTACAACCCGTAACCTGCAAGTTAATTTTTGGAGGTCGTTTCGTAGGTTTTGTGATTGCGTAGTAGGGTTTTTAGAATACCTGTAGGGTCTTCTTGAGGTCCCATGATACCAAATAGAGTGTGGTTCTATCTAATACAGACCTGCTATAAGCATGGTCTTTAATGGCGGTTTTCATGGGTTACCCATCTTTGTGTCATTTTAAAGCTAAAATTTCATGCTTAACTATCTTATAAACGTATATCTAGCATCATATAACCGTATACAACCCAAAAACAGTTCCTAATACTTCAAATTTTTAGAGAGAAAAACATGAAAATTTTGAATATCTCTTACCTTTTTCACTGTTATTCTCCTTCTTCTACTTCTGAATCTCTTCTATTCTCCTCAGTTTCTCCCTCTTTTGGTTTCTTTCGTAAGAGAATGACATGCTTTGCATGTTTTGGTTTTAAAGACAAGGCAACCGACCTCTCTCTCTCTAAATCTCTCTCTCTCTCTACACGTTTGCAGCCTCTATCCTTGACCTTATCAACCCATCTTACACTCCATTAAATTCTGCTTCTTCATTTTTGGCAACCTACATTAAATGGGCCCTTGATATTTTTTTTTTGTATATATGTATATTATATATACACACACACAAGCTCATCTACACACACTAACACATGGAGACATATACACACATACCTCAACCGACACACACACACACATGCTGCTTGTACACTTACACACACAAAGATATTTTTGGTTTTCTTTACTTTATGTATATTTATACATAGATTTATATATATATATATAATTATATTTATATATATATATATATCTACTATACTTGTATACATACATGTAAGTGTATATGTATATACACACTTGACCATATGTACATACCTACAATACACTTTAAACAATTTTAACTCCTTACATTTGATTAATTAATCTTTATTACATTAATTAATATTTTCTTATAATTTAGAATTTATGCATTATTTTTCATGACCTCGTAATACGTGTCATATGACCTGGTATCCCGGGTCGGGATACTACAGTTAGGGTTTTGAAACCCATAGACAGCACGTTCTTTGCATTTTTTTTTTCAAAGGATTTGAAAACCAAACAACTGATAGGGTAATTCATGGATAAGCTATCCCTATTCTAAATAGAGTTTAATAAATTACTTTACTATTTGAGTGTGCAGAATTTGAATGTGCAGAATTTTAAACCTTAGACATATGCATTTTATAGCACAAAAGTGCTTGTAGCCCAATTGGTGTTCTTTTGGGGCCTTAAGTTCTTCCTTCATTTTGGTCTAGGGATCAAATCCCTTGGCCTCCCTTTTTGCCTCATTTTTACTCCCTTTCCTTACTTATGCCTTGTTTGGCATTTTGGGCCCGTTTCTTGAATTTTCAAAATTGTATTTTAATTACCTTAAAGTCCCTTGGTATTCTTACCACATTTTTTATTCTTGCATGCTTCTTCTTTAAGTTTTTAATTTCATTTTCAACACGTTCCATCGTGTCTAGTTTATGCCAAAAATATATTATATTTATCAAGAAATTCTCGATTCACTTGTATTTCTTCGATTTCGTAAATTCGAGATCTCATCGGCTTCCATGGCTTCATTGTCTCGCCTCGATGCATTTCAATGTATTTTAATTAATTTAATAATATAATATAATATAATATAATATATTTTATTAGGTCAAATTTTAAATAGGTAGGGCAGTGGCACAGCAGCTCGCACACTTGTGTTAAGTGCCACCATCTCACGCGGTCAGGGTTTTGAAACCCACTGACAGCGCATTCTTTGCATTGCTTTTTTTTTTTTCAAATGATTTGAAAACCAAACAGCGGATAGGGTAATTCATGGATATGTTGTTCCTGTTCTAAATAGAGTTTAATTTTTACTTACTATTCCGGTAACCAAACGTCCCCCCTCCCAAAATTATTTCAATATTCTAAAATTGTGCCGTTTTGAAACTCAGATATGCGATGGGTCGAGTCCCGTCCCGAATTCAGATTCGACCCAAACCTAACCCGACCCGCACAGTGTCATCTCCCTCATGACTTTTCGATGAAGCTCCGGTCACCCTCTCCGGCATCGGTGACTGGAAACTAAAAAATGTCTATTTTTCAAACTTGACTTTTTTTTTGCAGTTTTGAAGCCCTTTTTTAATTTAAACTATCCCAAAACATTTTTAAAACATTTAAATAACATTTTGAGCCTTCAAAACCTAATGAATAGTCACAAATCTAAGTTTTCTGATCACCCCCTCTTTCTCCCTCATTTCTTCACCATTTTACTCATGGTTTCTTCCTAAATTCATCATTTTCCTCCTAGATTAAGAGTCCACAACTATTTACAAGCTTTATACAAGTTAAAACAAAACCCATAAATTTATTTACAAAAGAAAAATTCAAACTTACCTTCTCTACGATTGCTCCTTCTAAGGTGTTGTTCTGAGCCCATGCTTGGCTGTGTCTAATCCTTGCATGCACAGCCACTGCTAGTTCTCCCTCATTCTTTTTTCTTCCTTCATTCTCTCTCTCTTTCTCTCTCTCTCTCTCTCTCTCTCTACCCGCATTTGCATTTCATCTCACTCACAAGTCCTCACGCACACTAGTTTGCCCTTAGGTCTATCACAGCACACACTATTATAGGCAGCACACTCATTACCTTTAGTCCCTCATGCAACCCCTCCCCTAGAGTTGTCAATTAGGTCTAGGCACTCAATTAGTCTAGGTGTATATCTGTATATATATATATATACATACATATATATATCTGCATATGTTGTGATTGGTGGAGAAGGGTGGTGACCAATAGTATGGTGCCACCTCAAATTTGAGTGTGTAGAATTTTAAACTTTAGTTAGGCATATGCATTATATAGTACAAAAGTTCTTGTAGCCCAATTGCTGTTCTTTTTGGGCCTTAAGTTCTTCCTTCTTTTTGGTCTAGGGATCTAATCCCTTGGCCTCCCTTTTTGCCTCATTTTTACTCCCTTTTCCTTACTTATGCCTTGTTTGGCATTTTGGGTTTGTTTCTTGAATTTTCAAAATTGCATTTTAATTGCCTTAAAGTCCCTTAGTATTCTTACCACATTTTTTATTCTTGCATGCTTTTTCTTTAAGTTATTAATTTCATTTTCAACACGTTCCATTGTGTCTGGTTTATGCCAAAAATATATTATTTTTATCAAGAAATTCTCGATTTACTTGTATTTCTTCGATTTCGTAAATTCGAGATCTCATCAGCTTCTATGGCTTCATTGTCTAGCCTCGATGCATTTCAATGTGTTTTAATTGTTCTAATAGTCCATCATAATTATCAAAATAATTCTGATTAAACGCGCTCCCATCGTGCGTTATGCTAATTTTTCTCAAGTGCACTTCGTGCACTAATTTTTCACATTTACCTATGCGTATAAATCTCCAATTTACTCTTTTCGTAATTTTCTTTCAAATCATTGCCCTTGGCATTACATTGCATTTTCACACCGATCGTTTCTAATTTAGACTTAATTATTTTCGTCATTTATATTTTCGCTTTCGTATTTACGAGTCACTAGTTATATCTAGCATTGCCCATGGTCATTAAGAAAATTACTTATGATAATTGTCATTATCATTAATTGTTTTGCCTAATTGGGTCGGGGTGTTACATCCTACCCCCTTAAAATGAGTTTTGTCCTCAAAAGTCGAACGTTCATACCTAGAAAGCTCTATTCCCTTTCATGCTAATTTCATCATCGTAGTTTCCCTCTTTTTTTAATATGTCTTTTGAACTCATCTATGGCATATAGATACTATATCTTTAAGCAATAAGATTTTTCATACAAAGTTCACAATCCTTTCATACTCCTTTTTGTTTAGTTTAATGGTGATCTTGAAAGTCACATATATCAAATTTTGATCATTTCAGAACTTGTGTCCAGTATGATCTTCTTATGTTATCTTTAACTTTGGGACCATTTCTCCAATATTTAGATTAGTAGAAAAATATGAATTTTCTAAGGATTCCAAAGTACTTATAAGGCATTTCAAAGGTCTAAATAATAGAATATATAAACCTATAACACTTATAAATAAAATAAGGTCTTCTAGGCATTTGTGTCACGACCCGAAACCCACCCTAAGCGGATTACCGGATCGCGATCGCCGCCCCGAGACCCGAGGGCCCCAAGACAAGGCTCGCATATGCAGCGGTATCGAATAGATGTGCAACATACATTTTGCGGAAGCGTGAAAAACTTTTTCTTTTCTTTTCTCATTTTTAAATTATGCACATCCGTTCGGTACTGCCGCTCCATACATAGCATACATGGTTACACATTCAGAGTATAACTAAAAACTTAAAGACTTCATACATTCATACCATACATATTCGATTGCCCAGAGGGCTTATTACATGTCCTTACTATGTCTACTAATACAAAAGTACTATTAGAGTTTACAGACTTATCAAAAGAGACTATTTAACCATGTCTTCCCAAAATCAACAGATTCGTCATCGTCGTCCTTAAATTAAAACTGCTGCTAATTACCTGAAAGGGGGGGTCCGAACAAAGTCCGGGTAAGCTAATCTAAGCTTGTGAGCAATACCAGTATTCGTCATGGGGTTTTTCAATTAACAGTGGTTTAGTACATAAGAGTTTGTAAAATA
Organism: Nyssa sinensis; assembly: GCA_008638375.1. NCBI lineage: Eukaryota > Viridiplantae > Streptophyta > Magnoliopsida > Cornales > Nyssaceae > Nyssa > Nyssa sinensis. The sequence continues at coordinate 36,736,689 of CM018035.1, forward strand.
GTCACCGCCAATTGTTCGTATAATTGAATACAGAATACATGCATTCCTTGAAACATGTAGCTTTGAAATATTTAAAACATTCAAGCTAAACTTATACATATGAACTTTAAAACGTATAACATATCATGTATTTCTTAAACAGAGTATATAAAACTCAAACATATGCATATTGAAAATGAGAGTAAAAACATGCTTTCATTTTCAAACCATTTATCATCTTATCACTTCCATTAGTGGAATCCGTTTCGAACCGGAGTCCCATATTACTTATCTATGGAGATATCTCATCTGCCTGAGGGATTAGATCCTGCTACCGGGCATTTTACAGGGCAATTGAGTTCCGTAAAACCCAAAATCCTGCCTATTTTACAGGGCAACTGAAAACTCAGAATCCTGTCTAAGTGCTTATGCACCATTCATCTTATAAAACATTTATCATGTGACTTGTTTCGTAGATACTTTTCATAAATTCGTAATAAACATTCGTATACTTGAAATAAGCAAATTCAGAATATTTAACAATAATTGCATTTTAACTAGACATGCTGAAAAGTATTTGAAGGAAAAACTGTTGCAGAAACCAATCACTAAGCATGTCACAATGAATTTTTAAAACAGAACAATTAAAACTGAATCATGTAAATACTGAATTTGAAACTTCAAATACTTCATATCTTATACTTAAAACCCTTTTTAAATCATGGAGTCAAATCTCCAATTCAAACACAGGGTTACTCACCTTGTACTTTTAGTCCTGCTCTATTGGGTGTTTTTCCCTTGGCCTTCTTTAACCTTTGTCGCCATTCTTCCAACGTTTCCGTATCCTCCTGTTTCTTAAGCTTTCTTGCTGCTAGTTGCTCTTTAGTTATTGTCTTATAAATAAAGGGGCTTACACAGCATACTTCGTTCGTTTTAGAAATCCGAATGCGATTTTGAATCAGCTAGAGCTGTCTTTCCAGTTTCTCCCGGAACACTTTTTGCTTGGGATCCTTTGCTAGTTGGGCCCTCGTCATCATAGGAGCAACTTCTCGTTCTTGGCTCATTTTTGTGTTTAGTTAATTCTCTGTTTAAAAACACAATTTATCGTGTCAAGAAAAATAGATTTCTACAATCATACTCTTCTGGGAGTTCCATTAACTTTAACTTAAAGTTATTTACTTAACATGTTTACGTGTCTTGTCTTTTCGTATTTCATTTTTCGTATTTGCCTCAGTTTAGTTCTTTGGCAACATTTCAGTTCATAGTCATCTAACAGATGCTATTCATCAAATTTTATGTCTTTTTATTTTGACATTTCTTTAGGTCGAATAGACTCTACCATTGAGTCCAGAGTGTTTAAGAAAGTCGGTTTAGGCTTCCCTAATATTTAATTCGGACTTTTATATGCAAAAGGACAAAATAGTCATTTTATCGTTTTACGTGTCATATCTTTTCGTACTTCGTTTCGTAATTTGGACTCCATTTTTGAGTCCGGGGTGTCAAAGAAAGTTAACTTAGACCTTCTCTGATTTCATTTTGGCTTTAGGGGTACCAGGGGTATTTTGGTCTTTTTACCCCTTTATGTGTCTTTATTTTTTGGGACCCCGTCTCGTGTCGTGGACCTCACCATTGGACTCATAAGGTCCAAAATAGTAAGAATACATTAATAACTTGTCAATTTTGGTCAAGGGGTATTTTGGTCATTTACCCCTCACGTGACTTTATTTTTCGGGCCTCGTCTCGTAAAACAGACCCTACCATTGGCTTCAGAATATCCGAAATAGTAAGGATACACTATTCATTTATTAAATTTGGACTTTGTTTGACTTGTTTATGGGGCAGGGGCATTTTGGTCATTTTGACATTTTTTAGGGGTCTCAAATTTTTCGGGACCTCATCTCATGTCGTGGACCTCACCAATGGGCTTAGGGGGTCCAAGATAGTAAGGTTACATATATAACTTGTAATTTTTGGACAACGGCCCATTTCGGAGTAATTAATTTAATTAATTTTATTTAATTAAATTAAATCATAACATGTAATATATATATATATTATTTAAGGGGAATAAGGAACAGGTCGAATAGGGTGGCACGCTGGCCAGCGTGTCACCTCCCTCCCCATACATCCCACGTTCGAATCCTGTAAGGTGCAATTGCACCTTTTTTATTTTCGGATTTAATTAAATATTATATATATATATATATATATATTGCGTTCGTAATTGGTCACACGTATACGCGTGGCCGAGTGGGAAAAAAACACGCGTGGGGCGCGTGAGGTCAGGGGTTCGAACCCCACCGACCGCATTTTCTTCCCTTTTCCTTTAAAACTCAACCGCATATATATATATACATACCCTAGCCCAAAACGACGTCGCCCCATTTAATCGGTGGCAAGCCCCAAGGATGCCACCTGTCCCGAGTCCACCCACCGTTTTAAACGGTTCGCGAGTCGACTCGGTCGTCTTCCCCAATTCGACCGACCTGTAACCCTAGTTACAGTTTTCATATTTTTCCTATTTCGTAAATTTTTACTCCACCAAGCTCGACTGTTTTTGTCCCAAATTATCCCTAAGGCATATACAAATCAATTTGCATTCATTTTGGAGTTTAAAACCCTCACATATGTCCGGTCTTGAAGTGGATAATCCGAACTGTTATTTCGGTTGTTCATACTTGTTTCTTAACCATTTTTGATGAGGTTTGGCTTACTGTGATCCCCTCTCATAGGGATTCAGTCTTCATTTAAAGAGATGGCTTAAATCATAAGTTTAAAGGTTTGGGGTGTGAACCCGTAACCTGCATCTTGACATTTGAGGGTCGATTTTTGAGGTTCAAGGTCGCGTACATAGGTTTTTAGCATGCTTGTAGGGTCTACTAGAGGTCCCTATACACCAAACAAGGTTTGGTTTCCCTCGGGTCAGACCTGCTTCATGCAAGGTCATCCATGGCGACTGCTCATGGGTTTCATGTTTTTAGGTGTTTTAAAGTTAAATTTTCATGCTTGTTATGTTTAGAAAGTGTTCTAGACATCATATATATCAAATGGAAGCTTTAAATCAGTTCATATGTAGAGAAATTCTAGAGAGGGAATTTTGACAGTTTTGAACATTCTCACCTTTTTGGTTGGTTTTCCTCCTCTTTCTTGCTCTAATCCTTCTTCTCTTCTCCTCAGTTCTTCTTCTTTTGGTTTCTTTAGCAAGAAGAAAGCATGATTTGCATGCTTGGCCTTTATAGAGAAGGTGACCGAACCTTCTCTCTCCTCCAACCTCTCTCTCTCTCTCTCTGATTCGTAGCCCTACACTAGACTTCCCATCCCATAAATTCTACTTTTTCTTTTTCAACTTTGCATTTAATTTCCATAAGATATTTATACATATTATATACATATATATACATATACACATATATATACAAGACACACACACACACTAGCCGACACACACACACACATTCACACTTATTCACCTTTTTACTTTTCATCTTTTTCATATTTCCATATTTCATTCAATTAATATATATATACATATATATACATTTAATTAATACATATATATATATATATATATCAAGTCTTATAATTAATTAATTAATGTAATAATTAATTAATTATATACATATGATTTTCTTCCCTCGTAGTACGTGTCATGTGACCCGGTATCCCGGGTCGGGATATTACATTCTTCCCTACTTAAAAGAGTTTTGTCCCCAAAACTCGCTTGTTCCCATCTTTGAAGATTAGGAAATTCCTTGTTTAACATTTCATCATTAACATATCTAGAGTTTAAATCTAAACCATAAGCATATACGACAGAATTTAAGTATTTGATCATATACCTAATTATCCTTAGAGGCTTGAGCAGCTTCAGAAAATATATTGAAAACTCGCCCGTACCTCGTAGGTTCTTGAGTTCCTTTTCCTTTTTCAGCAGTCCGAGCCTGCGGCGTAGCCGATGAAGCTATAGCAGTAGGTTCCTTGGTAGCTGAACTCCATTTGGGGCACTCTTTGACACGATGCCCTGGTTGTCCACATTTGTAGCAAACGTTGGTACCCTGCCGACAAGGGGCAAAATGTTTCTTTTGGCAGGTAGGGCATGTGGGAGTTTCTACTGTCTTTTGACTAACATTACCTTCCTCATTCACAGATGTAACAGTCCTGCCTCCTCCTGTTTTGGTCTTCTTCATTTGTTGAGGCAGGGGGCCCATCTGTTTCTTATCCTTTTTCTGGGACAAGGCTATTCCAGCTCTCTCAAATATTTTGGCACGGTCCACAACCGCGTTATATGTCGGAAGCTCAAAAGGTTCCAATCGATACCTAATGTTATCTTTGAGACCACATTCAAACTTCCTAGCTTTCAAATCCTCAGTGTGGATCATGTGTGGTGCGAAACGAGCCAGATTCATAAATTTAGTCTCGTACTCGGCCACCGTCATCATTCCCTGGGTTAGGGTTGCAAATTCGGCTATCTTTTGATTTCTTAATGATCTCGGAAAGTACTTTTCATAAAATACTTCCAAGAACCTCTCCCAAGTCATGGGTGGTTCCCTATCTCTCTCTAAAAGCCACCACTCGTGTGCTGCATCTTTAAAAGTGAAAGCAGCGTAGGAGACTTTCTGTTCAGTTGTGCAAGGCTTTACGGTAAAAATGCGCTCCATCTCTCTTACCCATGATTCTGCACTAATCGTCGTATCCAGTCCATCAAACCTAGGCGGTTTGAATCCTTGGAATGTTTTGTAAGTAGATGTGTTAACTGCCTCAGCAGGTCGTACCAGATTTGGCGGAGGTTCAGGAGCTTGGACTGGTTGGGGCACTGGTTGGGGCACTTGGCCCTGAGCTTGGATACCTGCCAATGTTCGGGCCATTGCTTCTATAAGTTGCTCCATCCTATCCATTCTGTCCTCGGAACTTCCCGTAGTCCTTCTGGTATTTACCATTTTTGCTGAAAACACACATCCATTAGTTTTCTATCACATGTTCATTGCATAAAATTTACTTTTATTTACTTCATGTTCTCAAGGTGGGATATATTTTATTATCCCTATTTCTTTTACTTAAACACGGGTCCCATACCCCGCCTTCCTATCATATACGTACTTCTTAATAACTTGACTTATTCTAGTGCAGGTCCCATACCCTGCCTTTACATTACATTACATATCACGTACTTACATATCTAATTCATGAACTGCGAGTCCCATACCTCGCCTTTACACTACGTTACGTACTTCACATATCTAATTCATATAATGCGAGTCCCATACCCCGCCTTCATATCATAACGTATACTTCACATAATCATTTCATATATCGCGGGTCCCATACCCCGCCTTTACTTCATATTACTTACTTCACATATTTATGTAGCCTAGGACTTACCTAACTCATAATTCTATTTTCGAATCACTAAGTTGATCTTAAGTCAACCTAGAACTAATCTTAATCATTCTTAACTTAAATTTCAGTCTTTTCCCAAAAGACCTAATACCTAGTGCTCTGATACCATGTTGTCACGACCCGAAACCCACCCTAAGCGGATTACCGGATCGCGATCGCCGCCTCGAGACCCGAGGGCCCCGAGACAAGGCTCGCATATGCAGTGGTATCGAATAGATGTGCAACATACATTTTGCGGAAGCGTGAAAAACTTTTTCTTTTCTTTTCTCATTTTTAAATTATGCACATCCGTTCGGTACTGCCGCTCCATACATAGCATACATGGTTACACATTCAGAGTATAACTAAAAACTTAAAGACTTCATACATTCATACCATACATATTCGATTGCCCAGAGGGCTTATTACATGTCCTTACTATGTCTACTAATATAAAAGTACTATTAGAGTTTACAGACTTATCAAAAGAGACTATTTAACCATGTCTTCCCAAAATCAACAGATTCGTCATCGTCGTCCTTAAATTAAAACTGCTGCTAATTACCTGAAAGGGGGGGTCCGAACAAAGTCCGGGTAAGCTAATCTAAGCTTGTGAGCAATACCAGTATTCGTCATGGGGTTTTTCAATTAACAGTGGTTTAGTACATAAGAGTTTGTAAAATAGTCACCGCCAATTGTTCGTATAATTGAATACAGAATACATGCATTCCTTGAAACATGTAGCTTTGAAATATTTAAAACATTCAAGCTAAACTTATACATATGAACTTTAAAACGTATAACATATCATGTATTTCTTAAACAGAGTATATAAAACTCAAACATATGCATATTGAAAATGAGAGTAAAAACATGCTTTCATTTTCAAACCATTTATCATCTTATCACTTCCATTAGTGGAATCTGTTTCGAACCGGAGTCCCATACTACTTATCTATGGAGATATCTCATCTGCCTGAGGGATTAGATCCTGCTACCGGGCATTTTACAGGGCAATTGAGTTCCGTAAAACCCAAAATCCTGCCTATTTTACAGGGCAACTAAAAACTCAGAATCCTGTCTAAGTGCTTATGCACCATTCATCTTATAAAACATTTATCATGTGACTTGTTTCGTAGATACTTTTCATAAATTCGTAATAAACATTCGTATACTTGAAATAAGCAAATTCAGAATATTTAACAATAATTGCATTTTAACTAGACATGCTGAAAAGTATTTGAAGGAAAAACTGTTGCAGAAACTAATCACTAAGCATGTCACAATGAATTTTTAAAACAGAACAATTAAAAACTGAATCATGTAAATACTGAATTTGAAACTTCAAATACTTCATATCTTATACTTAAAACCCTTTTTAAATCATGGAGTCAAATCTCCAATTCAAACACAAGGTTACTCACCTTGTACTTTTAGTCCTGCTCTATTTGGGTGTTTTTCCCTTGGCCTTCTTTAACCTTTGTCGCCATTCTTCCAACGTTTCCGTATCCTCCTGTTTCTTAAGATTTTTTGCTGCTAGTTGCTCTTTAGTTATTGTCTTATAAATAAAGGGGCTTACACAGCATACTTCGTTCGTTTTAGAAATCCGAATGCGATTTTAAATCACCTGGAGCTGTCTTTCCAGTTTCTCCCGGAACACTTTTTGCTTGGGATCCTTGGCTAGTTGGGCCCTCGTCATCATAGGAGCAACTTCTCGTTCTTGGCTCATTTTTGTGTTTAGTTAATTCTCTGTTTAAAAACACAATTTATCGTGTCAAGAAAAATAGATTTCTACAATCATACTCTTCTGGGAGTTCCATTAACTTTAACTTAAAGTTATTTACTTAACATGTTTACGTGTCTTGTCTTTTCGTATTTCATTTTTCGTATTTGCCTCAGTTTAGTTCTTTGGCAACATTTCAGTTCATAGTCATCTAACAGATGCTATTCATCAAATTTTATGTCTTTTTATTTTAGACATTTCTTTAGGTCGAATAGACTCTATCATTGAGTCCGGAGTGTTTAAGAAAGTCGGTTTAGGCTTCCCTAATATTTAATTCAGACTTTTATATGCAAAAGGACAAAATAGTCATTTTATCGTTTTACGTGTCATATCTTTTCGTACTTCGTTTCGTAATTTGGACTCCATTTTTGAGTCCGGGGTGTCAAAGAAAGTTAACTTAGACCTTCTCTGATTTCATTTTGGCTTTAGGGGTACCAGGGGTATTTTGGTCTTTTTACCCCTTTATGTGTCTTTATTTTTCGGGACCCCGTCTCGTGTCGTGGACCTCACCATTGGACTCATAAGGTCCAAAATAGTAAGAATACATTAATAACTTGTCAATTTTGGTCAAGGGGTATTTTGGTCATTTACCCCTCACGTGACTTTATTTTTCGGGCCTCGTCTCGTAAAACAGACCCTACCATTGGCTTCAGAATATCCGAAATAGTAAGGATACACTATTCATTTATTAAATTTGGACTTTGTTTGACTTGTTTATGGGGCAGGGGAATTTTGGTCATTTTGACATTTTTTAGGGGTCTCAAATTTTTCGGGACCTCATCTCATGTCGTGGACCTCACCAATGGGCTTAGGGGGTCCAAGATAGTAAGGTTACATATATAACTTGTAATTTTTGGACAACGGCCCATTTCGGAGTAATTAATTTAATTAATTTTATTTAATTAAATTAAATCATAACATGTAATATATATATTATTTAAGGGGAATAAGGAACAGGTCGAATAGGGTGGCACGCTGGCCAGCGTGTCACCTCCCTCCCCATACATCCCACGTTCGAATCCTGTAAGGTGCAATTGCACCTTTTTTATTTTCGGATTTAATTAAATATTATATATATATATATTGCGTTCGTAATTGGTCACACGTATACGCGTGGCCGAGTGGGAAAAAAACACGCGTGGGGCGCGTGAGGTCAGGGGTTCGAACCCCACCGACCGCACTTTCTTCCCTTTTCCTTTAAAACTCAACCGCATAAATATATATATATATACATACCCTAGCCCAAAACGACGTCGCCCCATTTAATCGGTGGCAAGCCCCAAGGCTGCCACCTGTCCCGAGTCCACCCACCGTTTTAAACGGTTCGCGAGTCGACTCGGTCGTCTTCCCCAATTCGACCGACCTGTAACCCTAGTTACAGTTTTCATATTTTTCCTATTTCGTAAATTTTTACTCCACCAAGCTCGACTGTTTTTGTCCCAAATTATCCCTAAGGCATATACAAATCAATTTGCATTCATTTTGGAGTTTAAAACCCTCACATATGTTCGGTCTTGAAGTGGATAATCCGAACTGTTATTTCGGTTGTTCATGCTTGTTTCTTAACCATTTTTGATGATGTTTGGCTTACTGTGATCCCCTCTTCATGGGGATTCAGTCTTCATTTAAAGAGATGGCTTAAATCATAAGTTTAAAGGTTTGGGGTGTGAACCCGTAACCTGCATCTTGACATTTGAGGGTCGATTTTTGAGGTTCAAGGTCGCGTACATAGGTTTTTAGCATGCTTGTAGGGTCTACTAGAGGTCCCTATACACCAAACAAGGTTTGGTTTCCCTCGGGTCAGACCTGCTTTATGCAAGGTCATCCATGGCGACTGCTCATGGGTTTCATGTTTTTAGGTGTTTTAAAGTTAAATTTTCATGCTTGTTATGTTTAGAAAGTGTTCTAGACATCATATATATCAAATGGAAGCTTTAAATCAGTTCATATGTAGAGAAATTCTAGAGAGGGAATTTTGACAGTTTTGAACATTCTCACCTTTTTGGTTGGTTTTCCTCCTCTTTCTTGCTCTAATCCTTCTTCTCTTCTCCTCAGTTCTTCTTCTTTTGGTTTCTTTAGCAAGAAGAAAGCATGATTTGCATGCTTGGCCTTTATAGAGAAGGTGACCGACCCTTCTCTCTCCTCCAACCTCTCTCTCTCTCTCTCTCTCTCTGATTCATAGCCCTACACTAGACTTCCCATCCCATAAATTCTACTTTTTCTTTTTCAACTTTGCATTTAATTTCCATAAGATATTTATACATATTATATACATATATATACATATACACATATATATACAAGACACACACACACACACTAGCCGACACACACACACACACATTCACACTTATTCACCTTTTTACTTTTCATCTTTTTCATATTTCCTTATTTCATTCAATTAATATATATATACATATATATACATTTAATTAATACATATATATATATATATATCAAGTCTTATAATTAATTAATTAATGTAATAATTAATTAATTATATACATATGATTTTCTTCCCTCGTAGTACGTGTCATATGACCCGGTATCCCGGGTTGGGATATTACAATTTGTGTACTAATAAAATGAAATTAACAGACCTACAACACTTAGAAGTAATACAAGATTTGTTAGAGGTCTGTACTATGAGAAAATGGACTAGGCTTGTAACACTTATACTGAGTACAAGGTTTTGAAAGGTTTGTACATTGGTAAAATAGACCAGACCTGTAACACTTGTAATGAGTACAAGGTTATTAGGGGTCTGTACATTGATAAAATGGACCAGACCTGTAACACTTGTAATGAGTATAAGGTTTTTAGGGGTCTGTACATTGATAAAACGGACCAGACCTGTAACACTTGTAATAAGTACAAGGTTTGTAGGGGTCTGTACATTGATAAAATGGACGAGACCTATAACACTTGTAATGACTACAAGATTTTTAGGAGTTTATACATTGATAAAATGGACCAGGCCTATAGTACTTGTAATGAGTACAAGATTTTTAGGGGTTTGTACATTGATAATAAGCACTTCAAATGAATAAAAAACAAGGATTTCCAATTAAATCTTCCAATGATAATAAGCACTGATAATACTCGCTTAAGTGCTCAATGTTCCAAGGCCTGGGTACAGACTTTCTAGTTAATTCTTTGAATCAATAAGTTGTAGGTCTACCAATCTTAATCATTTTGTAGGGCCCTTTCCAATTAGGGGAAAGCTTACCCATGGTGGGATCTTTAGTGTTTAAGAGCACTCTCCTTAGGACAAGGTCTCTAAGTTGAAAGTTAATGGATTTTAACCTTTTGTTAAAGTATTTCGCCATTCTTTGTTGGTAAACTTCAGTCATGATCCGAGCTTGCTTGCGCCTTTCCTCCAAAAGGTTTAGATTTTTTACGAGCTGTTGCCCATTGGCCTCTTGGTCAAAGAGGTCTGTTTTAAGGGTTGGCATACCAATCTCAACAAGAATGATTGATTCGGTGCCATAGGCAAGTAAGAACGGTGTTTTCGTAATCGAAATGCTTTTATTAGTTTAGTATGCCCAAAGTAGCCCAAGGAACTCTTTGACCCATCTTCCATTAGCTTCTTCCAACTTTCTTTTTATGGCCTCGAGAATAGTACGGTTGGTGACCCCGACTTGCCCATTAGCCTGAGGATGCCTTGGAAAGAAAAAGTGGTGGCTAAAATGGAGGTCTTCACAAAACTTTCCAAATGCCTTTTTGTTAACTGTATCCTATTGTCTAAAATGATGACTCTGGGTATGCCGAACCTACATCTAATGTTATTCCAAGTGAAATTATTTACTTCTACCTCTGTGATATGGGTCAGTGCTTCTACTTTTGCCCATTTAGAGAAGTACTCAATAATGACTAGCAGGAATATTCTATTCTGAGAGGTTTTTGGCAAAGGTCCTACGATGTCCATTCCTCATTAGGCAAAGGGCCAATGACTTGTAATAGGGATGAGTTCGTGCTGAGGTTGATGTTGGTAAGAAGTAAAACACTTACATTTGTCACACTTCTGAACATATTCCTTAGCTTGTTTTAGAATACCAAGCCAGTAGTAGCCTTGAGTTAGTGCTCGGTGGGCTATGGTTTTTCCACCATTATGGTTGCCACATATCCCCTCATGTTTTTCAGTTAGAATAAAGTAGGCCTCTTCTGGAGTCGAGCTCCATAGGAGGGGCTATGTATAAGACCTTCTATAAAGTTTTTCTTTCAGGATTAAATACTGAGCTGCCCTAATTCGGACCCTTCTGGCTTGATTTTTATCCTCTAGAAGGGATCTTTTCGTTAAGAATTTGATAATAAGAGTCATCCAATTCGCAGATTGTTATAAAATTTGGAGAGCTTGTGACACTTCAATGTTGTGCTTTAATTAATAGGATATTTTTACCATTGAATCTCTTTCGGCTTGATATGGGTGGCCATATTTGCTAGTGTGTCTGCCCTGGAATTTTGATTTCTTACGATCTTCTAAATAGTGAATTTGTGGAAAGATTGCTTTAGTGATTCCACCAGCTCTGAATACTTGATCATTCTGCTATCTTTGGTAGAATATTCTCCCAAGATTTAACTGACTACAAGTTGAGAGTCCAAAAATGCGTTAAGGTCCAGAGCTCCACATTTTAGAGCTAGGTTTGTCCAAACGATAAGTGCTTCATATTCAACTTCTTTGTTAGAGGCTTTGAATCTCAAGCTAATGGCCTTAGGGGACTGAAGTATTATACTTACTCCATAGCCCTTATTTGTAGAAGAACCATCAGTGTAAAATAGCCATATTGAAGTGTCAGTAGTGGTTTAGGCTTTCGAATGCTACGTTGTAGTGAATTCAGCTATGAAATTGGCTAATGCTTGAGCTTTTGATAGCAGTTCATGGAACGTAAGATATGTCAAACTTTCCTAACTCTATTGACCACTTAACCAATCGGTCAGAAACTTCATGTTTGTGAAAGACCAATTTTAATAGATAGGATATGAGGATTACGATAAGATAAGCTTGAAAGTAAGGTTTGAGTTTTCGAGTAGATATTACCAAGGATAGAGCCAATTTTTCAATTTTTGAATACCTTTTCTCAGTGTCTAGAAGTGCTTTACTAACATAGAGGACAAGCTTCTGAACTCCTTTATCTTCCTTAATTAAAACAAAACTAACCGCACTTTCTGATACGGCTAAATACATAAGTAGTTTTTCTCCTAGCACTGGTTTTAAGAAAAGGTTAGGGGAAGCTAAGTACTACTTGAGTTGTTGGAAGGCTTCTTCACATTCAGAAGTTTACTCCAAGGCCTTACTCCCCCTCAAGGCTTTAAAGAATAGGAGGCACCAATCCGTTGATTTAGAGATGAACCTATTCAGTGTTGATATCCTTTTATTTAGCCCCTGAATATCTTTCTTAGTTCTGGGGGATTCCAGATCAATCAAAGCCCTGATATGGGTAGGATCGATTTCAATTCCTCTTTGAGAAACCAAGAAACCCAATAATTTTCCCTCTATAATCCCAAAGGTATATTTTGATGGGTTAAGTTTCATTTTGTGCTCTTTTAGGATGTCGAATGTTTATGATAAGTGCTAGATGTGGTCAGCCATCCAAACACTTTTGACTAGCATATCATCGACATAGACCTCCATTGTATCTTCGATCTGGAGGCCAAACATTTTGTTCACAAGCCTCTAATATGTGGCTCCAACATTCTTTAGACCGAACGGTAATACTCTATAACAATAGAGACATCGTTCTGATATGAAGGTTATTTTTTTCTGGTTTGGAGGATACGTTTGGATTTGATTGTACTCAGAGTATGTGTCCATGAAACTTATGAGTTCGTGTCCTACCGTAGCATCAACAAGTTGATCAATTCTGGGAAAAGGAAAGTTTTTCTTAGGATACTTTCTATTTGTCATTCTTCTTCTTTGCAAGAACTGTATTGGCAAGCCATTTGGAATAGAACACTTCTCTTATCATTCCAGCGTCAAGTAACCTCTGGACCTCTTCATTGATGACCTTGTGACATTTTAGGGCAAACATCCTCATTTTCTGTCTTACTAGATGATGGTCTAGATCTTTCATCAGCTTATGAGGAATGAAGTTAGGATCTATTCCCTCCATATCTTTGGTCTCATAGGCAAATACTGAAATGTTAGCTTTTAAGAATTTAATAACCTCTTCTTGCTTAGAAGGAGACAGAGTTGAGTCTATATGTAAATACTTTCCCTTTTCTTTAGTGCTAATGAGTACTTTGATGGGCTCTTCCATTGGTTTGACCATACTATCCCTTCCTCTTGGACTTAGTGGCTCATTAATCTCGGAAGGACATTTTCGGCCTCATGAAGCTCTGGAGATGGAGAGTCTTCCCCCTTATAAAGGTACTGTAATTGTTATTTAGAAGGTCTTTCTTTGAGCACAAGAGCATGGCATTCCTGGGTAATGGGCTGATAGCTTTTAATGGTGAGAACTTTGTTTTTGTGGACATATTTCAAACATTGATGGAGGGTTGAAGTAACTACCTATATCTGGTGGATCTAGGGTCTGCCAATAATGACATTATAAGGAGATTTAGCATCCAAGACCATGTATTCAAAGACCAGGGTCTTCTAGTCATCTCTTTCTCTTACTATGATTGGTAAATCAATTATGCCAATTGGAAAAACTAAGGTTCCCATTGAATCCTACCATTATAGAAATGGTAGCTCTGATGTCTTTAAAGTTGAGCTTTATGTGTTTGAAGGGTTCATAGAATAACACATTGGTAGAGCTCCTAGTGTCTACGAGAACCTTTCTAATATCAAAATTAGCAATTTTGAGTGAGATGACAAAATCATCGCTGTAGGGATAGTGTATCCCAATAAGGTCCAGTTCAAAAAGTTGTATTTGAGGTTCCGACTTCATCTTTTTCTCAATGGTAGAGATTTGGATTATGTGGGGCTTTGCCCTTGCTTCTTGAGCATATCTTTTTCTAGCTCGGTTAGATGTCCCTACCATTGCGTCATCGGCATGGAGCACAAAGATGACTTGTTGATTATTTTGTTGATGCTATTCAGGTCTCTACTCTGGCCTCCTCTAAAGGGGTCTTTTGTCTCGAGGGTTATACCTTCATTCCTCGTGGACGAAATCCCTCAACCGTCCTCTCCTAATGAGATGCTCTATCTCCTACTTCAGAGCTTTTCACTACTCGGTCGTGTGCCCTTGCTCTTTATGGAAGTCACAATATTTGTTTTAATTTCTTGAGTCGGGGTAGTTTTTCAGTGGTTCTGGCCATCTCAGGTTTTCATGAGTTTGGACCTATTGGAGTATATAGGTAAAAGAAGCATTTAACGGGGGTATAAGTTCTATACCTTTTCGAGCCAAAGTTGTTTGAGACTCTTGGTATTGTTTTCTTGTCAGGAATCCTAGTCGTCTTTTTATTGGAGTTGTTATCCCTCTTCTAAACATGCTCATTTTTTGACCTTGCTCTTTAGCTTTTTGAAAGAAGGCTTTCGAATCTTTGAGATTAATATATTTTCGTGCTCTATCTATGAGCATTGTTATATCGATAGGGGGATTCTCAATTAAGGAATCCTGCAAGCACCCAGGCCTAAGGCTTGAATAAGGGTAGCCACCAAGAAACTCGAACTGCAATTGGTTATCTCTATGAGTTCAGTATTGAACTGAGTTATGTACTCCCGCAATGACTCACATTTTGCTTGCTTCACAGTCAGCAAGAACTCTAGCCATTTTCTCAATTTCCTACTTGTTAAGAAGCAGTCAAGGAATAACCTGTTGAGTTTATAAAAGTTGTTGACTAATTTCTGGGGAAAGTTGTAGAACCATTTAAGAGTGGTACCCTTCAGGCTGGTCACAAAAGTTCGACACATAAAGGCATCGGTAGCTCTTGTAGGCCCATTATATGTTGATAATGAGATAGATGGTCCTTAGAGTCTTCAAACCCATTATAGAGAGTGAATTTTGGGACAACAAATTTCTTGGGTCGCTTCTCTGTTATTATGGCAGAGGTGAACAACGTAGAGAACCTATTGAGCAATTTACTTAGCTCGTTTTATTTTGAAG
Source organism: Nyssa sinensis (assembly GCA_008638375.1). NCBI lineage: Eukaryota > Viridiplantae > Streptophyta > Magnoliopsida > Cornales > Nyssaceae > Nyssa > Nyssa sinensis. The sequence goes on from CM018035.1 coordinate 36,751,875, forward strand.
GGACATGAAACCCTTTGGTTGAGATCGTCTGATCTTGAGAGTCGGTTATCTCCTATACCCTCTAAGGGGCTTTGGGTAGGTTTTGTTGTGTGATTGGTACTCGTTGTTAGTCTTGTCTCATGCTTTCGGCTCTTAGATTCATAGGGGGAATTGGTCCTACAGCAACAAAAGGGTTCTGCTCTCCCAAGACTAGTGGACGTGGGACCTCGGGAGTCTAAAATCTTTGTTGTGCTAAATTGGCTCCAAAGGTCGTTAGAATCGGTATTTTCGTCCTAAGTTGGTAATGGACGGCAGGGTGGAATGCTGGTATTCCTTTCCCCATAACTGTTGATGATTGGGGATCAATCCTCATATGGGCGGTACCATGGGGGTGTACCGTCTACACATTAGGCAGCTCCTTATTGTGGGATTCTCCGCCCATAGTGGTGGCGGGAAGTTGAGGTCCTCCATGAATAATGTTAGTAGGAGGAGGAAGGTTGTTCCCTTGGTTTTGTGCCAGTGAAGCCAGAGCTTGTGACATGGTTATGAGTTGTTCTTGCATCTAATCGGACTGTCGTTGAATCCGATCAAGCTGTTGTTGTAAACTAGCGGGTGTCTGTCCCATTCCTCTTTCAGAAAGTGGCTGATTTTGAGGGTTTTGGGAATTCATTCTAAGATGAAGGTTGAGAGCCATTATTTCTTTAAGCAAAGAAGCTAGTTTTCGATGTAAAGTAATGAGAACAATCGTCGTTCCCACAGATGGCGCCAAGATAATGTTGTTATTTTCTAGTTTGAAGGCTTCCTCTCTCGAACTACCTGTCAAGAACTTGAAATCATAGAGTCACTAGGAAGGCCCCAATGATAAAGTTAGTATAGAAAAGAGACTATAATTCAAGAGAAGAACTAAAGATACCATGAAAGCGTACCTTATGGCTTTATTTATAAGTTGTAGATTTCCTAAGTTTAGTAGGATTAGGAGCCATAAAAGTAGGGATTTGAAGATATTCGAAGATATTCAAAGATAGTAGTTTTAATGTATAACTCTGTTTCCTTATTCTGAGGTCGGTAGCCTATGAAATATGGTGGAAAGCTCGAAACCTCTCACCTCTGAACGCTTTGTGCCCGATTGATTTGGGAACAATAATCCTTTCATGATCTGTACCCTAAAGAGTTCTCCATAGACACATGTCATGTCCTAAATACAATAATCAAATTATGGTATATCACAAATAAAGATCATAAAAATAATTTATTAACCAACAATAATGTTGTGAAAAAAAACAAATAAACCTAGGTTAGAGTTTGTATCTATCTCCATACAAAGAACCTTGTTATATCTCACATAATAATCCAAGCCTCTTGAAACTAGAGAGTAATTAAGAATTATTTTGCTTATGTAATATATTGAGTTTGATTGCTTGCAAAGTTCGAAAAATTGTTTTGAGAAGTCTATCTACAAGGGTAAAGGCATATAGTAAGAACATACACATTCATTGTATTAGAACTTGTATATTGCTACAGTAGCGGATCTGCGGATTATGAAAGGTGTGAAGATTGTGGAAGGGTAATCAGAATGCAAATTGATAGGATATGAAAAGATTTACTGGCAAGATAAATAGCGATAATCCATAGGGTAGTGGTGGGTTAGTTTCTTAAATAGTAGTCTTTTAGTATTTGTGCTATAATTTGTTTGATGAATTTGTCCTTGGATGCCACTAAAATGCCTTATGTGACCAAGTTTGCCAGGCTTCTTTATTTTGTGTTTCAGTGGGGCTCAATCTTCCTAATTACCAAAAAGTCCTCGATTACAAATTTATTTATATTTATTATTTATACCATATTAATTTAATTATTGTATAATATTATATAATTATTTCACCCAATAATTATAAGATTAATTGCACCACACTCACTTGGCCTAATTAATTATCCACAATTATTATTCATAATCATTTTTATGTAAGCAACCCCAATAGCCACTTAAATATTAATTTTTTCTAAAAAAAAAGGAAAAAATTCGAAACATAACAAATTTTCTCATTCCTAAATACCAAATGATGAGACATATATGTATTTATTTAATAGGTTTCATTATTTTGTGTCTACAAGTAAGTAACGGTGCAACTCAAGCGGGTTGAGTTTGGATTAAGTCATATCTAAAACCAGTTTAAATTTTAAAATAGTCAATTCGAACCTCACTTGAATTTGAACCCGAACAACCCAACTCGAATCTGACCTGAATTAAAATTTATTAGTATCAGATTCAACTCAAACCTAGCCCAAGCCCGATTATTAATTTTAATTTTTAAATTTTATTCATAATTTTTTCAATAATTACTATATTTTTTCTATTTTAATTATATACTAAAAGTTATAATAATTTCTCTCAATTTCTATTTCTAAAAGAAAAAAAAATTGTTAAAATAATTTAATTTTAAAACAATTTTAAAGGTTAATAAATTTTGAAATTATAAAAATATAAATAATAATTTTTGTAAAAAAATTTAACTAATCTAATAATAAATAATTAAATTATAAAAAATATAAAAAATAATTTTTGTAAGAATTTTTTATTAATTTAATAATAAATAATTAAAATAGAATATATTAAATATTGAATTGGCGTGATTTGGGAGAGGGTTAAGTTGGCGAAGTAATACTATCCTTACCTTAACATTTTACTAAAAAAATTTATCCGTTGATGTGAGTGCTTTTGGTATTAGTGAATTCAGTCTTTTAGTGTTAGTCATGTCAGGTGAATTAAAAAAGTTTAATTGACTAGTACTAAAAGACTTGGTTGATTAGTACCCGTATATATTAAAAGACTTAATTAACTGATACTTACATATATCAAGAGGCTTAATTTATTAGGACCCGAATAATTGAGTCAGCGCATAAAAAATTTTGATAAAATTTTATGCTTTAAATAGCATTCCTCTAATTTTGCCGTCTTTGGAGAGAGATTGTTAACTTATCCACTACTGGCATTTTATATATATAACCGCTTGGGAGTGGGGAACGGGGAAGAGGAAGACAAATCATGGAGGCAAGCTGTGTCTTCTATTCCCCTTCTTCTTCATCTGCTTCATGTATCTCTTCTGCAAAACCCAAATCCTTCTTGAACTCATACCGCTTTTCTTCTTCTTTTGGCAAATGTCTATTCGTTAGTTTCCTTCCTCAAAACCGTGTGCTATCCTCGCTCCCCCGGAGTTCTCTTCTTCGCTCTTCGGCCATCGCTGTTGAGGAAGTTCTGGATAAATCTAACGACTCAATGCTTCCCAAAATTGACAAGAGTGGGCGGTTTTGCAGCCCTAGAGCCGCCAGAGAGCTAGCTTTGTATGTCTCTCATCACCAATAAATTATCTACACCCCCCTCCTCTCTTAACAGTTAACACACACACACACACACACTAAGAGCTTCAAATTATTTGAACTGTTCGTTTGGTTCTATTATGAGTTTGAAATTTGAAGGAATTTCAATATCAGGTTAATCGTTTATGCGGCGTGTTTAGAAGGTTCTGACCCAGTTCGGCTATTTGAGAAGCGAATCAGCGCCAGAAGAGGTAACAGTATCACTAATGCCCATATCTGCGCAGCTTATTTGTAACACTAATGTATATTTTTTGGGTTCATATCCATGAATTTATACGCATTGATACGTATGTATGTGGATGGTTATCTGATTGGCTTTGCTATGGTTATGCATCCAGAACCTGGATACGAATTCGATAAAGCATCATTAATGGACTACAATCATATGAGCTTTGGAGGGCCACCTATTACTGCAGAGACAGTTGAAGAAGCAGATGAGCTTATGCGCAGCTATGAAAAGGAGTCTGCAATTGGTAAATTACCATATGGCTACCTAAATCTTCCAAAGGTCCTTTATTATACTACTGCTTCTTTTGCCAGTTGGGTACAAATATTGGACTTCAAACAAAAAGATAAAGTTCTTTTATTTTGAAATATGGGATGAATCTATTATTTCGAGTTTCATGAAAAATTAGAAAGAACTAAAATGCAATACCAACTAATATATATGATTTATTTACCTTTTCCACACCTCCAGTTTATAAGTTTTATTCTGATATTTATATTTGTCTTCCCATTTTACATTTTTACTTGCAAGATATGCACATTATACTGACTTCTGGGAGAATCATTATGTTCTTGCCATATTTATTGATATTTCTCTTATGATAACACCAAACATATTTCATTGCCTACCCAGCATACACCTGTCTTTCCTTGTGAAATGTTGAAAAGAACAACAAATTTTGCAATGTTGGAGGAAAGGACACCTGATGTGGTTTGTCTTTAAGTGACTAAATTGAGGATATCTCTGCTGAAGTAGTTAAGGAGTGTTTGGGGTGGTAGATTTGTGGATTGAATTTTTTGGGGCCGAAGCTATATCTGGGGGAATCTTGATGATGTGGGACAAAAGGGTGGTGGGACAGGGTGATAAAGGGGTGGGAAGATTTTCAGTTTCAAGCCTTTTTTAGCTGTTGAGGATATTATCCACTTGGTGTTCACGGTCACGGGTGTTTACTGGCCAATGGAGGATTTAAGAAGAAAGGAATGTGAAAGGAATTGATGCTTGTATAGGGTAGGTGGGATATATCATGGTATTTGGGAGGACACTTTAATGTGATTCAGTTCCTGAGTAGAGGTTAGGGTGTTTAAGGATGCCTAGTGTGATGGGAAAGTTTTTGAATTTATTAACTTGTATAATTTGATTGAGGGTGGGCCACTTACATGGTGCAATAATCAAGGATCTCCCTCTTTATTGTGAATTGAGAGATTCTTGATTATCAGTGGAAGGAACACTTTCTAGATGTTGTTTAGAGATCACTACCAAGGCTCGTGTTGGATCACATTCCCATCTTGTTGGATAGCGGGAGCTTGTGGAGAGGGTTTGGGTTAGAGAAGCAGTGCAGGAGGATTTTGCTGATATAAGAGGTTGGTGGGAGAATTATAGGGTGGAAGGGTCTCTTAGCTTTGTCATGAATAGTAAATTGACGTTGATGAAAGAAGATATGACGAAATGGAATAGAGAAGAGTTCTGTAATTTGGAGGTTAGAATGGCCAAAGTCTTGGGGAATACAAGGGGAGCATAGACGACGTCGTTGGCTCATTTAAGCACTCAGCACCACGGAGGTAGCATAGGCTTAGCTCAATTTTTTTATACTTCTTTGACTTTTAAATTTATGATTAATCATTTAGCAAAAAAATTTGCCCTCCCTAAAATAATTTTTTGTCTCCATCCCTGCTCAGCACTCAGTAGTTTGCCTTGTTGAGTTGTAATGACATTGTAGGATCTAACCCAGCACACAGTGCATAAAGCCTGAGATTCACATAGTCTACAGATTCACACCATGGACTCTTAAATGATATTACAAAATTAATATCCTTTCACATTAATTAGAGCATTTATATTAAATTAAAACATTAAAATTAAACTCACAGAAAGCTATATTCAGTGAAATTAATTAGGGGAGTGGAAGATAAGATGATTTGATGAAGTAGGTTGAATGGTATTTTTTTGGTAGTGTCTCATCAATAAAAGCTGGCAAGTGTTGGAGAAAGAGGTTTTTTGGCAGAAAGGGTGTGGATCCAGTGGCCCCTACAAAGGCAGCTTCTTTTAGCTCAAAGGTGGTGAATGTCACAACCTGGATCCCAAGACCCGAATGTGAATCTCAAGTTAAATTAAATTAAATAAATAATTTCGCTAGTTTGGGGTTGCACGGAACCCTAGGTGGATCCATGCCTCGACATTCATCCAATTTAGTCCACTTAATCATTCATTGGAATTTAAGTATAGTGGGTCCCGTTTAGGTTTGAAAAGAAGTACCTTTGTTTCAAAGAGAAAAATATTTGAAAACTGAAACAGGAATCCACCTGCTGGGCAATTTTGCCTGTCAAATGTTCAACACTTGGGCAAATTTCCCTTCTCACTTCTAAGTCATTTTGCCAACCTAATAGTCCAATTTTACATACAATAACCTATCCCAATGCTTGCTTCATCTCATCATTTCTCATGATCATGCATTCTAACATATGCATTTCATAAATTCAAAATCATGCATTTCCACCTATGCATTTCATCTCCTGTTACACATTTTCATACATTCACATATTCAAGCACACATACATTCATTCATACAACCTCTAAAAGTAGTAGGCTATCATGTCAAGCCTATTTCCATACTTCAACATAATCAAATAAATCAAGTGGCACATATACATATTCATATACAAAAAAGGGAGTGAAGTTAACACTTCATCCAACACCCGAAACACAGTCTTCATGTCATCAAAATACATGATCTTCACACATAAGATCAAGCCCAAAATCCACATCATCAAGTTCATCAAGGTGCGGAATTTTTTCAAGTACCTACATCGGGTAGGGATCAGCACCTCAGTAGGATAACTAAACAAAAAGAAACATGAACGTTGCAATAGTGCATACTTGTGTTTGTGCGTGGTATGCAATGAAAATTCATAAGCAAGCATCAATATATATTGTAACTCAACTCTGATTACATTTTATGGCGTTCTCTTTCGTTTTCACTTGAATTCATTCACAAACCTTTTTGATTTCCTAATCTCTAGGTTTCATTAAAACCAAAAATACTACATCCTAATTCATCATTTACATGATCATTCTGCCTTCGACAAGTAATTAGGATTTTATGGGTTACTGACTGATTGGTACAAAATTGCAAGTGCACAGTATCGTAGTTTTATAGTAAAGTGATGAGAAGAGTATCGTCCTCAGGGATTGATAACTTACTTTTGACAAATACTGAAATTATGTTAATCTCGACTTTATCTAGAGTCATTAAGATTTTTGTAATTGCAATTTAAAATAAAATCAATTCAAAGAAAATACTCAAAGGAACATAAAGATGTTGTTCAAAAATCAAATTAATGGGAAAGAAAACTTATAGGAAATCGATTTTACCTAATCCCTCACTATGCTTTACTCATCTAACTAATTGAATTTAATTCTCTATGTTTGTTAGCAAATCTCCTAATCATCCAAAAGTCTCTTTCGACAGTCAATTATAAACTATTCTTGTTCATCATTTTGTACAAGAGTATGCAAATTAATAGAGCAAGAATGCAATAAGACCAATGATTTTAATACTATATAGGTTCATACAAGTCTTTCGATTTCTATATTTACCTATGCCGAATTATCCGAGATCCATTTTGTAATTTCCTATTTTGACAGCAAATCACAATATCAAAATCATCTAATTAATGGCCAATGGCCAATTAATTAGAAGCGATAAGCTCAGAATAAATCAGACAAACATGAAAGAGAATTACTTCAAATTGGCATAGAAAAGCAAGCATAGTTCGAGACTAGATTACATCGTTTTCCTAGAATAAAGAAAATTTAGTTCATGCTAAAAATTAAATTCAACATAAACGAATTCACCATAATTTCTTTGAGAGGAATGGAAGAAAATAAACTCTAGATCATAGTACTCTTTTCCAGCCCTGCTCTCCAAGCTGCATCAGTGTCCTCCAACCGCAGCGTCTTTCTTTCTTTTTCTTTTATTTTTCTTCCCAGCCGCACCGTCTTCAAGCCGCAACTTCTTCTGCTTTTTCTTTTATTTTCCCAAGCCGCAGCCTTCTTCCTGCACAGCCGCTTCTCTTTTTTTCTCTTTCTAATCTCCTGCTGCAGCCGCTTCTCTCAAGACCCAGCGCCTCCCCTTTTCAGAAACAGGAACTCTCTGCCCAAGCCGCAAGCTGTCTCCCTGCAGCTTTCTCTCCCAAGCCAAGCCGCAGCTCTTTATTTCTTTCTCTCTTCTCTCTTGCCAGCCGCTTCTTTTTCCTTTTTTCTTTTGTTTCCTCCGCCCGGACCACTTATCTTTCTTCAGCCCCTTTTTTCTATTCAGCTTGCGCCGCGTCACGCGTTGTTTTTTCTTTTGCGCCCTAACTGCTTTTTAAACACAGTGCCTCCTTAAGCCCTAGATGCATGAAGCAGCCCCAGGGCTAGTGTCTTTTTTCTGGGCTTTTGGCTGGACGGCTTGAATCCATTTTAGATCAGCCACGGTGAGGAGCTTACGGGCCTAATTATTAGGTTGTCTGGCCCAAGTAGTCATGGATCGAGCCCATAATTTACAAAGTGTCTCTTCATTGAATGAGAGATGAGTTCATAGACGATGGGCTGCTTCAATTTCTTCAAATCTGAAATAAAATTTAAATGACGACAATGAAGCCTAAAACAACTAGAAAATAAATAAAATGAGACTAAAGTTTAAAGTTAAGAGATGATAAAATATTCTAAACTATGCAAGTCATCATTGACCCAAAGCCGACCACAACCAAATACCCCACATGGGTTTACGACTCGCAAGTTAAGGGGGAGTCTCGCTTCCCATATCACAACACAAGCCCGAATTCGTGCACTCACAACTCGAGTTCACACATAGCTATTTCGCGTACTCGCATCATCTCAAGAGCAGACAAAACGAATTCTAAACCATCTCTCTTGGTTCTTTTCACTCTCACTTATCAATTCATCCTTTTCAAGGGTTTTTCCCAAGTCACCATAATCAAACTTACGGTTTTTATCACGTTCTCACTACACACTTTACACAGTGTGAGTGGTCACAATTTTATTCATTAGTTAACATGCTTAGGGTTCCAACAATCACAATATCAACATATAAATCAATATGAGTATGAATGAGCATGCTTAACATTTATAACAACATAGTAAATGAAATTTTAGCATGCTTTCATGGTAACCTTAACATGCTTTCATGAATGATGCAACTCTAGCACCTTATTCATCTCATTTCTTAAGTTTTAGAAACCTTGCCTCAATTCAATGAAGAAAAGTGAAGAGATTGAGAAAACCCTAGCTTGTTCCCTTTGATTTCCTCCGATTGATTTCTCGTAAATGTGTGTATCTGCCTTTTGGTATCAAGAAACCGAAGTCAGATCGCCAAAATTCCTTCTTCTCTCTTCCTTTCTTCTTCTTTCTTCCTCTTTCTCTCTTTTTCTCTACCTCACGGTTTGTGTGTGTGTGTGTGTGTGTTTCTAGTGTAGACCACCAATTTTGTGTATAACAAGTGTTTTGTATGGCAATCTTCCTAACCAAGCACTCCAAATCCTCCTCTTGTCACCACGCACACAAAGTCACTACACTAGCTACCAAACATGTAAAGTTCCTATCTTTGTAACCAAACTAGTAAAGTAAGTTGGATATCCTTGTAGCGAAACACCTCCAAGCATCTTTTAGAAAATATCTAATTCAAGCTATTTTACCAATTTACCCTCACCAGCCATTTCTTTCATTTTAATTCATTAAGGGTAAAACCGTCATTTTTTCCTTTTATTATTTGTTCTACATACACTTATTTAATATCATTGAATTTAATTACATTTTATAAAATTCCAATATGTTCTCATCTAGGTTAATCATGCATCGTTAATTTAATTAAGTGGCACAATTCACTATTCATTAAATAAATAAAAGTTTAATATATTCCTAAAATTCACGGGTTATTACAGTGAAGGAGATTGGGCAGTTGATAATTTAATTGGTAGAGACTGAGAGATTCCAAGTAGATGCATCCTGTGCAAGGAGGAGAAAAATGTTAGTCCTCATATCTTACTTTGTAAGATGGCATTGAGGTTTGAGCCTTTAATTCTGCTCTTTTCAGAGTTCAATGGGCCATTCCCATGATTTTGCTCATCAAGAGGTGGTTAGTACTTCAAGAACATTAGGAAGGTTCAGGATGGAGTTTGACATTCCTTTTTTGTTGTATTTGGAACCAAAGGAATAGAAGAATTTTGAAGATTTGGAGCTTCTAATCATAACACTGAAGTATAATGTATTATGGGAATCATACTTCTCTTGTCAATTTTTGGTGTACAATTTTTTGGTTCCTTGTGCATATGGACTTTTTCCCTTTATAATAGACTTTGTTATTATTAGAAAAAAGTCCCTTAGGGTGCCATTGTTAGCCAACGGCAATGCAGATTCTCTGGCAGAACTTGGAGCTTTGGCTCAATCTTATATAGCTGGGCTCATTTCCTGTTAACTGTGGCTCTGATGTTGTTTTATTTCATTTTGCTTAGTTGACTTGTTATCTTTTTCTACTACACGGAAGTTTTTCTTCCTTCCGAGTCTGGTTGCATTATTTTTTCTTTTTTATTTCTTTTAACAAATCTTTTTCTCTGATGATAGAAAAATTGTTATAATGAGACAATCTTGTATTGTAATGAGTATATATTTAAGAATGAAAATAAAAAGAATGTACAACTTAGGTTGTGTTAATTATGGTGGTTTTAGTTACCGAGGAGGTGTGGAGGTTTGGCATTGGTAAGTATTGACTTTATTTAAGGAAATGAATACTTTACTCAAGGAAAGAAAGACTTTCCTTCTTATTCAATTGAAAGACTTTCCTCCTTTAAATAGAAGATTTTCCTCCGTGAGGAAGAAAAGACTTTTCTCATTCAAATGAAAGAAAAGACTTTCCTTGTTCAAAATGAAAGACTTTCCTTCTTTATGAGGAGAATATTTTCCTTTCATAAATTTGGTAGATTGATTACATTTTACTTTATATAGCTTTCTTCTTCTTCTTGTATATATCTTTTCTCATTGTAAAGCTTGTACACATGTGAGAGAAATAAAATAAAAAGATCATGTGGAGGTTTAGTCCATGGATGTAGGCAACCAAAGCTGAACCACGTAAAACTTGTATTTATTTTTTCTTTTCTTCCCTCTTTATTTTATTTCTCATGGTATCAGAGCATCTCAATTCTGAGACATCCTTTCCGCATTTTTTTTCAATCATCCAAACAAGGATTTTTATTTATTTATTGATTCTCTCTATTTCTTCTCACATACCATGACTAAATCAACAACAGTCATATCTACGAACAGTGGATATAGTTCCAATATCAATTCTCCTTATTATCTTCATCCATTTGATAGTCCAGGTGTTGTTCTAGTTTCTCAACTCCTTAATGGCGATAACTATCCCACTTGGTGTCGGGCAATGAGAATGACTCTCTCGGCCAAAAACAAATTGGGTTTTGTAAACGGGGTTCTTACAAAACCAGGCATCTCTGTTAGTGAGATCGCTGAATGGGTACGTTGCAATGACATTATGTTATCATTGTTATAAAATTTCATATCTCTAGATATTGCCAATAGTGTCATCTACGCTGATACGACAAAGGAAGTTTGGGATGATCTCAAAGGCCAATTCTCTCAAGGAAGTGTAGTTAGAATTTTCCAGATCAAACGATCCATATGCAATACCATTCAAGAACAAGCCTCCATCACATCATATTTCACTAAACTGAAATCTCTTTGGGACGAACTTGCTTCCTATAGTACTGTTCCTAGTTGCACTTGTGGTGTTTCTAAGGTGCTTTTTGAACATAAACAACGGGAACACATTTGTTAATTTTTGATGGGGTTAAATGAGTCATATGCTGCTCTTCGCAGACAAATTCTTGCTATTGAACCTCTTCCTTCAATTGATAAGGTTTATTCTATTGTACTTCAAGAAGAAAAACAAAGGAAAATTCTTTCTGTCACACCAGACCAACTAGATGCCATTGCTCTTGTTACTACCAAAGTAAATTTCACCAACCATTCGAATCATAACACAAAGATGAATAATAAGGAAAATTCAAAAGGTAATGCCGAAATAAAAGTCAGAATCGACTACATTGCACTTATTGTGATAAATCTGGGCATACAAGAGCTAAATGCTTCAAGCTTCATGGTTTTCCACCCAAGCAAGCTAATGCTACCTCAGCCACATCTGATGCTAATCCAGCTCCCAAGGATATTAAACATGAATTAACAATCGAGCAATATTAGCAGTTAATATCTCTCCTCAACATTCATTCCGACCCTCAAGCGTTTGTTAACCTTATTGGTAAGTCTTCTATCAATCTCTAGTCACATGAATTCTCTTGGGTTATTGATACTGGTACTATAGATCATATTGTTTCTTCTACTCATTTGTTATCGAATACCTTTTCTAGTATAAATGGTAAATCCATTCGTTTACCAAATGGTACTTCGGTCCCTATTTCTCACATTGAAGTATTAATCTTTTTGATACATTACATTTTGATCATGCCCTTTGTTCACCAGCATTTACTTTTAATCTTTTATCTGTTAGTAAACTCACCCAATCACTAAATTGTGTTGTCTTCTTTGTCCCCAGTTTTTGTGTTTTTAAGGATCTTACCACAAAGAGGTGATTAGACTGGGTAAAGAGCATGGCAGACCTTACTATTATCGCCCCATTTCTTATCTTATTATTTTGGCTGCATAACAATTTCCGGCATTAGATCTTTGGCATTGGCGTTTAGGTCATCCATCCCCTGCTAGGCTTTCTATTTTGTCAAAAACTATTACTGGCATATCTAGTTGTTTTAATGGTTTTTGTAATATATGTCCGTTAGCCAAGCACACTTGGTTACCTTTTCCTAATAAAAATAATAGATTTGATAATCCTTTTGCTTTAATCCATGTTGATATATGGGGTAATTTCTTGTCCAATCCATTTCTGGGGCTCATTATTTTTTAACCATTGTTGATGATTTCTCACATTGCACATGGGTATATTTGATAAAAAATAAATCTGAAACTCAATCTATTCTTCAAATTTTTTTGCCATGGTCCAAAATCAATTCTAATGTTCGATTAAACAAATTCGAAGTGATAATGGTCGTGAATTCCCTTCCATGCACCATTTCTTTAATACCCATGGGATTATCCATCAAAGAACTTGTGTTGGCACTCTCTAACGAAATGGAGTGGCTGAACGCAAACATCGCCATCTTGTGGAAGTACCTAGAGCTCTTCTTTTTCAAGCTCATTTACCATTAAAATTTTTGGGAGAATGCATCATCATTACAGCTTATCTTATCAACCGTCTACCTACACCATTATTGGCTAGGAAGTCACCTCATGAGACCGTACTTCATATGTCACGACCCGAGACCCACCCTATGCAGATCTCGTGTCGCGCACCCGATCCGACGCTGCTTGTCGAACCAAGGGTCTCAACTTGCTACACGATCAGTGCTACTAACATGCAACAACTAAAATGCGAAAATAAATAATTAAAAGTTGCATGTGATATATATAATGTTTACAAAATGCGGAATATAAAATTTCTTATTACAACTGTTCATCCTCAAGACGTGGATAACATGGGAGAGCTACAAGACTGTCTGTACTAAGTATTACACTTACAACTTGAAAAGAAATGTCCACTGCTATCTAGCTGACTGCTACTGCTACTGTTACTGCTCTTCTACAGCTTCATTTCCTGAAAGGGGTGGTAAGTTTGGGGTGAGCTAATGAAAGCCCAATAAGTAATTCTCCTTTGCTCTGCTATGTGTACATGAATGTAGAAAGCATTATCCATAAAACTAGGATAAGTGCAGAAGTGCTAGCCAGTCAATGAATATAGAACTCAATAACAAATGATAGAACTCAAATGATAAAGCACTGAAATCTGTCTGACTACAATCATACGCACTCAAATGAAAGCTGTGAAGTCTCATGATCATTCATAATGATATAATATGATCAAGCTATGATAATCAACAAATGATAGTGATATCAAAACTGGTTGATGCACTCGGCTGGGGCCCGGCTACCCCTTGAGCTCGTATTCAGATCCGCTATGGGCTGTTTGAATACGGCTCTGAGCTCGTATTCAGATCCGCTACGGGCTGTTTGAATACGGCTCTGTGTACACTGTATAATAATCTGGACCCGAAGGTCATAACTGGACCCGAAGGTCATAACTAGACCCGAAGGTCATAACTGGACCCGAAGGTCGTAAATAGCATCAGATGGAGATGTGACTGAGCACAAATCCGGTACTAATAATATATCAGGATCATGCTACCTCCATGAAGAGTATAAATGTGGAACATAACTGTTCTAGGAAATCTGACGTAACGATAGTTATCTGAACTATGGTTACTAGACTGCTTCGAATATATTGTCTGGCCCTCACGGCCCTAGGTACAAGTGTACAACAAGAACTCTATGCAAAAATGTACAATCATGATCAAGATATATATGAAAATCGATAAATGCTTCCCACATGATAGGGCAATATCAATGTGGCTCAATAAACTCTGGTATATATGGAATACAACAAGTGATATATGAAAAACTATTGACATGACTTGGAATGTAACATAAGCAGAGATCAGAGATTACTTACACTTTTTACTGTATTTGTCTAGAAGGTCAAACCGCCTTCTTCTTGTATCTCGGTATTCCTATAATTCAGGAAGCTCAATCTCAGTCTAGGTATATATATTTAACTCATGCTATTCATCAGATTTTATGTCTCTTTATTCTTTATATCTCTTTTACTAGAATAAACTCTACTATTGAATCCGGAATGTCGAACAAAGTCGATTTAGGCTTTCGCGGAATTCAATTCGGGCTTTGGTACTAGAAAGGGCAAAACGGTCTCTACTATTGAATCCGGAATGTCGAACAAAGTCGATTTAGGCTTTCGCGGAATTCAATTTGGGCTTTGGTACTAGAAAGGGCAAAACGGTCATTTTGCACTTTTACGAGTTCTTATTTCTCGGGACCTCTTTTCGCAAATCGGACTCCACGGTTGAGTCTGGAATGCTCAAAATAATAAAAATCCACTATTCAATTAATTTATTCGGAGTCCGTTGGACTACTTTTTGACTTAGGGGCATTTTGGTAATTTCTCCTTTAAATAATTATTTAATTAAATATTATTTATTCACTTGGGTCAATTCACAATTAACCCTAATTTCTGGGTATAATTAAAATCTCACAAGGTTCTATTTACTGCCCTTAATTTTTCCAATTCCTGTAAGTTTCCATTATTTTTCCCGTACGTTTCCATTTTAAGCCAATCATTGGACAGCTTCTCCTTTTCAACTAAACACTTCCCGAACTCAAATCTAAAATTTGACCCATACAGTAATATTGTTAGGCAGCTATCTGAATGGGTGAATTGGGTCAGACTCAACCCGGTTTGGCCCGAATAAAATTACGAAACTCAGCCTAGCGGCTGTGTTCCCTTCCTGGATTATTTTCTCTTCTTGATTCCAATTTGAAATTTTAAAATAATTTCTATGTTTAATGATATCCCAAAATAAATCTGATTATTCATACTTATAAAAATTCAAGACTAAAGGTCAGTATCTTACCCCGTTACTTCGCGTTCCTTTAATCCAATCTGTTGTGAATTTCTGCACCTAACAGCAACCCGATATCCATTCGGTTTTGCTGCTGCTGCTCTTCTGATTTATTGTTTCTGCTATTGTCACAATACAAGTATACATATATATTTATTTGTTCTTGCACTGCCAAAACCATACGCATTCACATATATAACTATATATTTCCATGGATTTCTTGAACACCCACTGTTGCTGCTCCAAACCGTTAATTTCCCTTGACTGCACACTGCTTCCAATTGAAACTCTCAACAATTCATTCTGACCTCGCAACATCAGCTTCATTTAACCTCCAATTAACCCCAAATTTCATCACAGCAGCCCTTCGCAGCCGCTAGAAATTCTCCAAATTTCATCACGCAACAGCCATCTTCTTCTTTATTTGTTCTCAATTTCCTTTCTTGCACCATCCAAACCAACACACAATATAATATATATATATATATCTAAATATCCTCCATCACAGTGCTCCTACGGCCATCTCTCTGAGCCACCATTACACCGGACAGCACCCTTGATCCCTCCACTCGATCTGCTGCTTAGGGAATTCAGTAAATCAACCCCAGGCCTCAAGAACTCTGCTTCTACGGCACCCAACAGCACCGTTCCGAATCCCCACCGCAGCCGCTGCTACACGAATTTCCCAACAGCCGCGACATTTCTCCCCTAACCGCTACTGCCATCTCTACGGCTACACAGCACCACCACAAACACACACTATATAAATATATATATATATATATTTCTTCACCACTTGCGGCACAGCCACAAACAGAACCCACACAACGCAGCACACAGAAATCCCTCCACCGCTACTGCTGTGCACCACGCAGCGCTACTGCTACTGGATCGCAGCAACCACTGCTGCTATTTCCATCCCCCCTCTCGGCTGCTTTCTTCCTCTGTTTCTCTCTTTTCTTTTTCTCTTTCTTTATCCCATCGCGCCGCCTCACCTACGGCAGCCCCCCCTCTTCTTCTCTTTTTTTTTTTTTCCACTGTTCACATGAGATACTATATATATACCTAGCCACCTTATTTGACCTTACTTTTCTTCTTTTTCTTTTTCCATTCTTTCCTTTTCTACTTTTTTAAAACACAAACCATACAGCACATACACACGTTGCACTTTTGCACACACATATTAATATATATATACTTGCTTTATTTTCTTTCCCTTGATTTTCTTTTCTATTCTTTATTTTTATTTTATTTTATTTTTTTCTTTCCAATTACATGCTTTTGCATGCCTCTATATATATAATAAAACTGTATTTTATTATATATAAATATATCTATACTATATCTATTTATACCAATACCTATTTTTATAAAATACATATAGGTTCGTAACCGTATATATATATATATATATTTATACTTGCATACATATTTTATATTTATTTATATACGTGCATATATATATATATATATATATAACCTCATATATATATATCCTGTATTTATTAAAATACACTGTGTACATATAACGGGGCATATACTGGCTACGTACACGAGTCTCCGTACTGCTCGGATTTATCGTACGATACTACTGGACACTCGGGATTTCCCGTAACCACTTCCCGTATATCAGATATCGTTTTTTATTCTTATTTGTGATTCTCGCTATTCGTCTCGAACTACGTGTCAGTTACTGTATACTGTTTATTGCGATGCTTCGGGCATATGTTGGGTATTATTTTTATTAACCCGGTCTGTTCGTACCTTTTTTGTTTTTATCTCGTAATTCTAGGAGATTATAAACTTTGGCTAATTCCTTCGGTAATCGTACCCGTCACCGTATATTGCTCATTAAAATAATTCGGTATATCTCGGGGTCCACTATTCTCGGTTTGAAGCGGTCTCGGTTTACTCTTGATATTATAATCATAGCTTGGTTAAAGCTCGGTATTATTATTTGACCTTTTTAGATAAAATGAAATTATTCTATTTATTCGGAACTCATGTTCGGTTACAACCGGTATTATGTTACTCGACCCAATCTACCTCGATTTACGTGTACTCAACTGGGTCTACCTCGGTCTACGTGCCATATCCCGGGTCAGGATATTACATCATACCAAACCATCATATCACCATTTGCATGTTTTTGGGTGTGTATATTATGCACAAAATATGTCACCTCATAAACACGAATTTTCTCCTTGTGCCATTAAAGGGATCTTTGTAGGTTATCCTTTTGGTCAACATGGATATTGGGTCTATGATTTTAAAAAACATGTCATTCACTAGTCGTGATGTTACATTTCATGAGCATATATTTCCTTTTCAGTAACACCCTCCACCCAAAAATTCATCTTCTGTTGTTCTTCCATTACTCGTGACTAGTCACACCCTCGTTGCTCCAAGACCTCTTGGTGTAGAACCTTCTTCAGTCCCTTCACCTTCTCAACAACCTCTACTTCGTTGATCTTCTCGTACATATCGTCCTCCTAATCACATTCAAGATTATCATTTTTCTCGTCACTCAACGTCCGCCTATGCCATGCCAATCCCAGTCACCCTCTCCATCTAATGGTGTTACTTATCCTTTTCAGGATTGCATTTCTTATTCTAATTTATCTTCTTATTATGTTTTTACTGCTGCTATTTTTGTTGAGGTCGAGCCTACATCATTTGCCCAAGCATGTCAAAATCCCAAGTGGCGCGCAACTATGACAGCCGAAATTGATGCATGAATCATACATGGTCGCTCACTCAACTACCTCCTGGTAAAACTCCCATTAGTTGTAAATGGGTGTACAAAATCAAGCATCGATCTGTTGGTTCCATTGAAAGGTATAAAGCTCGTCTTGTTGCTGAGGGATACACTCAAACTGAAGGTCTTGATTACCATGAAACCTTCGCTCCTGTTGCCAAGTTAGTGACCGTCTGATGTATGTTAGCTGTAGCATCTATTAAACAATGGCCTCTCCATCAACTTGATGTCCATAATTCTTTCTTACATGGAGATCTCCGTGAAGAAGTTTACATGAACCTTCCTCCTAGATTCCTTCGTAAGGGGGAGCACTTGGTATGTCAATTACACAAGTCTTTATATGGACTTAAACAAGAATTTTGTAACTGGTTTGATAAATTTTCTTCAGCTCTTCGTCATGCTGGTTTTAAATAGTCTGCTTGTGAGTATTCCTTTTTTACTTCCACAGTGGGTTTCTCTATAACTATTGTATTAGTTTATGTGGATGATATCGTTATTACTGGCAACAACAATCTTTCCCTCAAGCACTCAAGGACTTTCTTCACACTCGTTTCCATATCCAAGATCTTGGTCTTTTAAAATATTTTTTGGGTATTGAAGTTGCTTGTTCCAAGTAAGGGATTTTTCTATCTCAAAGAAAGTATGCCTAAAATCTTACATGATGCAGGTCTATTGGGTGTTAAACTTGTTACTTTTCCTATGGTGCAAAATATCAAACTTACCCTAGATGATGGAGATCCATTGGATGACTCTAGTCAATACAGGCGATTGGTTGGGTGTCTTATTTACCTCACCATCACCGGGCCTAATAATATTTACTTGGTACAACTTCTCAGCCAGTTTATACATATGCCACGAAAACCACATCTTGATGTTGCCTATCGTGTACTTCGATATCTTAAGGCCGCACCAGAAAAGGGATTCTTTTATCATCTCATAGCTCTTTTCAGATTCAAGCCTATTGTGACTCCGATTGGGCAACTTGTCTAACTACTCGATGTTCTACCGCTGGATATTGTATCCTTCTTGGAGCTAGTCCTATTTTATAGAAAAGTAAGAAACAACCCACCGTCTCTCATTCCTCGGCTGAAGCCGAATATCGGGCAATGGTTTCTACCACTTGTAAATTGATTTGGCTATGATCTTTATTTAAGAATTTGGGAGTTAATCATTTGCGGCTTATGCAACTTCATTGTGACAACAAAGTTGTTATCCACATTGCTGCCAATCCTATATTTTATGAGCGAACAAAACATATTGAATTGGATTGTCACCTTATTCGTAAAAAAATTCAAGCTGGGTTGATTCAAACATCTTATGTTGCTTCTTCTCATCAACTTGAAAATATCTTCACTAAGCTACGCGGAAGGGAGCAATTTATCTATGTTGGTAACAAGTTGGGCGTTCATGATATTCACGCTCCAACTTGAGGGGGAATATTGATGTTATTCAAGAAAAGGAAGACTTTACTCGAGGAAAGAAAGAATTTCTTCCTTATTCAATTGGATGACTTTCCTCCTTTAAATAGAAGACTTTCCTCCGTGAGGAAGAGAAGACTTTTCTCATTCAAATGGAAGAGAAGACTTTCCTTGTTCAAAATGGAAGACTTTCCTTCTTTATGAGGAGAAGATTTTTCTTTCCTAAATTTAGTGGATTGATTACATCTTATCTTATATGGCTTTTTTCTTCTTCTTGTATATATCTCTTCTCATTGTAAAGCTTGTACACATGTGAGAGAAATAAAATAAAAAGATCATGTAGAGGTTTAGTCCGTGGATGTAGGCAACTAAAGCCGAATCACGTAAAACTCGTGTTTTTTTTTTTTTTTTCTTCCCTCTTTATTTTATTTCATAGTAAGGCATGTGGTAAGAAAACATTGTTTTGACGACTCCTCACATCTTCCCCTGGGTGTTCATAAATACGTTCATTATTTGTTGGCTATCATAGATTTGTAAAGTTCCTTATTGAAGAAACTTTCATTCTAGTGTTGGCTTGGACTGCAATATCACAATGGCAGAATTGTGTGTGCACTAGTTCCTCGCCGTAAGGAGTTCTAAGGCTTTTATAATTGTTCATCTTTCATTTAATCTTTACCACACAAACTAGAAGCTTAATTTAGTTTTGTGTTTGTATCTCAGAAGCAGAGGTCCTTTCAGCTCCTCCAAAGTTGGTGTACAGCAAACTAATCTTGCGGTAACCCCATTAATTAATATAAGTTGAATAATTTTCATTTTGTAGCTGCAATTCTTGTCCCCAGCTAGTTGTGGGAATGTGCCAACAGAGGGGGGGGGGGGGGGGGAAGAGACTGAGAGATAACTTTGTTTCTTTCTTCATTGCAGCTTCACAAGGAAACTTTTGGTTGCAGTTGTAGATAGTTGGGACAGTCATGTGCTTGTTATTGACAAAGTTGTCCCTCCTAATTGGAAGGTTTGATATACAATTTTACCTTAAAAGTGCCTGATTTATACCTTTCTGCTTACTCAATTCTCTTTGTGCTTGAACTGTAGGATTAGGAGGATGATACTTTAGTATAATTCTGCAGAATTTCAGCTATTCTGCATTAATGCTCAAATTTCTGTTTTCTCGACCTTGTGTCTTTCTCTGGGCACTTCAGTTGATAAGTGCATTCATATCTATGGTTTGTTGGACAGTTCTCCCTATCAAAAATTAATGTATCGAACACTAGTTAAATCAACAATGGTGTTGATCTGTGTCTGACATTCATCTGGACACTTAAAATAACAAGTCTAGGATTTGGATTTGAATGTCACACAGATTAACACCATTGTTGATTTAAAGTAAATCTGTGCTTGAACTGTAGGATTTGGATTCTATGAAAATGATGTCAGCTTCACTTTGTTGTAATTGAAAACAAAACAGTGAAGTGAGTCCATACTTTTGCCTGGCTACATTGTCATAATGACTGCAAAGCTGCTCAGCTATATTATTAAGAATTTACAGTACTTCTACCTGTGTGCGAGTCTACCCCAGGGTCCCAGAACAGGAGGGGTAAAAAAGTAGAACCATATTACAGCATTCTGAAGATATTATGAGCATCATTTTTTTTCTTTTTATGATCAATTATAGTTTATTTTTATAATGTCTCCACTTCTGTTTTGAACTGGGTTTCTATTTGCTCAATTGTATGCCTTATTCCAAGGAAAGCTCAATGGAATGGTAGCATTTTTGTGGAATTTCCCAAGTCCCCTTCAATGAAGCTATTATTTTCTGAATGTTAGATTTGTTCAGAATATTGCAAGATCAAGATAGCTTTCTTAATTTCCTGTTCCCGCGAAGCATAACGAAGAGACTTTGCTGCCATATCTGCGCATTGTGGTGCAGCCTAAACCTGAAGGAAAAAACACATCTCATCTCAATTAATGGAAAATGTAGAAGTTTATCAAAAGTTGGTTCGACCCATTTCCAACTGATTTGAGTGCACAAAGAGTAATGCGATTTTCCTAGCTTATATTCCTAAATGTGATAGCCTCACATTGTTTAAACATCACATCATTATATTCTTAAAATTGCTCATTTCCCTTGTCAGTTGTTCATTCTTGTTGACTTATAAAAAATCAAATAATTAACAAAAGAAAACGGAAAAGGAAAGATTTGATTCTAGTTGACTTGAACTCAATCCTTCTCTCCATTATATTTCCATTATCACCTATAGGACTTAGAGATTGAATAGCTGACTTTTGAATCTCTTACTTCCCTCATAATGCTAAATTTTCTCTACTGTACAGAATGAACCAGCAGGCAGAATCTTGGAGCTCTGTATCCTTCACTTGTCAATGTCTGAAATAACAGTTCTAGGAACACGGCACCAAATAGTCATTAATGAGGTTTTTTCTTTTCACATTTCTTATTCTTGAGCATCATTATCCTTCCTTTTTTTCTTCTTGTGTGTGTACTGTATGATTGGATGACATTCTCACTTTAATCAACTGTGTGTGGGTTTGGTGAAGGCTGTCGATCTTGCAAAACGGTTCTGTGATGGGGCAGCCCCCCGCATAATCAATGGTTGCCTCAGGACGTTTGTCAAGAATCTGGAAGAAACTGTCAGAGTTGAGGGTTTAGAAGCTAAGCAAGTTGATATGTGAAGGGTTAATTTGAGGCGGCAACGCCTCTTTTGAGCTAGATGCATATGGGGAGACTAGGGTAACGTGAGAGGGTATTCTGGTTCCTTTTTCAATACCTGAATAAGTGGAGTTGAATGTTGCATATGATAGTGTTGTAATTTGAATCTTTAAATAAGGTTGATATTGTATTTTGATATTAGGATATTTATTGTCCTCGTCATTGGAGCAACAATTGTGGCTTGTTTTCTTGGTATCTCCTCTCTCTGTACTTGTGACTTCAAATTTTGTGAATCTGGTTCAACTAGTGGACTGGAAGCTGCATTTTCATACATTTTGTGTGTTAATAAGATAATCAAGTGTTTCATGCTTCTCCCTCTCTCTCTCTCTCTCTACCTTGATTCCTAATATTAATTATCTTAATGGTGAACATATGTTCTAAAATCTTAGATTCCTTGGTTAAATTATTATAACCAAGTGTTAAGATAATCAATTAAACAGTAATAATTCAAAGCACAATAAAATTAAGCAAATAAATCAGACAAAAAGATTTGTGTAAAGTTTCTCACGAGAGATCAAATTCACTGCTACACAAAATAATTCTAGGGGACCTCTGTTTGAACTAGGCAAGGTTGCATTCGGACGGGCATGCCACTATTTTGGCTATTTATTTCAAACACCCCAGTGTTCCGAATTATTGATATTATGGGTCAAAAACCACAATCATGTGCTATTTCTAACCTACAGTCAGTATTAAAAGAACTAAGGGTATGTTTAAAATAAAATGAAAGACCTTACAAGAATCATGTATAAAAACTAATTGCCCATTTATTTTACATATGTAATGCATGATGTGTATGTGTTTATATCTTTTTTTGATATAGTAAATCTGAAGTCATTCATGTTAATGTCAAAAACTCCCTCTTTAGAGATACCAGTCAGTCTAATTGTTGTCAAAGTCTTCGCGGGATAGTATGACTAGTACAGTGACTCAAATTAGCCTAACAATTATAGGCATAACTAGACTTTTAGAATAAGTTGCCATCACAATAAAAAGAGAAAAAGTTTACGTAGACACTATAGATAACTATGGTAGCAAGATACGCCACCTAGCATATAACGACATGTGGACCAATACGCTAATACCACCGCGCAAAGGGGAAATCCTGAAATTAAGGAGAGCAAAACATCCCATCCAGAAGTAGCATGCAAACATCAGGATAAGCTTGCTCGAAGAACTTTCCCATAAACACGGGAACGCACACAAAGAAAACACCTTCTAAGAAGTGATCAAAGGAGCTCCGTGCACACTGCCACAAAAAAGTCTCTCATGGAATTCAAGGATTTAGGGACAAGTCTTGAACACTCCTGGAAAGAAAGGGTCCATTCGTAAAGGACCTTGTTAGGACTTTCAATCTATTTGAGTATTGGCTAATCTGTGTTTGACAAAACTATTGAGTTGTATTTAATTCAAGTCATGGTTCTTAAGCCTTGTGATCATCACTGCAATTCAAAGGACATGAAAATTCTTCACATGATGGTAACAATGGTAGACAAGATATAATTTCTTGAATTTAATAGACCATGGATTCACACACACACTTCATTCATTTAAAAGTGTTTTCAAAATTATCAAGTGTGTTTAATTTGTTTAAAGGTTTCCTTGGTTTATTGTTAAATATTTTATAAAACCTTTTTGCATTAGTGAATGTTGTTTGAACGAGGCTACTGGTTCCCTCGTTCGAACGAGCCTTGGTTCATTCAAACAACAAGGACAATTAGGACTAATAAGCAAGTTTGTGTGATGTTGTTGGCTTGGTCGTTCGAATGACCAAGACAATGGCTCTCAAGGCACATGCTCATTGGCTCTCGGTCGCTACCTCGTTCGAACAACCATAACAGTAGGCTTCATATGAGTGCATTGAAAAATGCTCATTTGAACGAGTTATGGTCGTTCGAACGACCTTCAGATTTCTATGCAAACAGTTTCCAATTTTGTAAAGGATTCCTACTTTTTACCCGAAAGACTATATAAAGTCTTTTGAACAAAAATAGAGAACTTTTGGCGGCTACTATATTTTACTCTTGTTCTAAAAGTCTTTGTGGGTATATTCATGATCATTCACACCCATGGCTGTCATGACCCAAAACCCACCCTATGCGGATCTCGTGTTGTGGGGCCGACTCTAAGGTCGTCCCTACTTTTTTCATTCCTATATCATAGTAATAATATGCAATGTACTAAAATTTAAAATAATAATCAACAGAAGTCTGTAATATATCATATGGTTCTACAAGTGTCAATTTAAGAACTAAACATAACAGCACCTGTGGATGGTGAATACATGGGAGAACTACATCATAGACTAGTACATTTCCTCAAAATGTCCTCCTACGCTCTCAGACTCTTACTGGGGTCTTGCAGCGTCAAGTAATATGGAATGAGCTAACAAAACTCAGTAAGTAAATTCCCATCTCCGACACTGGTATTGGTGATCATAAAAGAATATGAATCCATGAATATGAATATGAATATGATAGCCAATCATAAGAAATGAGATGTTGTGATAGCCAATGAGAGCAATTGCCATAATGGCTAATAAACAGTAGGGGTTACAATGTTCAATAAAGAGTAATGAATATAACATCAACATGAAACTCTCAATAACAATGTATCAACATGAATGTACTGCCACAATAAATCGATCACAATCAATTCAATAAGGAATGTTCTCTCAGTATAAGATAAATCATAGGGAATAATGTCATTCAATAATCGCAATCATATCAATCACATAAGAGATGCATTTACACTGTTTCAGGGTTTGGCACACCCTCAGTTTTTGGGGTTCGGCATACCGCTCAATAAAAACTCCAATGAATTGCCATATGTCCGTTTACGGACTTGACCCGTAGGTCTCCAGTAAATTAGAAAGCATCAGATGGATATTGTGACTGAGCACAAATCTGGCATTCATAACATATCATGATCATTCGTGATTCCATAAGAGTATAAAAATGGAATATCATATATTCATTAAAGACATAATAGTAGGCCTTTCAAGGCATGGTATAACATGATAACAATGATATAGCAGTTAATCAATGTCCATAAGATAGAACAATATCACATTGTGGAAAACAATAATGTCTAGTACGTTCAAGAGTACAAGTTCGGCAGTAATGGAATAAACATGGCTTGGAAATACCACATGGAAGAGATTAGGTTTTACTTACCTTAAAATGCGTTCCTAGATCAATATCCAGTGATTTTGCCCTTTCCTTTTGAATTTCCTATATATTAGTAAACACGTCTCAGTTTTAATGCTATTCATCAAATTTTATGCCTTGTTACTATAAGTATCTCTTTCACTAATTTAGACTCTACTATTGAGTCCAGAATGTCGAAGAAATTTGGTTTAGGCTTTCGCAAAATTCCATTTGGGTTCGGGTTCCATTAGGGGTATTATGGTCATTTAGCATTTTTACGGGTCTTTATTTTTTGGGGCTCCATCTAGTAAAACGGACCCTTCCATTGACCTTAGAATGCCCGAGATAATAAGAAAATACTATTCATTCATTTAATTTGGACTACGTATCAATTTCCTATATTTATTCTAATTAATTGATTTAATTTAATTTATTTATTTATTCAATTCATTAATTATATAATATATATATATATATATATATATATATTTTGTTAACATATGTTCACACGTGAGGCCGTGGCTTAGTAGTTCGTGTGCCCCTCCCTTGCCCTAGGTTTGGGGTTCAAACCACGGGGGTAGTAGTCCTTGCGTGTATTTTTTTTTTCTTTATGTTTCTAAACCAAACAGGGTATAAGGTCTAGAACTCGGACAGGATAACCCCATCCCCAATCAGCATACCCAATTAATTCCCTATTCTAGTGGCCAAACATACTGTATTTAATATATATTTAAAACAGGATTAAACTAAGCGGCGTAGTTTCAACCCTATACAACACAGCACGGTGCCGTTTTAAGGTTCTACTATTCATCATCACCCACGTCTTTCCGGTAGGGTTCCGATGGAATTTTGTTGTCTTCTCCGGTGATGGCTAATATTTTTTGGTCAATTTTTTGATCTTTCTCAATGCAGTTCCCTTCATAATTTCATGGGGATCATGAATCTAACCTTGGTTTTCCATTTGGATCACTCTAACTCCACAAATACAAGGAACAGTGACTCCGGTTGATTTTTTGGCCAACTATTTCCTTTCAATTTCGTGCCTAATCCTTTACTATTTTACTCATTTCTTTTTCCAATCATCTTCTGCACCATTGAGGATAAATTTCTCATGGTTAAATTCAAGTTTAATACATGAAATCACATAAACCCGAATTATTTCCCTAACCTGCAACTCCACTTTTCTCCTCTATTACTATACCAAATGACCCTCGGTTTCTTCCTAATTTCCTTATTTTTCTTGCTTGTTTGAACCTTACACTTAAAACTGAACGAATATGCTTGAATCATAAAAAATAGAAATGAGCCTCACTTACCAGTGTGAGCTTTTGGCTCGCAGTTTCCCACTCTTTTCTTTTGGTTTTCTTCTTCTCTTCTTCTTCTGAATAGCCTCAATGTTCTCAGCTTCTTGGTTTCCTTCTTTCATTTTTTTGATTTCTATTAAAACTCCTTTCTGTATTTATAGGGAAAATTTCCCACTTGCCCCACTTGCTGCGCCTACTATTTCTCTTTCTTCCTCCATTTTTTGCAGCCATATTGGACTGCTTTTCTACCGCCTCTCACCTCTCTTTCTTCCACGTTCAATCTCAAGATATTTGTTATCTATATATATATATATATATATTTATGCTCCCTATGTTGGCAGCTTGCTGCCTTTCCTAATACACACACAACACACACTGGTCACACACACTTGGTCACACACGCACACTACCATGCAGCATGCATGGTAGTCCCCCTTTTCCCTTCTTGCATTTCTATTTAAATATATATATGTATATATTTACAATACTGTATATATATATATTTATATATATATACCTTAATTTTACATATATATTTATCTATATATATATATTCATATATACACATATATATCAATTTCTATATATATATATATACATACACTTATATTTAATGGCCTATATATATTCGTACACATTCATGGGTTTACGTGCATACACGTATTACGGTGCTCGACTCTGGGTTGCTCGGGCGTTGCCCGACACTGATTGTACAAAATAGACCGTTCACATTCCAAAATCATTCAATCCATATGTTATCATGATATAGACCCTTAACAGCTCGGTTACAATTGGTATTACACTACTCGACTCGATCTACCTTGGTTTACGTGCCATATCCCGGGTCGGGATATTACAATGGCCTATTGATTTAAGAACCCTTACCATATATTCTTCTTCACTATTATAGTATAAGTTTGTGGAGTTCAAGCTATGTGCAATCGGTAAAGTTCGAGGTTGCGTGGAGATTCACAGTTGTGATGAAGTGTTCGGTTCGTGGATTCAAAGCGGAGATTTACTTAAAGAGCGCTTGTGGATTTGAGTTAGAGGAGATTCAGTGCAAGAACAAGGCTTGAGGTACTAATTGTTGTGTCTGCTGCGTTTGTAATCACCAAAGCTCTTCTAGTGGATTCAACATCTGGGTCATCATCTTGGGGTTTTCCAAAACAGATACAATTTGTCACATCCAAGCACCCCACCTTACGCGGATCCCAAAGATGTGATGCCAGTTAGCCACCTTGCTGGTCTCCCTACCGAAAATGCGACCAACCAAAGGCAAACTTCTTAACTTTACAATGAATTGCATTCCAAATGTAGGGTCAAAGTAGCAAAAATTTAAAACCTTTTTACTTATCATTTCAGGTCAGGAATGCAACTCATCTAAACACATTAGAGCACGTCTATAACCAGTCACCTAATATCTTTAAAGTACCAATATACATGAGCCATGTTCCAATGCATCTATTGTATATCAATGAATTCATTCATATAATTTCACGAACCTGAATAGCATAATTCAGTCCACAATAATCCAAGTCTCCATAATTCATTGCCATCAAATCCTTGCTTGGGATGTCTCCGACCTACTAGTTTCATTTCTTTGTGCCTTCTAATCCAATGGAGATAAATCCTGAAAAATGGTAAGATAGAGTGAGCTTAAACAAGCCCAGTGAATAACATAGGTTCCCTGCCATGGGTTTCAAAACCAATTCTTGTTTATAAAGTACATGGATAGTTCAGTCACTTCAGAGATAACAGTTTCATAAATCCACTTTTAAATGTTGTTTAAGCATAACAAAACTGAATTGAAATGAATAGAACAAACAGATCAGAACAGAACAGAATGCTAATATATTAATCAGAAGTATGGGCATATCATTAAGTATGTCTGAGTCTTTCCCAACTGCCTATAAGTGGACACTCGTGGGGCCTCTACCCTTTGGGTTTTTCTCACAAAATAGATCAAAACAGAACATGATAGAATTGAGTAGAACGGAACAGAATGCCAATCAGACATATCATTAAGTATGTTCGAGCCTTTCCTAGCTCCTTTTAAGCGGACACTTATGGGCCCTCTACCCTCTGGGCTTTTCTCTAGCCTACTTATGCCACACCGTTCAATCTTCTATTAGGCCTATGAATTAGAATATACCAGAATAGAATTAGAACAGAACAGAAGAGTAGAACAGAACGGGATCATGCCAAATGTTATGCAGTATAAAGTGTATGCATCTAAGTATATGCATTTAAGTAGTACAGTATATGAAAATGCTATGATAGTTAAAATATTACCAAGTCAGAAGTTCCAAGTTACTCACAAACTTTTATGCGTATCTCTATTTATGGATGTTTTCCAGATACTTCCTTAGGCACAAACTTGCATTTCCTAAATAATCATCATTAGTCACAGAAACATAAGAATTTATCTATTCATGAATTATTCATCATCTTAGGAGTCTATCAGATTACCTAATTAAGTCTATTGGCATATTACCCATTTATTAGGTTTCAACTTAGGTTATTGAATTCCCTAATTAAGCTTAGTAGCTTTCAGAATTATAATCTAAGTCATTTTGACTTCATTCGTTATCAATTAATCACTTATTTAACCTTAGGGGCAAAATGATAATTTATCATTCTTGCCTCGGACCCTATCTTGGTCCTCAGAATATTCCACATGTTCTTTATATAAATTTTTGAATCTTTTGGATCTTATTAGGTATCTGTTTTAGATTATTGGGACACATCGGTCACATCCCATTTTATACTTTGATTATACCGGAGTCTTATTTAGACCCTCAATTCACATTATTATGCTTATGACAGTCAATTATATCATATGGGCCATTTTTTTGGATTTATTCGTTCCTTACTTTGTATTTCCTACGCTTAGGGGTATTTTGATCATTTCACATTTTATGAAATTCCGACCCCGAATCATTATTTAATCATTTATACAATTTCACAATTATTTGGACCTCCATTGGTATCAATTTTGTCAAATTTGGACTTTATTTGGGCTTCGTATTGTATTAGGGATATTTTGGTAATTTTACATGTTATGGTGGGACCACCCTAGAATCTCCGGATGTCCAATCTGACATTTCCATTGTGTCCAGAATGTCCGAAAACGTTAAGATAGCCTTTTCTGGATCTCAATTTGGACTTTAGTTGCCTTATTTAAGGTCCAAGGATAAAATGATCATTTTATCCTAATTATACAATAATTCAATTAATTATTAATTTATTTCTTAGGGATTTATTTGAATAGAATTCCCAAATATTGGGCTATAACAGAATTACTTAAAAATCTAGGCCAAAAGAGAATTTATAAAAGTCTTGGTTTTATTTTCAAGCCATTGAACCATTGGGTTCAATGGCCACTATGCTAGATTAGCCCAAAACAACCTTTAAACCAGTCGATTCAATTCCTTTTGAACCAAACCAACATGTATCTTTTTTGAACCAACTGGTTCAATTCAATTTCACTGAACCGAGATAACATATCCCTATTATTCAATTTGGCCCCTTATCCATGTTTGGTTCATTCCTATTCCAGGATTTCTGATTTATTATTCTTGTAACCAAACAGTCCAATTTAGATTTAAATTTAAATTTCTCAGCCCAAAAACAACATAGCTTCATTAAACGATATTTGCGTTCAGTTGGGTCTTGACTTGACCCGACCCAAAGTCTAACCCGACAGGCCTAAATGATTCGTCTTCTCCAAGACTTTTAGCCATCTTCTTCAGCCACCTTTCGACATCTTCTCCGGCGTCGATGACTCATCGCTGATGGAATTTCAAGCTAATTCCAATGGGGTTCCATTCCATAGTTCTCAATGATTCCTTCTATAGTTTCCATATTGAGTTTTGACGTTTGGAAATACGTGAGATAGGGCTTCACAGTTGGGCTCTAGCGAGAGCCTAACTTTCTGGTGACACCTATTTCTCTTATTTCGTGGTGTTTTAGACAATATTTTTCCCTTCAAATTCACCAAAATCCACTTCACCCGAAATATTCCTCTCACTTGCAACTCCTATTTTCTTCCTCATGTCTCCACCAAATTACTCCCTATTTTTTCCTAAATTCATCATTTTTAATATACTTTTGGACTTTATAATCTTTTAGAAGTTTTGCTTAAGTTTTTTACAAACCTAATTTATTAACAATTAAACTCTAAATTCAAAAATATAAAACTTAGCAAAGCTTATGTACCTGTTTAAGCTTCTTATTTTTCCCCTTTTCTTTTCTTTTTCTTCTTCTTCTTCTTCTCATTCTCCTTCTTCATCAATTATGGAAATTCCCTTTTTTGTATCCCTCTAGTACAATAGCTTTTCTCGGTATATATGTCTCACACCCGGCCCTTAGAATTGGTTGCTACAGCTTACATATATCTATTTGAAGTTTGGTTGCATATATATATATATATATATATATATAGGAACAATCCAGAACAATCCAGAATGCCTTAAGTTTCCCACGTTTTCTATTTCAGCTACCCACTGTTTTTGGCTAGAAGCTTCCTAATTTGTGCATATATATATATATATATATATATATATATATAGCCTCTTCTAGAATATATATGTAGCCCAAGCTGCCTTCCAGCTATTTCCCTTCTAACTCATATATACATTACATATGATGTAATGTATACCTAATGTATTTTTTAGCCGTATACACATTTATACATGTATATATATATGTATATTAATTTGCATGTATATATCACCCACATATATATAAATACCGTATACATATTCATATATATATATATATAAGCGTATGTTCTGGTAGCCATTACCGTATTGGTTTTCACACGTACATTGGTCAAATTAGATACATCGACAATTTAGGAAAACACTTCATTTAAATTTTTAATTTTTTGTTGTGCCATTTTGGGTCATCGTACATCATGTATATTGAATTAGATAAGTCGTAAAATTGGGGCGTTTTATTTATTTTAGATTTTTAGGGTATTACACAATTGATTTGTGGTTGTTTCCTCGTTAAGAAAAATTGATGTGTTCGTTCTTATTTTTATTATTATTACTTTAATTGATAATTCACACTAATTTTTTGTTGCATTCACTTGAACATAAGATTCACTAAATTAAAAGTGAGAATCTTAATCATTGTTGGGTTAAGAAAATTTCAATTTGTAAGTTGACCTATTCACCCCCTCTCTAGGTCAAGGTTCTTTTATCTAGATACACATGGGACCTATCAAAGTGGTATCATAGCGAAAATCTTAGGCATTAGATTGATCCTAATTTTTGTTTAGATGGATAATTGTGAAGAAGGATCCATATCTCGTCCTTCATTATTTGATGGTACTAATTATGCATATTAGAAAGTTAGGATGAAAACATTTCTTAGGCCTATTGATGAACGTGTCTTGTTAACTATTGTATGTGGTTGGACACCTCCTGTCATAACAACTGCTGAAAAATGGTCTGAACTTAAAAATTCAAGTGCATGGAATGAACTTGAATTGAGAATGAGCAGATATAATACTAAAGGACTGAATGCGATTTTCAATGCCATTAGTGTCACATCTCGAACCCCACCCTACGTGGATGTCGAGAACGTGACTGCCAGTCGGTCGCGACGCGACCAACCAAAGGCAAGTTCTGAACTTTTTGACGAATTGCACTCCAACTGTAGGGTCAGATGCAGCGGAATTTAAAACTTTTTCTTTGTGTCATGGGAATGCAACTCACTTATCCATCATAAGAATATGTATAACAGAGCAAGACTAATTCCAGTCAGTCAACAATTTTAATCTCAGAGCATATCTAAAATCAAGCATATAACAACAGAGCAGATCTAATATCTCTAGAGTACCATTAGTTCCATGAGCCATGTCTATTTAGTATATATCAGTCAAGTCAGTCATAACATACCACTCACCGGAATAACCAGGTTCAATCCACAATAAACCAGTCTCTACAATTCAGTGCCGTCAGATCCTTACTTGCGATGCCACTTGGCCTATTCACGTCATGTCATAGTACCTTCTAATCCAATGGAGGTAATTCTTGAAAAATGTCAGAATAATGGGGTGAGCTTAAATAAGCCCAGTGAGTAACACAGGTTCCCTATCATTGGTTTCAAAACCAGTTTTGTGCTTCCAAGGCACAGGGATAATTTAGTCATTTCAAAAATAACTATTTTTATAAATCCATTTCATAAGCAGTCTAGTACAATAAAACAGAATCGAACAAACAATACAAACGGATCGGAACATGACATAACCAATCGGTCAAAACAATAACTATTACTAATATATCGGTCAAGACACAGACTTTTCATTAACGGAACGAATCACAATCGGGACTGAGTGGGAACAATAAGTCAGTCAAGACAGGGGCATATTATCAATGGCTAGAACATAACGGAGTTGAACAAGATCAATCAAGACAAGGCATACCAATAACAGAACGGAAACATAACGGAACTAGACCATCTATCAATCAGGCCAGACATATCATCAACGGACAGAATATAACGGAATCAAACGGAAACAATACATCAGTCAAACAAAGGCATATCGCAAACGGATAAAATTATAACGGAACTAAACGGAAACAATACACTAATCAAGACACAGGCAAATCATGAACAGGACACAACATAATGGAACTGGGTAGAAACAATATAACAATCAAGTCAGGGACACATCACTGTCGGGACTAATCATAACTGGACTGAACAATGTTTCAATCAAGACAGACGTATCATCAACGGACAGTACACAACGGAACTGGACCATATATCAATCAAGGCGGACTTAACATCATTAACGGACGGAACATGTCAGAACCGGACGGAACATATCAATCGAGGCAGACATATCATTAACGGACAGCACATAACCGAACTGAACGGAATTCCTAATTCGAAGGACACAAGCACATCACGTGGAATGTGGTACAAAGGGCGTACATTAAGTGCATACATTTAAACAATATAGCATTCAGACAGTATACTATACAAAGCGGTACGATACAACAAAATGTTGTTCTTTGCCTATATCACATGGTTTATTTAATCGTTTCAGAAATAATGGTTCAATATATCCATTTTATCTCAACAGTTCAAAACGGGCAAAACAGTACGGGATGCTAGCACAGGGATCAGGAATATAGTCAATTATTTAAAAGGACTAAAACCATGTCATAAGTGATATAGTACGAAAAGCATGCATTTAAATAATTGCATTTAAACCGTATGGCATTCAAAACAAATCAGTAGATCAAGGGACAGTATCAAAACAGTGTCAGAAGTTACTCACAAACTTTACGCTTATTTCCTTGCATAAATAATCCGATAACCTCCAAGTACGTCAGGCATCTCCATGTATATCCTGAATAATAATCATCAATCACAGACAGATCATAACTCATCCATTCAGGTCTCATTCGTCATCTTAGGTATCTATCGGATTACCTAAGATAGCCTAGTAGCGTATCGCCCTTCCATTGGGTCTCACCCGAGGCTATTTCATTCTTTAATTAGGCTGAGCAGTTATTAGGATTATATCCTAAGTCATTTAGACTTCAATTGTTATCAGTCAGGCACTCATTCAACCTTAGGGGCAAAATGGTAATTTTACCATTCTTGTCCCGGACCCTGTCGTGGTCTTCGGAATAGTCTTTATATCTTAAGTACAAAGTTCTACGTCCTTTGGACTCCAATCGGTATCAGTTAGGTTCTCATTTTAACCATAGGGGCAAAATGGTAATTTTGCCATTCTTATCCCGGACCCTGTTATGGTCCTCAGAATATCCCATATATCTCATGTATAAATTTGTAAGTCCCTTGGACTTCATTTGGTATCTGCTTTAGATCGTCGGGACACATCAGTCATTTCTCGTTTTACGCGTTGACTGTCTCGGAGTCTTATTTAGCCCTTCAGTGTTCATAATTATTCCTATGATAATTTATCAGATCAGTTTGACCTTTATTCGACCTCTACTTTGCACTTACAGTGCTCAGGGGTATTTTGGTCATTTTACATTTTGTGCAATTCTGACCCCGATTCGTCATCTAATCAAGTATACAGTCTCACCAGTGTCTGGGCTCTTACCGGTATCAGTTTCGTCCCAATCGGACTTTGTTTAGGTCTCGTATGGTATCAGGGGTAATTTGGTAATTTCATGTGTCGTATTTTTCGGCACGTCAGTTCATAAAATGGACCTCACCATTGGGTCCAGAGCGTCCAACATAGTGAAATTGGACTGTCTGTTATGTTTAATCGGCCCTGGGTATCATTAAGGGCAATTCGGTCATTTACACTTTATGTGTCTGTATTTTTCGGGACCTCAGTTCATTAAACGGACCTCACCGTTGAGTTCAGAATGCTCGAGGTAGTCAAAATAGGCTATCTGATATTTTTATTTGGGTCTGGGTACCATCAGGGGCAGTTCGGTCATTTATTACTTACGGGTCTATATTTTTCGGGACTGTATTTCCAAAATCGGACTGTACCATTGAGTCCAGAATGTTTGAAATAGTGAAAATATACTATTTACTTAATTTATTTGGACTCCGTTTGACATATTTAATGTCTAGGAGTAAAATTATAATTTTACCTATTTAATAAAATAATTAAATAATTATTTTATTATTTAATTAATTTGGCAGGGCTTAAATGTATAATTTTCCCAAAATCTGGGCCACTGTATAATATCCCAAAACTGTTGGGGGTCAATATGTAATTTTAGAAAGCTGTGGGGCCAAAACAGAATTTAATAAAATATAGTTTCAGAACCGTTTGGTTCTAGGGTTCACCAAGTGAACCGGTCCAAATTTCCCTAAACCATCCGGTCTAGTTACCTTCAGAGAACCGGGATATGATATCCCTCTTATCCCTAATTGGCCCCTATCCGTATTTAGGTTATGCCCCCAAATCAATTTCAATTTGTTAAGCCCGTAACCAAACAAGCCTGATTTCAATTTAATCACCACAATACGCTGCCGTTTGGGGTTATTCAGATTTGCGGGTGGGTCGGATTTGACCCGAACCCGATCCAGGTCCAAGACCCGTGCCCGTCACTGTTCATCGTCTTTCCCACGAGCGATGAACAGTAACCGTAAAGCTGGAGGTTTTTTAAACTCAATTTCGTGAGTTTTTGGGCATGGATCTTCACTGTTTTCCATTCCAAAACTCTTTTGAAAGCCAAGCCAATAATTTGACATTCACTTAGTGGCTCGAAACCGCGCATGGTGCTCGGTTCATCACCATTATCACGCGACCTGCAACTCCACCGTATGCCCTCATTTCTCAACCAAATCCGGTGATATTTGGCTTGTTGTGACCCACGTCTTATGGGTTTCAAGTCCCCGTTTATAAATTTCAATCTAGAAGCCGATTACAGGATTTGGGTTCCATGGCCGAAAGCAGTAGCTTCGGTTTTGAGGGCCTTCCCATGCGATTTTGGGTCGCGGGTGATGATATTTGAAACCCTCTCAGTGTCTAGATCAGTTATAGACCATCAAAACTCAGCTTTTGTGAGGTCGAATCAGACCCAATTTCCATGGTCCATTAATGGAGGTTGATACACGATTTTGTGTTTTCTACCCTATTCGACCCTCCCAGTTAGTTCATGACAGTTCTAAGGTCTCACAGGAGCTTATGTATACAGTTTATATGGTCTAAAAATTTACGGAACAACACCAACAAATCAAAACAGAAATTTGGCAAACTTTGGTGTTTACCTTTAAGATAGTGGCTGCTTTCCTCCATGGCTCGGTTCCTGATTTTTGGCACTCCAGGTGTGCCTCAGTCAGTCGTGCATCTTCAGTTCCTTTCCTTCCCTTGTGCATTTCATTCCATGGATACCGTAGGCAAGCACAAGCTTGCATACCCCCAAGCCATGGACACACATGCAGCCCTCTCCCTCTAACCAATCAGTCTCACTCGCACGTAAGGCCTCACTTCCTCTATTCTGGTTTATACACAGAACCTATTTGTGATCAAAATGAATCACAATATTATGTATAATATATATACACTTATACATATATATCTCTATATGTATGTGCAGGGTTGAGGTGATTGAAAATCAGAGAGTCATGTGAGCTGAGGTGGGCTAATGTAGGGGTGATTCAGTCAATCATGTGGGGTTTGCATGGGTTGCCATTGGTCAGTTTGGGTGGCAGCTTGGGGCAATTCAGTGTTATATACCATTAAGTTGTGTATATGGGCACAAAGGTGTTGGTGGCCACTTGGTTTAATTTTTGGATGGAATTCATTCTCTCCATAGGTCAAGGGTTCAATTCCCCTTGACCACTAATTTGGCCATTTTTCACCATTTTGGGCTAAGGTCACGTTTGGCTACGCAGTAATTCAGTTTCAGTGTTTGCCTCATAACTTTCATTCCGTAACTCCTTTTTCGATGCGGTTTGTTCCGAGAGTTTCATATTTCAGTTATCTACAATGTCAGAGGTTCTGTGTCATTTATTAGTCATTCAGGATTTCCGTGGTTAATTAATTCGAATTCCGTCAGTGTTAAATTGACATTATTTCACCTAATTAATTGGTAATTAGGTTCGGGTATTGTACCCTATTCTCGAACATGTTTTAATTGTTTTATCGGTCTATCTTGACCGT
The DNA here is from genome assembly GCA_008638375.1 of Nyssa sinensis. Taxonomy (NCBI): domain Eukaryota; kingdom Viridiplantae; phylum Streptophyta; class Magnoliopsida; order Cornales; family Nyssaceae; genus Nyssa; species Nyssa sinensis. Next base: position 36,789,033 of record CM018035.1, read on the forward strand.
CAGGAGATTAGGGTTAATTCCCTTGATTATTCTCTGAGCCATTATTAATTAATAATTAATATTTAATTATTAATTATACAGGATCGGGGTGTTACAATTAGTGCTGATGAGTTTAGGCATATTATGACATGTGAGACTTTTAAGGATGCCTGGGATATTCTTCAAACTACCCATGAGGGCACGACTGCTATCAAGAGGTCCAAACTTCAAATGTTTTCCTTTAAGTTTGTAACACTTAGGATAGAAGAGTCTGAGTCATTTGATGATTTTTATGTCAAACTAAGTGTTGTTATCAATTCTTCCTTTAATCTTGGGAAAAAAATTAAGGAGCACAAAATTGTGAGCAAAATTTTGAGATCTCTACGTGGGAGGTTTCAACCAAAAGTCACTGCAATAGAGGAAAGCAAAGATGTTGCCTCTATGAAATTAGATGAGTTGGTAGGTTCACTCCAAATTTATGAGTTAAATAGGAAACAGAAAAATATAGCCTTAAAATCTGTTTAAGAAAATTTTGAAGAGGATCAAGACACCGAGTCTGCACCTCTAAATGATGATGAGCTAGCGTTATTTGTCAAAAGGTTCAATAAATTCCTAAAGGGTAGAAGAAATAATACATCCAATCAAGGAAGCTTATCAAGGAAGTTTACTTTAAACTCAAACAACTCAAGAGCCAAATCCACCTCTAGCAATGATAGGAGAAAATCCTCAAATCAATCATCTGGTCAATCTCTAATAGAATGTTATGATTTCCATAAGTATGGCCATATTGTTGGAGACTGCCCCAACAAAAGGAAAGACAAGGGGAATAGTAATTCTAGGGTAATAACATCAACCCCAATTGATGATGATAATGAAGAGGAAAAGGAATGTGAAGGTAATGATGAAGAAGAAGAAGAACAACACCAACAGTTTTTAGCCTTCACAATCACCACAAATATTTCTGAAAATTCACACACCCATGATATGAGTGAACAAAGTTTTGATGGTGAAAATTTCTCAAAAAGTGAGAGTGATTATGAAATTAATTGAGACATGCATGTAGCCTATGATCAATTGTCTGAAGAATCACTTAAACTTAAGAAGACAAATCTCAAACTTGTAACCAAATTGAAACTGGCTAAAAAATAGAAGAGTGCTAATTTAGAAAGTGATACACTTATTAGTCAACTCAAGGCTCATTGAGCTACTATTCTTGAAAGACTCAAAAAAGTTAACTTGGGAGAAACTACTTAGTTTTGGAGATTGAAAATTTGAAACAGGAGCTTGTCTCTACCAAGTCTGAAAAGACAATTCACAATCTCGAACTCGAACTTAAAAAATCTAAGGAAGTAAAAATTACTTTTGAAGACATGTCTAATAAATTAGGAAAAATGTTGAGTATTGTCACCTTCAAGAATAACAAGGTTGGTCTAGGCTATGATTCATTTCATGATCCCAAAAAGCCCACTGTGACCAATCAACCTCAAAAGGCTCCACTTCTGCTAGTTAAATTTGTCATTCTTGCTCAAAAGCCTCTAGTGGCACCATAACCAAAAACTTGTTTTTGCACTTATTGTGAGGTTGATGATCATACAATTCAATATTGTAAAGAGGCTAGGAAAGGCAAAAAACACCAAAGTTCAAATGTGTCAAAATCAGAATTATCTATCAAGAAGCAACAATTGAACACCTTAGTTTAGAAATCTCAAAGTTTAGCTCAAAAAGTCTATAGAATGGTTAATGATTCTAATTATCAATATAACTCTAAGATTAGAGCTAATGGTAACAAGAATCAACCTAAGAAATTCAAGCAAATTTGGATTAGAAAAGATAGGTTGAATTGTCTTATTATTCACACTGCATTGAGTGTACAAAATACCACACAATGGTACTTTGATAGTGGGTGTTCTAGGCACATAATGGGTGAGAAGTCCCTATTTTCTCACCTACAGAATTATAATAGTGGGGCTGTTACCTTTGGTGATGGTAGTAGTTCTAGTGTGGTAGGAAAGGCTCAATTTGTAATATCTTGACCTGGGATATGGCATGTAAACTGAGGTAGACCCGGTCGAGTACACGTAAACCGAGATAGGTCGGGTCGAGTAGTGTAATACCAATTGTAACCGAACATGAATTTCGAATGAAATAGAATAATTCAAATTAAGTCCAAAGAGTCAAATAATAATACCGAGCTTTGACCAAGTCAAAAGCATAGTTCCAAAAATAAATCGAGACCAAAAATAGACCAAGAATAATATATCCCAAAATATACCCAAAGCATCACAATGAGTAATATATAGTAATGGGCATGCAGTTCAAGATGAACAGTGAGAGTCCCAATAAAGAAGCTATGATATTTAAAAATACGAGAAGTGGTTACAAGCAATCCCGAGTACCTAGGAGTATCGTACAATAAAACTCGAACGGTACAAAGAATCGTGTACGTAGGCTAGTACATGCCTCGATATACATGCACAATGCATTTTAATGAATACGAGAATATATATATATATGTGATAATATATATATATATGTATATATAAATATAATCATAAAAGTATATATATACGGTTAAGTATAAATATGTATTATAAAAATATATGTATTTAGTATAAATGTATATATATACATATATAATGCAATTTTATTATATATATATATATATATACACACATAAGCATGCAAATTCATGCAAAGAAAAAGAATAGAAAAATAAGAAGAAAGCAGCAAAGAAATCAAGAAAAGAAAGAATAAAAAGAAAACAAGGAAGGAAAAAGTGAACAAGTGGGTGTGTGCTGGCATGAGTGTCGGTAGCATTAGGTTGTGAGTGTGTGTAGTGTGTGTTATATATCTTATATTATATATCAAGTGAAACAAGAAACAGGATAAGAATTGAAAAATAAAAGGGATGAAAAGTCAAGAAAGGGGGCTGTTCAAGAGTGGCGTATAGTAGGAGAAAAAAGGGAGAAAAGAGAAGGAGAAAAGGCGGTGCAGCAGAGAAATTTTATATAAATATATGTGTGTTTGTGTAGTAGGGGAACAGAGGGGCGGTGCAACAGGTGTTGGGGTGAAGGCATATTAGTATGTATATATATATATATATATATATATGCATGTCTGTAGCGTTACAACAAGGGAAATTGGAAAGAAAAGAAGAGAGAAAAGCAGCCGAAGCTGCTGGAAATAACAGAGAGAAGGGGCAGTGCAGTAGGTGTAGGGTGCAGGTAGTGTACAACAGGAAAATAGTGTGTGTGTATATATATATATATAGGTGTGTGTAGCAGTGCAGGTTTAGAGTGCAGCAAGTGGTAAAAGATATATATTACATATGTGTGTGTTGTGGCGGTGGAGTAGAGAAATGGTGCAGCAAAAGAAAAGGAGAAAAGGGGAGGAGGAGTGAGCAGCTGAGAGTGAAGATCAGTGCTACAGTAGCTGTTGTTGGGAGAGCTGAATTGGTTCCTGAGATAGATTGAAAAAGAAATGGGGAAGGAGATGGCAGTGCAGCAGGCGGTAGATGTATGTGTGAGTTGGTGTAGCGGCAGTAGAACTGCTGTCCAGAAATAGAGATTAGGGGCTATGGGTTTGGAACCTACAACAATTGGAGCTGCTGTAGCAAAACTTGATGTAGCAGTTGCAGACAGCCTTGATATTGAGAAAGGAAATTGCAGACAACAGCTGTAACGACAGTTCAGTTGGTGATGCTGATTTAAGGAGCACGAAGCAGCATGTAGGTACAGCCGCTGGGTAGCAGTAGTTGTACCCGTGGCTGCAGTTGTTATAGAGAGTAGGGGATCTAGCTGCTAGTGGGATGTCATGTAACGGTTTTGAAAAATACTTGGTTTTCTACTCCCAGGTTAAAGTAGTTGATGGTAGTATGGTGGTGGCTTATACCAAGAATGGGGACAGACTTGTTGGGAAAATTTCAAAGCAACAGAGCAGTTGTCCAATTTAGGGATTTGGGTTTGGTGCTGATATGGAAAAATTTTCTGGACATGGGTTGCGTTGTATTACCCAATATTTTGGCCTTTTTATTTGTTCACATTCTCCATTCTTCTTAATCCAAAAGCTGTTGTTACATTTTCCAAGCAGCAGTACACTTGTAGGAAATTCAATAGCAGTAGAGGCTTTTTAAATGGTATAGCATGGGTTTCAACAGAACTGTGTGGAGTTCCTTTGGATAGTTGGTAGGCTGAGTTACCTGTTCTACCTTATATTATGCCCTTAGCTATTTGGGGAAGTTTTCATTTATGGTGAAAAAGGAAGCTGTCAAGTGAGGGATTTAGAAGAGGAAAGACACCTTTTAGATTTAAAAATGTGTGGCTCCAAGAGGAGGATTTGCAGGAGATAGTTGAAGGTCGGAGCAAGACATTTGATTGGGGGCTTATAACACTCGATTGCAACCAAATAAGGTTAGACTTAATTATTATTAGTTATTTCAGATTAGAATAGAACTTTGTGGAATTATAATTATGCCCAAAATTTATGGTTAATTGTGAATTGACCCAAGTAATAAAATAATATTTAATTTAAATAAATTAAAGGAGAAATTACCAAAATGCCCCCAAGTCGAAAAGTAGTCAAACGGACTCCGATTAAAATAAAAGAATAGTGAATTTTTATTATTTAGAGCATTCCAGACTCAAACGTGGAGTCCGATTTGCAAAAAGAGGTCTCAAGAAGTAAGAAATTGTAAAAGTGCAAAATGACCGTTTTGCCCTTTTTAGTACCGAAGTCCGAATTGAATTCTGCGAAAGCCCAAACCGACTTTGTTCGACATTATGGATTCAATAGTAGAGTCTATTTAAGTAAAAGAGATATCAATAGTAAAGAGACATAAGATTTGATGAATAACATTAGTTATATAAACATATAGACTAAGATTGAGTTTCCTGAATCATAGGAACACTAAGAGGAAAGGAGAAGGCGGTTTGACCTTCTAGACAGATACAGTAAGAGGTAAGTAATCTCTGATCTCTGCATGTGTTACATTCCAAGCCATGTCAACAATTTTTCGTATATCGCTTGTTGTATTCCATACATACTAGAATTGTTAAGCCATATTGATATTGCCCTATCATGTGGGAAGCATTTCTTGATTTCTATTTATATCTCGATCATGATTTTGTACACTTGTGCACAGATTCATTGTACACTTGTATCCAGGGCCAAAAAGGGCCAACCAGTTATATTCTTAACAGCCCAGATTACTATAGTTCCAAAGGGAGCAATAGTTATATTCTCGCTGCTAAGAACAGTTATGTTCCACATTTATACTCTTCGCGGAGGTAGCATGATCCTGATATATTATTAGTGCCGGATTTGTGCTCAGTCACAAGCTCCATCTGATGCTTAGTACGACCTTCGGGTCAAGGTTCCATGGGAACACCAGTTACGTTGTCATGCGAGATATGACGCACATCTACATGTGGTTATAAGAGGCATGGCGCACAATAAATTACAGAAATAGTTCACATTGTATACAGAGCAATATTATTCAGCGAGTCCTATGGAACTGAATACGAGCTTAAGGGGAATTCTGGGCCCCAGCTGAGTGCATCAACCAATTTTGATATCACTATCATTTATTGATTATCATAGCTTGATCATATTATTTCATTATGAATGATCATGAGATTTCACAGCTTTTTATTGAGTGCATATGATTTTGCTTGAGACAGCTCATGACTGTAGCAGTATGATTATATTTTCTGACAAATTTTCCTTGATTTATCATTTGAGCTTCCTACCATTGATATTCATTGATGAGTTCTATATTTCTTAACTGGTTAGCACATTTGCATTTATCCTAGTTCTTTTATGGATAATGCTTTCTATATTCTTGTACACATGGTAGAGCAAAGAAGAATTACTTACTGAGCTTAAGTTAGCTCAACCCAAACTTACCAAAACATTTTAGGAAAGGAAGCTGTAAAAGAGCAGTAGCAGTCAGCTAGATAACAGTGGACATTTCTTTTGAAGTTACAGTGTAATACTTAGTACAGACAGTCTTGTAGCTCTCCCATGTCATCCACGTCTTGGGGATGAACAATTATATTAAGAAATTTTGTATTTTGCATTTTGAGAACATTTTATATATCACATGCGGCTTTTATTTATTTATTTGTTTAAGTCTTCCGCTATTTAGTTGTTGCATGTTAGTAGCACTAATTGTGTAGCAAGTTAAGACCCTTGGTTCAACAAACAACGTTGGATCGGGTGCGCGACACAAGATCCACATAGGGTGGGGTCTCGGGTCATGACACAATTCTTTTAGAAAAGGGTTTCCTAAACTAAACAATGTTCTTTATGTTGATGGTGTTAAAGCTAATTTGATTAGTATAAGCCAACTTTGTGATTATAGTCTAGCAATTTACTTCTCAGAAAGAGAGTGTACAGTTTTTGACATTAATGGGAAGTGTATCTTGCAAGGGATTACAGTTGACAATTGCTATGGTATAACTCAAATCCTCTAATGGTTGTCATTTAAGATCCTAGGAAGAACATTTTGTCCTAACTCATCACTCATTAATGAGTTATGAATGATGGGATATTGAATGAATCTCATTCCTTTCTAGAAATCCTTCCTCGAAGCCAGCCCATACCTTCTACTCGAAATCGTTCTACCTTAGGTTTCATTGACAATCGTACTTACTACTCGCCGAACCTCCCCGCTAGAAACACCACCTTCCTAGCTTCACTCTGTATTGTAAAAGAAATAGTTGGCAACCTCACTCATCTACAGACACTATTGGAATAATTTTCATAGCTTTATGTTGTTAATTTAGTTCTAAGTTCTCTCTACAAAAACTCTCACTCTCCCAAGGCTGAAGCCCTGTTAAAGTGACGTTCTCATTTTAAGAAGCAAGCTAAAGCGACAATTTTTGAACCAAAGAAGCAAGCCAGAGATCTGCCTAATTGAAACCATCGAATCAAACTTTCCTAGCCAAAGTGCTGCCCAACTACCACTGTCACGACCCGAAACCCACCCTATGCGGATCTCGTATTGCAACTGCCACCCTTCAGCCCGGGGGTCTTAGGGCGAGGCTCACATAAGCGACAGTATCGGACGGCGGTGCGGCCTGTGTTTGCGGAAGCGTGAAAAACTTTTTTTTTCTTATTTTAATTTCCTGCACATTCACCTGGTACTACCGCTCTTCAGAACAGTACACATGATATTACATTCAGAGCATAATAAAACTTAAAGACTTTATAAATAATATATGTTCAGCTGCCCCGTGGGGCTTAATACATAACAGTCTTACTATCTTCTAACACAAGAGTGACTACTAGAATTCCATAGTACTTCCCAAACTACCAGTCCTGTAAGTAGCTGCTTATGCCCTTCCTCAAAATAGGCAAAGCTCTAATCATCATCATTATCATCAAAAATCAGGACTACCATCAGTCACCTGAGGGGTCGAATAAAATCCGGGTAGACTAATCTAAGCTTGTGAGTAATTCCAGCATTTGTCATGGGTTTTCAATTGGCAGTGGTTAGTATAAGAGATTTTATAAAACAATCACTACCAATTGCTCATATACTTTGAACACAGAATATATGCATTCTTTAAAACAGATAGCTTGAAACATTTAAAGAAATCAAGCTTAACATGTACTTCTTCAAATAGAGTATATGAACTTCAAAACATGTAGATATGCATAGTAAAATGAGGGTAAAACATGCTTCCATTTTCACACATATCATTTTATCACTTTCATTAGTAGAATCCATTTTGAACTAGATTCTCATTTTTCTTTTCGTGGAGATATCTCATGCCTGGGGGATTAAATCCTGCTACCTGGCATTTATTCGTGTCATAGTTGAGTTCTGAAGAAACCTAACGCCGTATGTGGTGCTTATGCACAGTTTATCTTGCATTACCAATGGCAATAGAAGGTATGAAATGCTTACAATAAATGTTATTTAAAAACATCAAAACATGGCCTCCCTGTAGTTGCATTTAAATACATTTAACATATGACTTCTTCAAATAGATGCTTTTATGAGCATTTAACAAAATGTTCATGACTTCATAATAAATCATCAAATACTTGGAATATGAAAATTCAAAATACTTAAAGAGATTTTGAACTTAAAACTTCTTCAAATTCATGGAGTTAAATCTCCATTTCAAATACAGGGTTACTCACCTTCACCTCAGGGTTGGCGCTATTGTTGTGCCTTCCCTTTGCCCTTTTTCAACCTAAAATAATTTATGAAAATTTCATAAATTTCACATGTATTTAAATCAACTTGTGATCTTAATCTATTCTTAGACTACGTAAGCCTAGTTCTATGATAGGTTTATTATTCAGAATTAAACTAACTCATAATGATTTATAGCTGTATTACATATCTATTTACTTGATGTGCTTTAATGATAAATAGATATTACCTTTGAATCATGTCCTTAAGCGTTTCAGTATTTTCCCTTTCTTCCTCCTCTCTCAATGCTTCTTCAACAAGTTTCCTTACTGCTGCTTCTTTCATCAATCGTCCCATTGGGACAATTGGGGTTTTGTACATAAATGGCCTCACAGAGAGGACCTGATAATTCTTGGCGATATTTATCTTTCTTCTTATTACTTTACTCTCCCATATCAACTCATCTATGAAGGCTTCTTGGGTCTTATCCATGATGATTATTCGAGCCTTAACCTAAGACACAATTTAACGTGTTAGGAATTAAACTTCATTTCAATTTATACTCTTCTGGTAGCTCCATTAATTTTAAGTTTGATTTTATTATTTCACATGTTCACGTGTCATGTCTTTTTGTAATTTATTTCAAAATACGGACCCCATTATTTAGCCCAGAACATTGAATAACGTTCTAGTTTACAGTTACATGAATTTATGCTATTCATCAAATTTTATATCTCTTTATTATAAGTACCTCTTTTGGTCAAATAGTTTCTACCATTGAGTCCGGAACATCGAAGAAAGTCAACTTAGACCCTCTTGCATGGGCTGCAAGGTTTTTAGGGTCTGTGCATTGAGATGGACCAAACCTATAACACTTGCATGGGCTGCAAGGTTTTTAGAGGTCTGTACATTGAAATGGACCAGACCTGTAACACTTGCATGGGCTGCAAGGTTTTTAGGGGTCTGCACATTGAGATGGACCAGACCTATAACACTTGTATGGGCTGCAAGGTTTTTAACGGTCTGCACATTGAGATGGACTAGACCTGTAACACTTGCATGAGCTGCAAGGTTTTTAGGGGTCTGTATATTAAGATGGACTAGACCTGTAACACTTGCATGGGCTGCAAGATTTTTAGGGGTCTGAATATTAAGATAGACCAGACTTATAACACTTGCATAGGCTGCAAGGTTTTTAGGGGTCTGAATATTAAGATGGACCAAACCTATAACACTTGCATGGGCTGCAAGGTTTTTAGGGGTCTGTACATTGAGATGGACCAGACCTGTAACATTTGCATAGGTTGTAAGGTTTTTAGGGGTCTGTATATTAAGATGGACCAGATCTGTAACACTTGCATAGGCTACAAGGTTTTTAGGGGTTTTGAATATTAAGATGGACTAGACCTGTAACACTTGCATGGGCTTGCAAGGTTTTTAAGGGTCTGTACATTGAGATGGAAATACCCGGTGGAGACGAAGAAAAGAAAAGATCTTATTGATAATACTTCTGTAAGTGTTTTACATTCCAGGGCTTAGGCACAAGTTTCCCAGATATGTCTTCCAAACAGTATGCGGTAGGTCTGACAATTTTCGTTACTCGGTATAGGCCTTCCTAGTTGGGTGATAGCTTTCCTATGGTAGGATCCTTGGTGTTCGGGAACATTCTTATTAAGATGAAGTCTCCAACCTGAAAGTTGAAGGGTTTCAACCCTTGTTTCAAACGGTTGGCTATCCTGTGCTGATTGCCTCCATTCTGATTCTAGTCTGGTCTCGCTTCTCTTTAAGAAGGTCCAGGTTTTCTGCAAGTTTCTTATTATTAGTTTCTAGGTCGAATGCTTTCGTCCTCAAGGTAGGCATTCTGATCTCAATAGGGATTATTACTTCTGAGCCACAGGCAAGTGAAAATGGAGTTTCAAAAGTCGGTGTTCTTCTCGTGGTCTTATAGGCCCAGAGCACACCAGGGAATTCTTTAATCCATCTTCCCTTAGCTTCCTCCAACCTTTTCTTAAGACCATCAAGGATCGTTCAGTTGGTGACTTCCGCTTGACTGTTGGCTTGAGGATGCCCAGGTAAAGCAAAGTGATGACTTATGTGCAGGTTTTTACAAAATTTCTGAAGACTTTCCCTGCAAACTGTGTTTCATTATCTGTAATAATAACACGCGGTATGCCGAACCTATAGACAATGTTCTTCCAGGTGAAGTTTTTGACTTCCGTCTCTATGATATGTGTTAGAGGCTCAGCCTCTGCCCATTTGGAGAAGTAGTCAATGGCAACCAAAAAATATCTCCTATTTGGGGTGGCCTTTGGCAGTGGCCCTACGATGTCCATTCCCCATTGAGCAAAGGGCCATGGGCTGGCTATAGGGATGAGCTCATGGTGAGGTTGGTACTGATACGGAGCAAATCTTTGATATTTGTCACACTTCCGAACGTACTCCTTGGCTTGTTTCAGCATGCTAGGACAATAGTAGCCTTGTGTTAGAGCTCGGTGGGCCAGGGTTCTGCCACCATTTTGGTTGCCATAGATTTCTTCGTGTATTTCGGCCAAGACATATTGTGACTCTTCTAGGGCCAAGCACTGCTACAACGGGCGAGAGTAAGATCTGCGGTAGAGCTTTCCATTTACAATCAGCTACCAAGCTGCCCTGATTCGGATTCTTCTCGCCTTGTTCCTATCTTCTGGGAGAAGCCCCCCTTTAATGTATTGAAGGATAGGAGTCATCCAATTTTGGGTCTGCTCAGTAATTTGGGTTACTTGAACCTCTTCTATGCTTGGCCTCGGCTAGTGAGAGATCTTCAAAGTGGAATCTCCTTCTGTTTTGAGGTGAGAGGCCATGTTTGCCAATGCATCGACCCTTGAGTTATGACCTTTTTTGATTTTTTTGTATAGTGAATCATAGAAGGAGCGCTTTAGTGAATTAACCAGCTTTGCGTACCGAAGCATTTAGTCTTCTTTGATGGAAAATTCTCCTTGAACTTGGCTTACTACTAGTTGAGAATCAAAGAAGACCTCAAGGTTTTGGGCTTTGCATTCAACAACCAACTTCATTCTAAGAATAAGGGCTTCGTATTCAACTTCATTGTTGGAGGCTCTGAATCCCAAACTCACGGCCTTTTCAGCTATAAGTCCCTCAGGGAATCGTAATACCATGCCTACACTAGAACCTCAGTCTATAGATGATCCAACAGTGTAGAGCTACCATGTAGCCGAGCTCTTATAGATCTATGCCTTATTATTCAGTGCTAGGGTGAACTCAGCGACAAAATCGGCCAAGGCTTGTCCTTTAATGGAGGTCTGTGGAATATAGGATATATCAAATTCCCCCTAATTCCACAGACCATTTGACTAATCGCCCTGAGACTTCAGGCTTTCTTAGGACTGATTTTAGTGGATATGCCATTGGAATTTCTATAGGATGTGCTTGGAAGTAAGGTCAGAGTTTTCGTACAGAAATGATTAGGGCAAAAGCCAGCTTTTCGATCTCGGGGGTACATTTTTTTTTGCATCTACCAGTGCTTTGCTCACATAGAATATGGGCTTCTGGACTCCCCTATCTTGTCTAATCAGAGCAGAACTGACTGCATTCTCTGAAGCTGCAAGATAGAAGAGCAGTTTCTCCCCTTGGATTGGTTTTGATAAGAGCTCGAGGGAAGCCAGGTATTCCTTTAACCCCTGAAAGGCCTTTTCACATTCTTCGGACCATTTTAAGGCTCGGTTACCCTTTAGAGCTTTGAAAAACGGTAGGCAACAATCTGTAGATTTGGAGATGAATTTGTTCAAAGCCGCAACTCTCCCATTCAGAGCTTGAATGTCTTTCTTGGTCTTTGGGGATTCTAGATCGATCAAGGCTTTTATTTGAGCAGGGTCTGCTTCAATACCTCTTTGAGAGACAATGTATCCTAAGAACTTCCCCTTTTGGAAGCACATCGTTAACAGTCCAAAAAATTAACCTTACTTCTTAACACAATAAAAGAAAACAAACATAATAGCTAGATGAGTAAGGGTTCGAACCCACAGAGAGTGTTCACAATTTATTTTTTATTTATTCTGACCAATTCTAAACTGGAATTCAATTAATAACAAAACAATAAATAGGGGGGTTGGAGTTCTGATCAAACTAAGGGGTTGGAATTCTGATCAAACTAATTATGATTAAAAACTAAATTAATAACAAAAATCAATGAATTAAAACTTCAGTTCTTCGGTTCAATCTTACCCCTCGCAGTTAATGGAACAATCAATCAACTATAACATTATTCCACCCTTCAATGAATCTAATAATCCTAGGTAACCATCAAGCTCTACTACTCGAAATTTCCCTTAATTCCTCACTAATGAACACAAGCTCTTCATTAGATTCTAACCATTAGAGAATTTAAAACAAGTTGTCTAAATTTAATATAATGGCAGCGTTAATCAAGGAATTAGATTATTCTAAGAACAATCATACAAGTTCGGACTGTTTTACTTAAATCATGATAATCATAGCAATAAACAAAAGCTTGTCCACAATCATCTATCACTATTTGCCACAATTGATTAGGAACCATAATCAATTATGTAATATTCCTTCCTAGATCTAGCAATTGGTAATAATCTGATCAATTTAATAGGCCTTGATTAAATCAATCAAACCAAATAATAATTAAACAATTTAAAATAGATTATCATGAATAGATTTATAAGAAAATGGAGAAATAATGTTACTGATTTGATTCAACTATCAAACTGCAATGAAGGTTCCAATCCCTTGAACTGAATTGGAAAATCTAGCCTAACATACTTGAATAAGAAAACCCTAATAATTTATTTGTGTTTCTCTTCCTCTTCTTCGTCCGTCCTTTCATTGCAGCGCCGCACATACTGCCATTTTTTTTCTCCCTCTAGAAACAGCGCCTCACATCTTTTATACCTGCCTCAAATTTTGACTTCCTTTCCTTTTTTTTCCTTCAGCCATGCGCCCTAGCTTTCCAACCCGGACATCCCTTTAAAGCCCAACATGAAGCCCAGCCCAGATTTTAGCCAAGCCTCCAAGCTGCTGCTTCTATTCCTCTTTCTTTTTCTTTGGTCAGCCGCCCACTCCTTTTTCTTATATTGTTTCATGCGCCAGGTCCTGGACCCACTTTTTTTTTTTGCTTTTCTCTTTCTTTTTTACTTTTTCCTTGCGCAGTCCACTTTCAAAACATATTGACAGAAATCACTAAAATCGTGCTAGAACTTGTGAGCTATTCTTCTATCTAATAACGACTGAATCTTGATTTAGGCTCTTGATGAAAGGTGAGCCCTGGATGAGTAGATAAATTTAGGCTTTTGAATCACCTGATTTAGACTTTGAAAACTCAAGTTATGACCCACTGAGTTTTACTGGTTCGGATAAGAATCCAACTCTAATCAGGATTCAGATCAGCTTTCCAGGCCTGACTTTAAACCAATGTTTGGAGGCCCAAAGCTTAAGACGTCCTCTAAAAACTTCATGAAGACCACTTTCTCATTCTGAAACTCTAACGCCATCCAAACCTCAATTGAAGCTCCATAGATCGAATCTGCCTAAAGCTAAAAATTGCACAATATACTTCATATCTATTCTTTTACCTTCAATGCTTCCCTAATTCAAGAAACATATTAATCAGCTCACTTAAACAGAAAATATGTCATAAAACTAAATATAAAGGAATTAAAAATATTAAATATTATGCTCTTATCACTTTTGTTACCCTAAAGGTGCACTTCAAGGGATTTAGCTTCATCTTGTGTTGCTTCAAGATGTCAAATGTTTGACCTAAGTGCTGAAGGTGGCTGCTCTTTCGTAGGCTTTTGAACAGCATGTCATCAATGTAAACCTCCATTGTACTGCCGATCAGAGGACTAAACATCTTGTTGACTAGACGCTAATATGTTGCCCCAGTGTTTTTCAGTCCAAACGGCATCACTCTATAGCAGTAGAGACCTCGTTCGGTAATGAAGGTTGTCTTTTCTTAGTCTGGTGAGTACATCTGGATCTGGTTGTATCTAGAGTAAGCATCCATGAAGCTCATAAGTTCATGCCCTGCGTTGCGTTGACTAGTTAGTCAATCCTTGGGAGAGAAAGCTGTCTTTGGACAAGCCTTGTTGAGGTCTGTATAATCAACACAGACTCTTCACTTGCCATTTTTCTTTTTTACCAGAACAGAATTGGCAAGTCATTCTGGATAGAATACCTCTCGTATCATCTTAGCTTCCAGTAACCTCCGGACTTCCTCGTTAATGATCTGATGGCATTCTGGAACAAGCGTCCACCTCTTCTATCTAACCGGAGGGAAGCATTAAAGGTAATCCCGGAGTAACACAAACTCTTTTATCCAATAAAGCTGCCATGTCAGCAGGAGGACTCTTTTTTAGGGAATCCCGGAAGCCCCCCTGATCAAGACCAGAGGTCAGAGCAGCAACTAAGAAGCTTGGACTGCAATCTGTGATCTTGGTGAGCTCGGCATTAAACCGTGCGATGTACCCCCTGAGAGATTCCCCTTTTGTCTGCTTTATGTTCAGCAAGAACTCTGGGCCCTTCCTCAACCTTCTACTTGTCATGAACCGGTCAAGGAATCGTCTGCCGAGCTCAAAGAAGCTGGAGACTGAGCTTGGGGGAAGGTGGTGAAACCACTTCAGGGCAGTCCCTTTAAGGCTGGTGACAAATGTTCGGCACATGAAGACGTCAGTGGCCCCGTGTAATGCCATGGTGTGCTGATAATAAGAGAAATGGTCCCTTGGGTCACTAGTCCCGTCATAGAGAGTGAACTTTGTTGGGACAACAAATTTCTTTGGTCGCTCCTCGGCCATGATAGCGGGGGCGAACGGCGTGGAGAGCCTTCCGAGCAGCCTGGCTAGCTCGTCCTGTTGGGAGGGATGCGAACTCCTCTCGCAACGGCAATGTGGTCCATAGAGTCTGCGACCTCTTCAACCCTCCGTGGGTCCCTAGGCGGTATTGGTTGTTGCGAGTCTTGCCTCACAACCTCAGCACCCGTGTGGACAGGACAGCCTTGACTCATGATAGGAAGATGATTTCGGTCTTTATGTGCTGGGGGAATTGGTGTTGCTTGAGGTTAGAACTCTTACGGCACCAGATTTGCCCCTAAAGCCACTGGAGTTTGAACCCTTATTGTACTCCGTAGTGGGCGTCCAAACAAAGGCTGTATCCCCCACCTACACACCGTTGATGGCTGGGGGTCTCCACTAGCGTGGGTGGTACCTTGGGGATACACCGGTTGTTCCCTGGGAGCCTCTCCATGGGATGCTCTGCCCATGGTTACAGTAGGAGGCTGTGTTCTCTGTTCAGCTGCATTGAGGGGTGGGTTTGAAGGAATGGTTCCGTGGTTCTGGGTAAGCATCGCCAGAGTTTTGGAAATGGCAAGAAGTTGTTCCTGCATTAGCCCATTCTGTCGCTTAACTTGGTCGAGCTACTGCTACATGGGATCAGATGATTGTCCCCTCCCTCTTCTGACGAGAGGTCGGTTTGGAAGATTTTGAGCGTTCTTCCTTGGACGGAGATTAAGCCATGATATTCTGGTAAGAAGGACTATGAGTTCGCTTTCAAAGAAAGGAACTTTACGGTGAGGAAAGATTGTCGTTCCCATAGACAGTGCCAAACTAATGCTGCACTTTTTTGATCAGTGGGCTCCACTCTCCTACGCCTACCCAACAGTCAAAGAAAGAGATCAGAAGGCCACCAGGTTGGCTTCGGTGGCACTGCTCCGATGATAAGTCAGTAAACTGAATTGAAAGACTGTAATTAAAAGTGATTGAATGAGCATAAATGTAACAACGTACCTTAGGGTTTTATTTATAGGCTGTGGATTTCTTAAGTTGATTAGGATTTGGAGTCATGAAAGTAAGAATTTGATTGTCAGAGAATAGCAGTTACCAATTGGAACACTGTGCTCCATGAATAGCAGTTTCCTTGTTGAACGCTGTTTTCTTATCCTTAGCTCGGCAGGGTGCTTAAGGTGGTGATGAGCTCGGAACCTTCTTCTGAATAGGTTCAGTGCCTCCCGAGCTGAGAGTGGTCTGAGGGCTTCTCGGTCTTCCGATCTATGAGCTCTGAAGGCCTTGTGCTTAAACCTGCTCTCGATGACATTTGGTTACTCTATAGGCACACGTGTCATATAGAGACTGGTTTGTCATGTTGTGGTATACGAGACTCTTATTTTAAATGTGAAGGGATGTTTACTCTGTTGATCGGGTATTTTTTACCATGAGGATTCAAATGTTATTTGATATATCTATTCTGTTTACAAAAGGCATGATTTATTGCAAGCAGTGATTCAAATGCATTAAAAATATTTTATTTAATGCCATTACTCAAAAAATGAAAACCATTATTTTAATATGAGATCTCTTCACTCTACTAAGTTAATGTATCATAATGTCACGTGGTTGTGTATCATTGATGCTTGATTTTAGCATATTACCCACGCTACCTAGTGTTCCGTATTGCACAAAAAATGTCGACCAATTCTCTATCGTTATGATGATAATAGTCGTATCATACCAATTTCGTATCGTTATGACAATAATAGTCGTATCATTGTGGCAATAGTAATGTGCATCTAAACCTCGTGTTTTACTAAAAAATATTTATTTTGTATTCTATTTCCAATTTGAGCAATATCATTGAAATAATTGTTGATCAAGAAACTATTTCATAGTTGATGCTGCAAAAAACAGCACCGGTCGATTCGACGATTTAGTAAGAGGACCTGCAAAAAGAAAAGGAGGACCCTCCGACGATCAAGTCAGTAAAGAGGAAACAAATAAATATAAAGAATATGTGTAAAAGAATGTGATTGTGTATGTGATTGATTGTCTTTGAGCATGCCTGGCCCCTTTATTTATAGGGTTGAGAGTCATTGATTTTAGCAGTTTCCTATATTGAATAGAATTCCCTCTTTGTTTGATAAGGTTAAAAGATATGTGATAATCTTCCTAATTGAGATAGGATTTCTTTCCTATTTAAAAGACTTACGCTCCAAGATATATTTCTTGTTCTGAGGTTGGAAGTCTATGGAAGAAGGTGACCAATTCGGAACTCCTTCTACTCTAGAGGCAGTGTTTTGGAGGTAGCTCTGAAGGCAGCTGCTCTAGAGGCGGTGTTCTGGAGGCAGCTACTCTGCTAAGTCTGTTAGCTCTGGCGGCGCATTTTATGGCTCATCAGTTACTCCCCCCCTCCCCTCCGAGCCTCAGTTCTGTGAGATTCGTGCAGAGTTGAGGTTAGGATTTTTGAAGGGTCACGCGTACTTGATGATTTATAATATACTATCCTGCAACACTTGGAAATAAAACAAGGTTTTTATAAAGGTCGGTAGGGTGAGAAAAATGGACCAAACCTGAGGGTCAGTACATTTAGATGAACTAAGCCTACAACACTTGTAATGGATACAAGGCTTTAGGGGTTAATAAGATGGACCAGAATTAGGGGTCTGTGCATTAAAATGGACCAGACCTGAGGGTCTGTGCATTAAGATGGACCAGACCTAGGTGTTTGTGCATTAAGATGGACCAGACCTGGGGGTCTGTGCATTAAGATGGACCAGACCTGAGGGTCTATGTATTAAGATGGACCAGACCTAAGTCTGTGCATTAAGATGGACCAGACCTGAGTGTTTGCATTAAGATGGACCAACCTGAGTCGGTGCATTAAGATGGAACAGACCTGAGTCTATGCATTAAGATGGACCAGACCTGAGTTAGTGCATTAAGATGGACCAGACTTGAGTCTGTACATTACGATGGACCAGACTTGAGGGTCTGTGCATTAAGATGGCC